>BFEA01000249.1:1999748-2012415 GCA_003427395.1 Chara braunii
AGGTCCAGGGATCGAGCCTTGGGATCTGCAACTGACATGGGAGTCCATGCGACCAGATAATGCACACAGGCTGCTGACAGACGACTTTTGGGTCATGTCGTGGGATCAAGGCACATGGGGTCATCGGTATTGGTAGGGCCTTTACCCTTTCTTGCCCTGTTGTAGGCATGCACCATGTCGGGAGCGGTCTCTATAAGCTCAGTTCTGGTGAACCACCTGTCATCCTCAGGTTCCTGATAAGCAAACCTTACTTTATATTGCTTATGGGGATGACGTCGACCTCCAGTTCTAAACACATCTTCCTCTGTGATCTGGTCTATGTCATAAGTGCCATCCATGTCAGGTGGAATCATTACTCTTCGCGACGGAAATTGTTGACTGGTGACACAAGGCAACAACTTTAACGCATGAAAAACCGGATATGTATTGAGTTGTGGAGGAATATCAATCTTGTAGGATGGTTCGTCCTCTACATCTTTGATTTCTAGGACAAGCCATGACCCTCGGGCAATAACTTATGTGAGATGTTCTCCTTTGGGGAGAATTCCTTTGACTTGGCCCAAACTAAGTTGCCTACCCGAAACTCTAAAGGTCGGTGATGTTTGTTTGCTTGCTCGATCATGCGATGCTGGACCCTCCTAAGGTTTTCAATCACCCTCGCGACTTCCTTTTCGTGCTGCAAAGTAAATTCTCTAGTGCCGGGAGGTAATCTCTGGATCTGGTCCTGGTTCAGTCTTTCAAATGGCCTACGTGGTCTAAAGGACTTGTGGAGCTCATTAGGAGTATGACATGTAGCTAGATGTACACAGTTCTTGTAGGTGCTAGCTACTTTGGGGAGCATCTCGTCCCAATTGATTTGGTCTAGTCTAATATACATTCTGAGTATCTGATGCAAGATCTTGTTCATCTGTTCGGTCTGTCCTTTGGTGTCTGGATGGTGGCCGAACGACATTAACAGTTAAGAGCCATAGACTTTCATAAGATCTTGGCAGTTGTGGCTGGTGAACCGCGTATTTCGGTCACGAACTATAAGAAATGCTCGAAGCACTTTTATATTACTAACTTTGTCGGCCTCTGCAGGTAATGGTACGAAAACTGCGTACTTACTAAAACGGTATCCTATGATCGTGACTTGGCTCTTGCCATGCCTACTCCTGACTCTGGCGTCCATGAAGTCGATGGAAACAAAATCTCCGGGTCCTGCAAGAATAGCCAGGGGCCTGAGAAGACCCATCGGTGCTCGCGTCGTTGTTTTGTTGCGTTGGCAGACCTTGCAACTGTGAACGTACTCTATGCAGGCAACCTTCATGCTAGGCCATGTATACGACCTCGATAGGTTGGCTAAGGTTTTCTACCAACCAAAATGACCTTTGGTATCATGGCACTCCCCTAGGATCGGCTAACGCACGATCTATCAACGACATCAGTCTTCTCAAAGAGTAGCCAGTTCATGGTTCGATAGTCTGGCTCGCTATCAAGGGTCTCCTTAACTCTCTTTAGGAGATCAATGTCGATCGGATCCTGAGCGTACGCATCTTTTATCTTCTGCTGCAGGTCCTTTTCTATGTCCAGATAGGGTACTATTGCGTCGAAGTAATCTGCCCTTCTACTTTGAGCATCGACTACCACGCTATACTTACCTTTAACGGGCTTCAGTTCAAAGTCAAATTGGTTTATTTCAGTTGCCCATCTAGTCAATTTGGGCATCATTTTGGCTTGTGTCTTCAGCCACCTTAATTTCTCGCGGTCAGAATATACTTTGAAGTGCCTCCCAAGCAGGTAATGCCTCCAATGATCTAAGGTTTGCCTCAAAGAGTAGAGTTCCCTCTCATATGTAGAGGCTGCTACCTTTTCTGAAGGCAGCTAGACCGACATGAACTCTACGGGTCTATAGCCATTGTCGTCGTTTTGCTGTAAGACAATGCCTATACCATACTGACTTGTGTCTGTTGTGACGACAAATGGCAACGAAGGATCGGCTACTTTGAGGACAGGATATTCTACCAAGGCCTTTTTCAACTTCTTCAAGGCCGAGGTGCAATCTTGGTCCCACTTCCAGATGGCTTCCTTGTTTAGGAGTTTGCAAAGGGGAGCAACTATGGCGGAAAAGTTTCTTACAAACTTCCTATAGTAGTTGGCCAGTCCCATGAACGACCGCAACTCTGTCAGAGTCCGGGGAGTTGGCCAATAGCTAATTGCTGCGATCTTGTTGTCCTCTCGTCCGATGCCGTCTTCGTCTAACACGTGGCCAAGGTAGACGGCTTTTGTCTTGGCCCACTCACACTTCTTCGCATTGATCTTGAAGTTCGCTTCTCACAACTTCCTCAAGATTTGCCTCAGATGACCCTCATGTTCTCAGGGGGTTTTGCTGAATTCTAAGATGTCATCTAGTTAAACTACGACAAATCTATCTAGCCACGACCGAAACAAATCGTTCATACAACGCTGAAATGTGAATGACGCGTTGGTAAGTCCAAAGGGCATTACTATAAACTCATAATGCCCATATCTGGTTCGTAACGCCGTCTTATGCTGATTATCAAGGCGTACCTCTATCTGATGGTACCTTGATTTCAAATCTATCTTCATGAAGTATTTGCAGCCTTGCACCCGATCCAACAAATCATCTATACGAGGCAATGATTCTGTGTTCTTAACTGTAATGGCGTTCAGACCCCTACAGTCGATGCACATCCTTAACTCTCCCTCCTTCTTGGGGACGAATAGGACAGGTGCGCCAAAAGGTGAAGAACTAGGTCTGATCCATCCTTTTTCTAGGACCTCATTTAATTGCTTGCGCAACTCCTCTAACTCTTTGGGAGATCCTGTAGACTGCTCCCTTTGGTGTCTTACTGCCAGACTCTATCTCTATGCGGTGGTGGTGGGTCTTGGCACTACCCCTGCGGGTGCTTCCTACAAGTCTTTGTATTCCTCCAGCAAACCGGCAATAGTGGGATTGATCTTCTCTTCCTGCTTTGGCGCGTCTCTTATTGGCCTAACTTAGGCGACGAAAACCTTGCTCCTTTCTGACAAGTCTAGCGAACGCAGGAGCACAGGCAGTAGTGCGCCGGGAAGTTGTCTATCCTTGACTTGTGATACAGGCGGGCTTTCTTGACCCTACCTAACAGACTAGGGAGCCTGCACTCGTGCTCTCAAAGGTGCAGAGTGGCCCCAACTGCCTCTCCCCAATCTGTGCCTAGCACTATATCGAATGGGAGATTTTCTTCCACGAGGAGAGTCAGGGAGCGAAGGACTTTCTCTACCTTCCCTCCTTCCTCTAGGCGAAAGTACGCCTGGACTCCCTGTGCGTATTCCTCAACCTGCATCATGCGGTTGTTTGCGAGAATACTAACTATAGGGTCATCTAACTTTTGGACCTCGAGGCCTAACCTCAACTTCTTCAGCACTCGACGACTGATATAACTCCTAGTGGCCCCACTGTGTATAAGGGCCCTTGCTCTAGTTTTAAAGATCTCTATATTTGCTAAGATGGGTTGTCCTTTTGCTTCCTTCTACATCTTGGCCTGGGCCTGCCTTCTCTCTTCCAACTCTTCGGCGAGATTTGTGAGGGAAGCGCCCAGAGAGACTCTAACACAAGCAGGCTCTGGACAACTAACTAGGCTCTGGCCAGCAACCCCTGCCATGGAGGTACGAGAAGTGGGAGTTTCTATCTTGCGTGCACACTCGTCTCCATGTACTCCAGGGGTAGGGCCAATTGCTACCTCTACTAGCGGTTGCCTTTTGCTGCCCAAAATGTAGCATTCTGGAAACCCTGGTACCGAGGGCAAAATTTGACAATGTGACCAAGATTGTCGCAGAACACGCATTGGTAGCGATCCACACGGTCCTGCTATACATTGTGATCTATTCCAAGGGTTTCCCAGGGCCGGCCTTCAGGCCGTCCAGGGTGCCGTGCATCCCTCCTGGGAGGTGATCGATTGGGATTTGGGCAGTTAGATGGGGGACCTTGACCCCTTCCTCTTGCTTTGCGGTCTCTGTTGCTGCCAACCCCCTGGCCTCCTTGTCTACAGACACTTGAGGCTTGGCTGTTCCGATTTTGGCCACGACCTCTTCCTTGCGCCCTCCCTTCGACTGCGACAGCAGCGTAGGAACTCCCCTTCTCTACACTACTACCTGTCTCTTCTTTGAGTCCCCATTCAATATTAGAATAGGGGACTTCTTCAACACCACCTTCTTCCATCGTCAAAATCAAATTGTCCTTGGCCTTAACCTGACCAGAGATGGTGCGTCCTTTCCGCTTCTTACCTTTTGTTAAATCTTTGTGGCAGAAAGTGGTAATTGATGCAGCTTGAGCGGCAAATGTAACAGCCTCACGGTTAAGGACATTGTAAGTCATGCCTGGCTGTTGCTTCTTGACAAAGAAGTGCCCTTGCAGATGCTCGGGCAACGCGTGGTAGAATAGTTGGACAAGTTGTGCCTCGGTCACTTCATGGCCGGGCACCGCGATGAGCTCATCCATGGTGGAATTCAGAGCGTGCACACTCCTCCACTGCTGCGTATGGATCATTTGGAGCTTATCAGACGCCTTTATCTCACTTGTGACGTCTGCGAAGTGTTCTCGCAATGAAGCAAGAAAATCACTCAGATGGGTGAGGGCAGAGTACGCTACCATATCATTTTCGCAGCGGGCAGCGTGTGCGAGCGACCTTGCTAAGCAAGTCACTTCCTCTCTCAATGCCTGGAAAGCTATCAGAACATGGTCCTCCCGGGGAATGTCCTGCAGGTGCAAATAGGATTTGACATTCCCAATTGTCAAAGTCCTCTACCTTCTTTCCACTGTAGTGCTTAGGGAAGCGGACCTTGACTCTCTCACGGTGGGGACGTTGTTGTTCTTCTTTAGGGGCTGCGACCGTGGCTCCCTCTATGGCACCGACACAAAACTTCTCAGTGCCTTCCATTGCGGCGCACAACTCAATTGAGATGCGGAGCATCATGTCATGGGAAAAATCCTGGAATCCCAGGCGCATGGACTCTAATGTGACGTTGTGGCCCCTTAGATGCCTTAACTGCTATTGTTGAGCTTTCAGCATAGCAGCCATACTATGGTAGATAGTGCCAATCTCCCAGTCTACGTTTGCGTTATCCCCCAATTTTCTCATCGTTCTTCTGATGCCCTCAATTCCTTCTCCATCTTGTCTGCCATCTCCAGCCGCCTAGTTTTTTCCCTTGCGAGGCGCAACTCCCAATCCAATTGTTTTTCTTGCTCCCTGGCTTGGTGGCGCATGGGGTCCTCCTCTTTTTCCAACTCTTGTCTCCCCGCCTCCTCCTTTGCCTGGGGGACCAGTACCTTCGCTTCCTGTTCCTCCCATAGGGACATCCTAGCCACCTATTCCTTCACTGCCATCACTACTTATGCTTCTGAGGGCCGTCCAACACTTGTCTCCCCTCTCTCTTCCTTCCCACTGCTGTCTGTCTTTCTCCTCCTCTTTGCAGTGGTGTCCCTTCTTCTTCTTCCTCTTCTTCTTCTTCTTCTTCTTCTTCAACCTCTACTGCTGCCATCTTCGCCTCTTGCTCTTTCTGCAATCTCTCCATCTCCTCCTCCAACTTCTTATTCTTGGTCGCCTGCTCTTCGACTAGGGCCAACTTCTTGGCCTGTTTCTCCAGGGCCTTCTTCTCTCTCCTTTCCTTTTGCGGCCTGAGAATTTCGGTAGCCCTCTCCTCCTGCTCCTGGGTATATGGGATGGTCTCCTGGCCGGATTTGGTCACTACTCGACAACTAACAATGCCCCAAAACCCAAGAGGAAAGATGAAGTGGTAAAGGGTTCCCCGAGGGAGAAGCCCTTAGCAAGGCGAACATCAGGTAGTCATCCATGTTGATAGGGCACAATCACTAACGATTCCACTCCTCAACACTTAGACCTACCCCTAGACTCTAACGTTCCAAGGACTACGGAGGTCTCTCTTCTGCTTCAGCCAGGTTACCACTGTCGTCGGATGCTTTCGCAACCGCAGTCACCGGGACTTTCCACAACCTTCGGATGTGAGCACAACCACAGTCACCGAAACTTTCCATAGTCATCGGATGCTTTCGCAACCACAGTCACCGAGACTTTCCACAACCTTCGGATGCGAGCACAACCACAGTCACCGAAACATTCCATAGTCGTCGGATGCTTTCGCAAGCACTGTCACCAAAACTTGCCATAGCTGTCGGATGTGCTCGCAACCGTTGTCACCGAAACCCACTTGGCTTACACTTCAGATTGACACTCTGTCAATTACTCATCTCTAGCCTAAGCTACAACTAGTCTGTCACTATAGGACTAATGGCTGATAAGGAGATGCCCTAAGCTCCTCAGGAATTCTTTAACGTCGCAGACAGGACGACGATCACAACCAAAGTCCTCTCAAGACTTAGACAGACTAGACACCCGCTTTGCAGCTCGGAGCTCGGGTATAGTGTGCCACCCAGAGCAACCTGCCGCTCTGTACCGGTCCTTGGGGTGTTTTCCTATGTCGTATAGCGTCAGACACACCTCAACCCCTACTAAGTCCCGTGCAGACACTGGTTCACAGCTCCTATCTGACCACATGCACAAAACCTATCGACCTGGGCAAAAGTGACTCAATGCAAAAAGAGATGATAGACTGACTCTCAGCAAGTACCAAGGTGAGTATGCAGCATCCACAGGGCAAAGAGATAGGGCCAGGGCTTGAAGAGATTATACCGCTCCTTGCTCCGCACTCCAGCTTGGTCAACAGTACTAGTCAACGCTTGGTCAAACTTTGCCGGTCAACCCCAAGTCAACGCCGGTCAACTTTGGTCAACACCTCTCAGCTCCGTTCAACGTTGGCTATGGCGACTTCTTCCCCCTTCGTCACTTTCGTCAACTCACCCTTCTTCTCCCTCGCCCTCAAGTTTGGCTATGGCCGACTTCTCCTTCCTCTTGCCGGCTATGGCTTCCCTCACCTTCCTCTCCTCTCTCCCTCTCTTCTCTTGCGTCACTTTCTTCTTCCTCCACGATCGTCTTCCTCCTCTGAGCTCGGCGGCTATGGTGGACTGTTTCCTCCACGAGCATCCCTCACTCTCTCTCTCTCTCTCTCCTCTTCGTGGCTTCTCTTCTTCTCGCCGGCGGTCTTCTCCTTCGTCACGGCGGCGGTTACAATGACGAGGACAACGGGAACCAGCTCCGATACCAATGGAATCAGACTGAATTTCAACCTCACTTTGAGCATGCATACATATAGATGTTGATGGCAGAAGAACTTTCACAAACGCAGAACCAGCAATAAGCGTGAGATGGCACTCGGCGCCACACAGAAAACTCAGAGATATGGCCTCTGGCCAGAAACTCAGTTTAAGTGAACTTTCACAACTTGCGGCTATTGTCGCTGAACACAGTCTGAATTCCCACCCGATCACTGTATCCATCATCAGACACTTCACACTCACTCACGCACATGTTCACACACGCTAGGATCTACCCTGAATGTCCACGCATGCACACCACACGCACACACACACTGTTGTTGCTCTACACTGGCGGCTATGGCCGCCGACTTCCTCCTGCTATCTTCTACCTCACGGCTATGGCTGCTGTCTCCTCCTCCTTGCCCACTTCGGCTTCGGGCATCTGCAGTCCTCCAACGCACAAGACACTTAGGCAGCGCTTCCGCGTCGCTTGCCAAAATGAATGAATGGCTGGGCGCTGCCTCTTTATTTATACTGTTTAGTCGATGGTCTGGCCTGCCTTCGGGCCCAGGCCCAAGGATGGTGCTGTCCCACCTGGTACTTTCTGACGAGACGAAGTAGACTGGGACTGCCGACTGTGCTAGGACTAGGCTGCTCTTTGCTGACTCACCTACAGAAAAGTAACCTCTGTACTAGTCTGTAGTACCGAAGAGCCAACTACGGACTTTTAGAAACTCCTAGGCCTAGACTGACTGGCCCTTCGTAAGGCTCAGGGCTAACTTATGTGACAGACCCTAGGACTGCTAAAACTAAGACTCACGGTTCAAGTCCATGCGACCAGATAATGCACACGGGCTGCTGACAGACGACTTTTGGGTCAGGTCGCGGGATCAAGGCACACGGGGTCAACGGGTACTGTACATGGGGATAGGGTTGAGGTCCAGGGATCGAGGCCTGGGATCTGCAATTGGCATGGGAACTGGGTGAAACCGTTTCAGGTGTACCACTCGCCCATGTGGGTGGGTTATGTAGTACAGTATGTATATGAAAAATCCCTTCGTTTGACTCGAATACAGCTCAGGACCGCGAGATGCACCAGCCCTGTTCGTTCATTTGACCTGGCCGCCTTTACGCGAACCTTCCTGACCCCACTTCACGACCCCGTGACGGGCTGTGCTACCCTGACTCGTACTAGCAGTTGCTACTTTTGATAATGATGATGATTTCACATTGTCTTTTCCGTCTTGTTCTCCTCCTCCTTTCCTCCGCCGCCCTCTTTCCACCCATGCGGGCGAGGTCTAGGGATCGAGCCCTGCGATCTGCACCTGCTACTGCAAAGGTGAAAACCGTTTCACTCCCGCCGTCCTAAATTCGAGGTCCTCCGAGAATAATTCAATCTATAATAGGGTCTTTACCTTTCTTAGCTCTTTCATAGGCACGGACGACATTGGGAGTCTCTCCTCCTCCACCCTCTTCTCCCTTTCTTCCCACCCCTCCCTCTCCTCCTTCCACTGCTCCTTCAGCACCACCCCGTTCTCCTTCTCCTCCCTCCTTACACCCCTATTCCTTCCCATCCTTTCCCCCCTCTTTTTCTCTCCTCTTCCTTACCCTTCTCCCTCCTCTTCCCACTCTTATGAATGCATCTCATTGTCACCTGCAAAGTTCTGACAGAAGAGTTTTCTCCTCGATGGTCGTTCCTTGGGTAGTTATTAAAGACCAGGGCAGTTTGTCCTTTTTGGCTTTTCCTTGTGCAGGTCTTGCATTGTTTCGGAGATTGTTATTTGAGAAGCAGAGAGTTTAACAGGGAGCCTCTGCTCCCACGCTTCCGTGGGCAGACCCTTTGCCAACTATGGACTTCTAGAAACTCCTAGGCCTAGACTGACTGACCCTTCGGAAGACTTAGGGCTAACTTATGTGCTAAAACTAAGACTCACGGTTCAAGTCCATGCAACCAGATAATGCACATGGACTGCTGACCAGAGCTGGACATTTTTTGTTTTTCCTGACCCGTGACCCAGCCCGCCCAATTGTTTTTTTGTACCACCTACCCGACCCAAGAATTTTAATTTCCACCTCAAGACGACCCCACCCACCCAGAATCTTTTTTGAATTTCAGCCCCACGCCCGACCCGCCCGCCACCCGAAAAAAGTCCTCTCACCCGGACCCTAGACCAAAATTTTTGCCACCCACACCCGCTCGTGCCAATGCACCCCTGCCCACGACTCCTTTACCAGTGTCGGCACCTCTTTACCTTGCACCACCCGCCATGACACTCCGTCATAGCGTTGCGCAGCAGCAAGGTCAGGTAAATCGGGGGGGGGCATCTGAATTCGTCAAGTTCGCTAACCAAGGCTGAAGTTCAAAGAGGGATTTAGCCTCCTATTGTGTCTAGATCTGCTCCCTCATTTTGTTTAGGAAAAACTGGGCGAGGGACTGGACTGCTGGAGCACGGTTTTTATTTTTTGGCCCCGATGTAACAGGCCACCCTGCACGACTATACCCAGGCCCGCTTTTTCATTCTCTCAACCTAGGGCCTGCGCACTCCACAGGTGATCCCAACGTCTTTTTCTTTTTTTTTGGGGGGGGCGGGGGGTCGGACATTTTTTCGGGTGTCCATCGGGTGACCCAGGCCAACGCTTCACCCACCTGTCACCCACCCGACAGGTGACCCAGAGCAAATGTTGACCCGCCCATGACCCAGAAATGCCTACTAGCTACATGCGCCCATTACCCACCCAAGAAGGCATAGGTAGACCCAAGCCCAACCGAATCACCTTGTGAGTCGGCTGGGCCAGTTGGGTGCGGCTGTGGGTACCCGGTGCCCACCTCTGCTGCTGACAGACGACTTTTCGGTCAGGTTGCGGGATCAAGGCACACAGGGTCAATGGGTACTGTACATGGGGATAGGGTTGAGGTCCAGGGATCGATCCCTGGGATCTGCAACTGTCATGCGAACTGGGTGAAACCGTTTCAGGTGTACCACTCAGCCACGTGGGCGGGTTGTGTAGTACAGTATGTATATGAAAAATCCCTTCCTGACCCCACTTCATGGCCCCGTGATGCACTGTGCCACCATGACTCGTACTTGCAGTTACTACTTTTGATAATGATGATGATGATGATTTCACATTGTCTTTTCTTTCTTGTTCTCCTCATCCTTTCCTCCTCCACCCTCTTCTTCCCCTCTTCCCACCCATCTCTCTCCTCTTCCACCCTCTTCTCCCCCTCTTCCCACCCCTCCCTCTCCTCCCTGCTCCTTCAGCACCACCTCATTCTCCTTCTCCTCCCTCCTCACACCCCTATTCCTCCCCATCCTTCCCCCCCTCTTTTTCTCTCCTCTTCCTTTCCCTTCTCCCTGCAAAGTTCTGACAGAAGAGTTTGGACTTCGATGGTCGTTCCTTAGGTAGTTATTAAAGACATGGGCAGTTTGTGGCTTTGGTGTTTTTTCCTTGTGCAGGTCTCGCATTGTTTCGGAGATTGTTATTTGAAAAGCAGAGAGTTTAACAGGGAGCCTCTGTTCCCACGCTTCCGTGTGGCAGACCCTTTCCGCCCACCACTAGTTTCTTCAACACCATCTATCTGCGCCCATGTCATTTCCCCGGAGGATGAGTTCATTATATTGGGATCAGATGGGCTGTGGGAATTGCTGAGCAATGAGGATGCAGTAAGAATCGTCTTCAACAATCCACGTGAGGTGAGTAGAGTTCTACTTTCCTGGAGTGAAGTATCTTCTTCTTCGTCATTGTGGACCCTTGATTGCCAGGGGGAAAAAACAGACGGGAGTGATGACCACAAATTCTGTTCTTGGAAACAACAAGGCTACAACATCCTTCACGCTCCCCAGAGCCCACCATTCCTTCTCATTGCTTTTTTTTCACCCTTTTCCACCTCATTTGTGATTTTGACATCCTTGATCAGGGACCTTGCTAAATATAATGAAGAAATTCTAGTAGCTTTTAGTTTTGTGGATTTTGTTTTATTTAGTCAAAAAACTTTTGGCGAAACTTTCCAGGCTACTTTTGAAGCAAGAATCTTGTCTATGGGCTTCGCCGCATCACTCGCCAAATGCCAACATTCTGAATGAATCTGAATACGTAGCTGGTCCTGATACTTTCAGAATGTTGGCATTTGGTGAGTGGTGCGGCGAGGCCCTATATTGTTCAAAAGATCATATACGCTTCCGGTTTATGTCCTGAAGAATGATCCTTTTGCAGTCCATATGTTTTTTGTTTCGTGGTCCCAATGATCATTGCCTCGAGGCCACAGCAGCTATGACCCATGTGCAGTCATGGACTGAATTTGATACCTCTCAAGGAGTCTCAATCATTTTTCCTTTGCTACCAAAGTGACAGACATCATGATGATGAAGATTCCGGTATGATCTTACATCTTTTCCACAACCAGCCCCTTTGACTCTGTTTTCCGTTTCTTCCTTAAACCACCAGTACTTGGCCCAGCTATCGGCCGCGGAAGAAAAAAGAGTAGAAACATTTCTAGTCGGATGAATTTGGGTGCTCCTGTAGTGGCCCGTACGTTTCCTGAAATCATGGCGCGTTAACGGGCACGACTCTAGGAAGTACTGGTGGTTTAAAGAAAGAAAAAAAATGGCAACAGCCTAGAAATATCATTGAGAAACTGACCCGCCCTAGGTAATTCAGGAATTTTGTTCATTGGGTTCCATCAGGATTCAAAGTCACATTTACATTTCAACAGTTTACGGGTGTACCAACTGAGCTAAGCCCGTTGGTAGATTCATCTTCTGATTCTGATTTCCTTAGCCTAAGTGCGAGGATTTTCATCCTCGGCAAGCCCCTGAGGGACCCTTGCAGCAAGCATGAGCCCTCCCTAAGTGAAGGCGGGCCCCTGAATTTCAATGAGGCCTGTGTCCTAACCCTGTGCATGAAACACTTTCACCCAGTTAACCCGACATTTGCAGACACAGAGATTCGATCCCTAGACCTGTGCCCTAACCCTGTACATTGAAGCTGCATGCTGAGTAGGATTCGATCCCTAGACTTACCCTGTACCCTGTACATTGACCCTGTGTGCTGAGTGAGATTCGATCCCTAGACCTATCCTGTACCCTGTACATAAACCCAGCGATCTGTGTAGGACTTGATCCCTAGGTCTGAAGGATAGAAGATGAGTCTGTTACCAGTAGGCCTGAAGAGTCTGTTCTAGAATTCTATACCTAAGTCTACTGTGGGCCTAGAGTCTGCCTGTACATCTGTAGACTCTAGAAGGTCGTAGGTCCCTTTAGGCACTCCAGTCAGCAGGTACCTGGGTAAGGGCTGCACGTGGGGAAGGTTCTGGAGCACGTGGAGAGTTCCACGCGTTTTGGCCCAGAAGGCCCACGCGTATGGAAGCTTCCAGGCCCAGGTCCACATGTTCTGGAGGGACCAAGGCTCACGCGTTTTGGCCCAGGCCCACGCGTTTTGGGGCAGGGCCCAGCCACCTCCGAAGAAGTATAAATAAACAGGCAGCGTCCAGCCATTCATTCATTCGCCTGTGAG
>BFEA01000249.1:2018498-2034138 GCA_003427395.1 Chara braunii
TCGCTATCTTATACTACGTGGATGAGGTCAGTCCCGGTCAGGTCAGGGTTTGTATCTAAGTCTTCCCTGCGCTATTCAGCACCATTTGTATGTATCAGAATGCACATTGCTTGTTGAGATTCTACTTGCACTGCATTGTCCATTCAGTCCTTTTCATCACATTGCGGATCCTTGGTTATTATGTGCATCGCCTATCTGGGCATGTAACAGTTGGTATCGGAACACCGCACGTGAATCAGGACAACCTGATCTGACACGTGTGCGGGGACTAGGTAGCTGATTAATCTTCATAGATTGATTAGAGCATACTAGCCCCCAAAATCATGATTTTGACCTTACTGCCAAAAATCGAATTTCTTTTTCTTTTCTTGGATTTTGTTTTCTCGCTATTTCTGTTGTGGAAAATCGCAATAGCGCAACATCTGAAATTTCCATTTTCGTTTTCTTCTGAAAATTCGAAATTTAGTTGTTGAAAATCCGGAATATCCTTCTTTTCGAAAATTTCGATTTCCTGTTGCATTTCCCGTTACTTGGAAATTCGGAATATTTTTTTTCCGAAATTCGTTTTTCTGAAAACGGTACGGGAAATGCCTCCTGCGGGTATTATTTTCCAAACTGCGAATACTGCGAGGATCTGGGTCCTCGGCAGGCCTAAGGGGGCCCGGTTACAGTGGTGCCCGTCCTAAGTGAAGGTGGGCCTGATATTTCACAAGAGGCCTTTGACTGTCAATTTTATATTTGGGGTACAGGCAGTTGCGACGCGCCAGTTGGTTGAGAAAAATGCAGGCCGGGCAACAAAGACATTTCCACGGCCTACCGGGCCTTTCCAAAGAATGCAGGCCCTGGGCGTGAATGGCAGCCTCATACACTGACAGTTGGGAGGCCCAACCGAATGAGGCCCAGTAGCTGCAGAGCAAAGGCAGCATCCTGGGGCCTTCCGGAGGCTTCTGGGCCCAGGCCAGTGCAGCCAGGCTGCGCGAGCAGGCCAGCTCTTTCCATGAAGGAAAGAGCTCTCCCCCGACAGTCTCATTCGGTCGCTGGCTGGCGGCAGCGCTGCTGGAGCGATAGCTTGCGGGCTGGCTGCTGGCATTGGGAGCAAGAGGCTGCGCACGTGCAGTCGTGTGGTGAAGCAGGGCGCTGCTGAGGGCAGCGCCATAGCCAGCCTTCATAGCGGGCTGGGCTTGGATGTACAGTGAGGCGCAGGGCTGGTCTTTGGGTGTAAGGGAGGAAGACGTAGGTGTAAAGTCAGGGAAGGGCGAAGGATGATGATGATGATGATGATGATGATGTGAGGGCACATACCTTGTATTGGCGATGACCTGCATTTGGGCAACATCTTCAAGTACTTCGGGTTGCCGCTGATGTCAACAGTTGAATTGTCTATTAGTAGGCTGATCGTAACTGTGTAGGAGTAGGCTCGTCGCTGAGCGCCAAGTAGGAGTGTGAAGGGACTGGACTCTTGTGTTGTGGCGGAGAGAGAAGCTCTCCTTGACATAGGTTTTCAGTACCACGAACCTCCATTGGTGTATTATTGGTGCAATGCTGCTCTCCGGACACAATGTGACTATCTGGCTTTCAATGTGATGATGTAATCTGGAACTTGTCATCTCGCTGTTGCTTATTTTCCTTGCAATTTGGTATCGGAGCTGGTTCATATTGCGCTTCATTGGTTCTTCGCAATAGCTGTTCGGTGCTNTTGTCATCTCGCTGTTGCTTATTTTCCTTGCAATTTGGTATCGGAGCTGGTTCATATTGCGCTTCATTGGTTCTTCGCAATAGCTGTTCGGTGCTTTGCATGAGGTGTGGGGCAGTAATAAGGCTTGGGCGTTGAACATAGGGCGGCCCAGGGTCGTGTGGGCGCGCCAGGGAGCTATGTGGGGACATACGGGGTGTATGCTGGATGATGAGAGCTCGCTGATGTGACATATTAAGCCGAGGTGGAACGGCATTCTGTTGTTGGTTGTGCCGAGGCAAAGACCGGTCATCATAATTGCACATCAGGTTGCCGGTGAGAAATATGTGGTTGGGGGCAGCATTATGAGGTACGTTGCTCTCTTCCTTATCTGCCCTCTTCGTTACTTCTTACCGTGAGGAAGTGAGTTTTGTCCTGAGAGTCCTCTCGATGTGAGGTGTCGCGAGCGCTCAACCTTGAGAGTTGACATTCTTATTGGGCAGCAAGCTGGTGGGAGACGGGCGAAGCCTTTGAAGGGCCCTGGACGAAGCACTCGGGTCACAGTCACCATGCCAACCCGCTGGGACTAGTACACTCATGCTTTGCCACAAATCCTTGGTTCTGTTGCTTGTGCAATAGAGGTCATGAAGGGCATGCCAGCCCTTTGACCTACGCTTACCAGACCGTCTTTAAATATTTCTGGCGGGGACTCGGTGTTGACTCTGGCTGTGATTGTCGTCCTGTCTGCGACGTTAAACAATTCCTGAAGAGTTACGGGGGATCTCCTTAAATGCTTCTTGATCAGCCAGATCAAACCGGGTATAAGGCTCGTTGCATGTGAGGGTAAATAATGTGCAGAGGCTGGCAGGTTCGGCATTGACTTGGGGCACAGGGGTGGGCCGGATTGCACACCTTCAGACACGCTGCTCAACCAGATGGACGTTGACACAAAGTGACCACTCAAGAAGGATACAGGGGGAGGGGGGATTCCGGTAACTGTTCGCAGTGGCAATGAATAGACAATCTGCCATCAAGCATACATCTCCAACAGGAGATACTATTTTTATCTTTGATTATCTAGTTGTTACAGACTTGACTAACAACCGACAGACAGCTGCAGATAGACTATATCTTTGCTGCACAACAATCTGTTCTAGGTAATCTAAAAATAGATATGATATTTCCTGTAGGATCTGACATTGGTTGTTACTACATCACCTAACTGTTTTTGTTCAGTCCGACCGAAATTAGTTGTGATTCGTAATCGGTTGTGTGTCAAGCTAAGGTAGGATTCAGTGTGGATTCTAGTTTAGATCACACACACTGTAGCTCATGAGTGATGCAAGCACTAGTAAGGAGGAGTTGTTAGTGGACGACCGTAGGACTACTCGTGGAACTGCTCGCAGTCGACCTTTGACTTTCCTAGAGTTAGGTCCAGGTGACGAAAGGAGATTGCAGAGAGAGGCTAGAGAGAGAGCAGCGGCAAGGAGAGCGAGGGCAGGTGAGGATAGTGCCAGGACTAGAGTTTCAGCTAGCACCGGTGCAGCCATGGCTACTTCATCTACCATGTCGCAAACCTCTTCATTGTCCACTTCGTCAGGAGTTAGTCAGAGTGGTTCTCAGGGGTCCATTAGCCAGAGTGTTGGCTTGCGAGTCAGCCAGCAGACTCAACTCACGCCGGAGGATTATGAGATTCTCCAAGCAGAAGAACTTCGGATGAGTTACAGCGGCAATTGGATGAGGCAGCAGAGAGGAGGAGAGCAATCCTGAGAAAAGTTAGACTAGGTAGTAGAAGAGAGGAGCTAGGCAGACTGGAAGCATTAGATGAGTCAACGTGTGATCCTGCGATACAAGCGTTGCATAACTCACTTCTTTATGTGGCGGAAACGCAGGCTGTCCAGCAGGAAGTGCTGGCTGAACTGATGGGAGGCCAGAAAGAGATTATGGCTGCACTACGGGCTCCTCGTCCCATGATGAGGCAGCCACAGTATGCTGTAGTTCCCCCTCCAGGCTTAGGTCCATCAGTGACGCTGCTGCCGGTAGGGCCTCCATTCTCACCTATGTTTGGCATGCCCCCTCCAGGTGGTTTGGTAGCAACTAGTGGTCCGGTTCATAGAGTCTCAGTCGTACCATCCACAACAGTGGTCACTACAGTCCCACTGTCAAGCCAGGCCCAGGTTAGTATGCAACAGTCTGTTTCAGTGGCTATGCAGCCGCTGTAGCAAGCCCCTGGGCCCACGCAGCCTATGCAACCGATGCAGTGGATGCCCAAAATACCCTTGCTGAGTCCTAAGCCCTTCTCCGGCGACAGGAAGAAGGATGAGGACTTGGATACCTGGGTAAGGACGGTGCCTACCTATGTAAGGCACAAACTTACTAGGCCAGAGCAAGAAGTTGTTGCGGCTGCCTCCTTTCTAGAGGGGTCGGCAGCCCGCTGGTTGAATGGCCTAGTGCAGCAACGGGGCTACGATCAAGATTTCAATGCCTGGGCCCATGCCCAGACATTGGAACAGTTCGTACGGTCCGTCTACAACAGGTGGCATGACCCGCAAGGGGCTCAAAAGGCCACCGATGCTAACAACAGTCTTTGTGCCAGAAGGTATAAGAATGTTAGAGAGCTGACAGACACCGTAGAACGTCTGCTCGTGGTTCCTGGCGTGCGCTATGACCAACAGGTACTCCTTACAGATTACCTTAGATGTCTGCCTTCAGAAGTGAGGACAAAGCTGGTAGATGAGGCTTATATCGATCAGCATAACTTTGCCTCTTTCAGCAAGAAAGCCTTAGACATAGAGGCTAAGTTGGGGTCTGCGCATCAGAGTCAGGGCGATGGTAGGAAGAAGAGACTACCCCAGGACTGGAAATAGAAAGGTCAACTAATGTTCGTCGACCATGATGGTCAAACGATAGAAATTAAGACTTCCCAGACTTTGGGGAGGAGACAGAGCATGATGGGGCCAGTGAGACTTCGGATGAGGGAGTCGTGACACCTATCAAGGAAAAGGCTAGGGGGACCGGGAAGAAGAAGGTAGTACGGTCCACGGGTCAGGGCGACCAAGGAACACCCGCATGGGTAAAAATTGGTTTAGAATATGAGGTGTGGAGGGACCGAGTTGCTAGGGGCACATGCATGAACTGTGGCAATTTTGGCCACACGTCTAAAACGTGTCGAGGGAAGAAGGTCACGACGAGGGTAGCCTCACCAACGGTGGTGGGACTTTCTTCGAACTCTGACGGTGCTTCTGCGAGCACTTCGCAGGGAAACACCTCGGGCCAGTAGGAGTTTTAGCCGCTCTTACTCGCGCTGAAGTGGTAACGTTGCCTTCCCCACTTCAGGCGTTGGTCAAGGCTAGTGACCCACATATCGCCCCGCGGACACATTCAGACCCACCGACGCTCTGTTCGAGAGATGTGCCTGAGGCCCTAGAAGAGTTAGAGACTGAGTGGTCAGGGAAGGACTCTAGGGACTCTTGGGCGATGATCAGTCGAGGTCCAAAGGGTGAACATTTCGTGGTAGAGGTTGATGTAGGGGGTCGTAAGGTTGGCGCCTTCGCAGACATAGGCTCTACACGGAACTTCATCAGTCGTGCTTGTGTGGATAGACTGCGCTTAGGGGACCAAGTGCAGCGGCTTAGCAGAATTGTAGCTTCTACGCTGGCCAACGAGCACCAAATGTTGGTAAAAGACTATGTCAAGGACGTAGTTTGTACCTTCTCCTATGGAGGAGGGGAAGTGAGCCATAAAATCTCCTTCCTGGTTAGCGACGAACTGCCCTTTGATATGCTCCTACTACCTCGAGGTCGCGCAACCGCAGTTTGATTGGGATAGAAAGGTGTTGATTCACAAATTGCCCAACGGTAGATCTGTTAGATTGCAGAAGTTTAAAGCTAGTAGTCTGATAGAAAACTACGGGTGCATATGTGCATTATCTTTTTATAACTATTTTAAACAGAATCGCGAGGAGGGCATATATCAAGTATTTGTCTCTGAGAAAGGGGAGGTCGTAAAAACACCCCCAGAGATAGAATCAGTCGTCGCACAATATTCAGACCTTTTTGAGGAGCCCACAGGCGTGTTAGAAAGGGAGGTTGTCCATGCAATAGAGGTTGTCCCAGGTAGTAAGGTACCTAGAGGACGAATCTATAGGATGTCTCCTATAGAGTTAGATGAGTTTCGCCGCCAGCTCAAGGAGCTCACAGAAAAGGGATGGATTCGGCCTAGTACCTCCCCTTACGACGCTCCAGTCTTATTCGTACCGAAGAAGGGAGGTACCCTGAGGATGTGCATTGACTATAGGGGCCTCAATGCCATCACTATTAAGAACGTTGAGCCCCTACCCCGCATCGACAACCTCTTGGATAGAGTGCAGGGATGCCGGTACTTCACCAAGATAGATCTGAAGTCCGGATACCATCAAGTTGCCATTAGGCCTGAGGATCAGCACAAAACCGCATTTCAGACCAGGTACGGTCTGTATGAGTTTGTGGTGATGCCCTTTGGACTATGCAATGCACCTGGTACATTCTAGCACGCGATGAACAATATTTTTCATGACTACTTAGACAATTTTATCGTCATGTATCTCGACGATATTCTCATCTTTAGTAGGACTGTAGAGGATCACGCTGAGCACTTGAAAACAATGCTAGGTCTCCTAAGACAACACCAGTACAAGGTTTACTTGGAGAAATGCGAGTTCGGTCGCACCAAGATCTTGTACTTGGGTCATGAAATCTCAGCAGATGGACTGAGGCCGGATGATGCCAAGGTGGCCAGCATACGTGACTGGCCCAGACCTCAGACTGTTACTGAGGTCGGATCGTTTTTGGGGATGACGGGCTACTATCGTCCGTTTGTAAAGAACTATAGTACTATAGCTTCCCCATTAAAAGATCTAACTCGACTTGACACCCCTTGGGGGTGGACTGAAGAGTGTGAGGCGACCTTCAGGAAACTGAAGTATGCCCTGACACACTACGAAGTTCTTAAACTTTCTGATCCTAATAAGCCATTTGTTGTGAGTACAGACGCCAGCCAATACGGCATAGGCGCAGTTCTTGCGCAAAAGGAGGGGCCCAGGTTGAGGCCTATCGAGTATATGAGCAAAAAGATGCCATCTAAAAAACTAGCTAAGTCCACTTATGAGCGTGAGCTCTATGCCTTGTATAGAGCGCTGGTACATTGGAGACCCTATCTCCTCGGCAGATTCTTCTATGTGAGATCTGACCATGAAACCTTGCGTTGGATTAAGACACAGCCAGTTCTCTCTGACGCACTCAAGTTGTGGATTCAAGTGATAGATATGTATGACTATCAACTTGATCCCATCAAGGGAGAGTACAACAAGGTGGCTAACGCGTTATCTCGTCGGGCAGATTATCTGGGCGCACTAGTGACTGAATTTGGCATATCTGGCGACTTGACTCGATCATTGGTGGATGCCTATCAGCAAGATCCAGTTATGTCTGAGATCATTCGTAGATTCCAAGCAAAGGACAAAAAGACTTTCGACGAATTTACGATGGTAAACGGCTTGATGTTTCTTGAAAAGGCAGGGAATAAAAGATTGTGTGTTCCCAGTAGTGAGTCTTTGCGTAGTTTATTTTTAGGAGAATGTCATGATGCAACTGGTCATTTTGGCTACAAAAAGACTTCAGCTAACCTAGTACAGAAGTTCTGGTGGTCCAATATGATGCAAGATGTGAAAAGGTATGTTGAAACCTGCCAGGTTTGCCGAAGGGACAAACCTAGGACTCATGCACCGCTTGGGCTCATCAAGCCCTTGCCGATTCCTGAAGGACCTGGTCAGAGTGTGTCCATGGACTTCATGGATACTGTTGTGACCAGTAAGTCCGGCAAGAGGCACATCTTCGTAATAGTGGACCGCTTTACTAAGTATGCAAGACTGATCGCTATGCCAGAAACGGCTAAAACTGACTACGTCATCAAACTGTTTATGGATAATTGGGTACGTGATTTCGGTCTACCTACATCTATCGTTAGTGATAGGGATGTGAGATTCACAAGTGAACTGTGGCAGTCGACTGCTGAACAGATGGGCACAAAACTCCAAATGAGCTCACGGAATCACCCTGAGTCAAATGGCCAGGCAGAACAGATGAACCGGGTAGTACAGCACCTGCTTCGACATTATATTAAGCCAAGTCAGGATGACTGGGACGAGAAGTTACCTCTCGTCTCCAGCCTGTACAACAATGTTGTGCACAGTACTACCGGTATGACTCCCAACCATTTACATCTTGGTTGGAAACCCAGAACTGCACTTGACTTTCTGCTACCAAAAACACAACCCACTGCAGCACCTGGCAGCATAGACTTTGCTGTCAAATATGAACAGATGCTGCAGCAGGCCGTTGAACATATTAGGAAGTCTCAGGATGCTATGATCGCATCGGAGAATAAACATAGACGGCCTTCTAACTTTCAGGTAGGTGATAGAGTCTGGGTAAAGTCATCTGAACTAGGTCAGGAGATGGGGATATCATGAAAACTGATGCCACAGTACTTTGGTCCCTGGGAGATCTTAGACATTGTAGGGGATCAACCTGATGGGCCTTCATACGTGATTCGTATTCCTGCCCACTTACGCACTTACCCTGTGTTCCATGCCTCTAAGTTGGCACCGTTCGCTGCTACTGACCAGTTTCCTTCAAGAAGATCAATGTTGCCCCCAACCATGGATGGCGAGGTGGACATCGATTAGATCGTGGAGCATCGAATGATGCCTGTTCCTCGACCATCAGGCAGAGGGCATCCTCCTAAACCGAGAATGCAGTATCGTGTGAGCTTCAGACATCACCTCGATCCCAAGGAAGATCGCTGGTTCACACGAGAAGAACTCCTGAGAACAACACCTCAAGTGATTGCAGGCTATGGAAGAGAACGAAAAGGGAAAATGTCTGTAGAATGAGAGACTTCTCAGTGGACTAACGAAGTAAAGGAGGAGGGAATGCGAGGATTTGGGTCCTCGGTAGGCTTAAGGGGCCCCGTTTACAGTGGTGCCCGCCCTAAGTGAAGGCGGGCCTGATATTTCACAAAAGGCCTTTGACTGTCAATTTCATATTTGAGGTACAGGCAGTTGCGACGCGCCAGTTGGTTGAGAAAAACGCAGGCTGGGCAACAAAGACATTTTCACGGCCTACCGGGCCTTTCCAAAGAATGCAGGCCCTGGGCGTGAATGGCAGCCTCGTACACTGACAGTTGGGAGGCCCAACCGAACGAGGCCCAGTAGCTGTAGAGCAAAGGCAGCATCCTGGGGCCTTCCGGAGGCTTCTGGGCCCAGGCCAGTGCAGCCAGGTTGAGCGAGCAGGCCAGCTCTTTCCATAAAGGAAAGAGCTCTCCCCCGGCAGTCTCATTCGGTCACTTGCTGGCTGGCGGCAGCGCTGCTGCAGCGATAGCTCGCGGGCTGGCTGCTGGCATTGGGAGCAATAGGCTGCGCACGTGCGGTCGTGTGGTGAAGCAGGGCGCTGCTGAGGGCAGCGCCATAGCCATCCTTCATAGCGGGCTGGGCTTGGATGTACAGTGAGGCGCAGGGCTGGTCTTCGGGTGTAAGGGAGGAAGACGTAGGTGTAAAGTCAGGGAAGGGCGAAGGATGATGATGATGATGATGTGAGGGCACATACCTTGTATTGGCGATGGCCTGCATTTGGGCGACATCTTCAAGTACTTCGGGTTGCCGCTAATGTCAACAGTTGAATTGTCTATTAGTAGGCTGATCGTAACTGTGTAGGAGTAGGCTCGTCGCTGAGCGCCAAGTAGGAGTGGGAAGGGACTGGACTCTTGTGTTGTGGCGGAGAGAGAAGCTCTCCTTAACATTGGTTTTCAGTACCACGAACCTCCATTGGTGTATTATTGGTGCAATGCTGCTCCCCGGACACAGTGTGACTATCTGGATTTCAATGTGATGGTGTAATCTGGAATTTGTCATCTCGCTGTTGCTTATTTTCCTTGCAATTTGGTATCGGAGCTGGTTCATATTGCGCTTCATTGGTTCTTCGCAATAGCTGTTCGGTGCTTCGCATGAGGTGTGGGGCAGTGATAAGGCTTGGGCGTTGAACATAGGGCGGCCCAGGGTCGTGTGGGCACGCCAGGGAGCTATGTGGTGACATACGGAGAGTCGGTTAACCGACCCCCCATTTTTCACCTTAATTTATAAGAAAACCATAAGGCCATTTCAAGCAAACTCCACACCAATGTATAGAGTGCACTTCTTACTAAACCATAAGGCCATTTCAAGCAAACTCCACACCAATGTATAGAGTGCACTTCTTACTAACACGTTATAAAAAAAAAACAAAAAAAAATAAATTAAAAACACATAAAACAGCACCTCAAAAGTGCATTTTCAGGCAATTTTGCCAAAAAAAAATTCATCGAAATTTCAGGATTTTCAGGATGATCAGTAGCACAAATTCTGATTGTGCCGAGGCAAAGACCGGTCATCATAATTGCACATCAGGTTGCCGGTGAGAAATCTGTGGTTGGGGGCAGCATTATGAGGTACGTTGCTCTCTTCCTTATCTACCCTCTTCGTACTTCTTACCGTGAGGAAGTGAGTTTTGTCTTGAGAGTCCTCTCGATGTGAGGTGTTGCAAGCGCTCAACCTTGAGAGTCTACATTCTTTCTGGGCAGCAAGCTGGTGGGAGACGGGCGAAGCCTCTGAAGGGCCCTAGACGAAGCACTCGGGTCACGGTCACCATGCCACCCCGTTGGGACTAGTACAGGCATGCTTTGCCGCAAGTCCTTGGTTCTGCTGCTTGCATGCAGGGCATGCCAGCCCTTTAGCGGAGAGCAAACATTGCTCATAATGGCAGCGGAATGGCGGACCGAGGGCGAGAATGGCGAAAACAAGATCGCTCTCCTTCTGTCCCATTTCACTGACCTCCTGGCTACATGCATTACACAACAGGAGGACATCCACAACCTCGACGACTCACTAGCTCAAGCCCACGGCCGCCACCGGCAGCTGGAGCAGCGACCTGTCGCCGCCCCCGATGCAAGCTTTTCCAACACCTCCGATCGCCTCGAAGCATTGGAGATGGACGTGGGCTCCCTCAAGGACGGCGTGCAGTTACAGCGGACCACAACGCAACAGTTGGAACAACGGATCTGCACTGCCGCCAACCACTCAAGTTCAGAACCGCACGAAACAGCTCCAAAGTTTGACGGACAGGAGATCTTCTGCGACTCGACGAAGACAGATCCGATTCCATGGTTCTGCAAGTTCGAGCTCACGCTACAGCTATACTACGTCAAGGAACACAAGCACCACGAGTACTTATACTCCCGGTCGGGGGGCGCGTGCCAGGCATGGTTGGACAACCTCTTGTCCAAGTACGGAGTAGTAGCTGGCGACTTGCACACCAAGATCAGTTGGGATGATCTGAAGGCGGCGTGGCACAAGCGGTTCCAAGTTGAGCCGCCGGAGATCAAGGCTATGGACAAGCTCATGGTCTTCGAAAAAGGCATGCTGCCGAGTACCGACTGGATTGCCGAGTACCAACGCTTGACATCAGTCCCAGACATCCAGATGGGCTTCAAAGCCATCTGCCACTATTTCATCTCAAGGTCATGTCCGACATTAAGCAATGCCCTGACTCATGTCGAGGACACCTTGACGACGACGGCGGAACTCTTTGACAAGGCCGCGCAGATTATCATCACGAACAAGGAGGCTAAAAACCTGCGTTCGTCTGCGGCAGGCCCGAGCAGAGACCAGCATCGGCCAAGAGTGGTCGTGGTCGCGGCGGCAACGCCGTTTGACCAATCTAGCGAGGCCGTGTCTGCCAATGAAGGGGACAGACTCACAGCCGCCCAGGAAGGTGGCCGCCCCGGCAAAGGCCGAGGACGCGGCAAGACGAGGACTCACACCACATCTAGCCCCGGGCCCGGCGCAACAACTCCAACCCCATGGTCCCAATACGGCATCTCCAAGCAAGCATTCAAGGCGTGCACGAGATTCCACTATTGCCTATGGTGCAACAACGATCTCCATGAGAGATTGGCCTGCCCATTGAAAGGCAAGGGCAAGCAGGGAAGCTGAGAACCGCAGAGAGTGACTCGACGACACTCTCGACGCCTCCGGAACAGGTTTCTTCGCGAGTGACCGGCCTTCATTTTGAGGCGCATGCGGAAGTCGATAGTCCTCCTTTTCTATATTCTTTTGAGGACTATGCTGCCCGGCTCGTTCCTACGCTGGGCACTCCAGCTCAAGGACAAGACGTGTGTGCGGCATCTTCTCCGTCCGACAGCGGCGACTTATCGTCTTCAAGTGGTTCTTCACGGGATTCGGCGCGCGAGTTCAACATAGAGGTATTGGACCTGCTCACGTCCGAGGACTTTGCATGGCTTCCTCTCCCGACCACGGGCCGCTTGTCGGGACCGCAATGCGCAACACTATGCGCTAATCTCCACACGTACTTATCCTTCTATGCACCACCAACTTCGCTGACGGATGACGAAGTTGCGGTGGGGGACATCCTTGCGTATACTACCAAGGTGGCCCGCGAGTTTCGCACGCAGCGGTACGATGACAACAACGCACCGCTCATGTATGTCCGCATCCAGGTTGGGCAAGCGTCCTGCAGCGCTTTGCTGGATAGCGCCGCGTCTCGCAATTTCATGAGCCAATCCTTTATGCAAAAGGCTGGCCTTGGTGCACAAGTTCGAAGGAAGGCAAACCCGACGGCGATCAAGTTGGCGGATGGAAAGACGCAGCAACTTCTCGACCGTTACATCGAGGCCGTACCGGTGTATTTCACACCTCATGCATGCGAACCGGTGACGTTCGGCATTTTGGACACGGACTTCGACATCATTCTGGGAATGCCTTGGCTTGCAATTGCGGATCACACGGTCAACTTCCACCGGCATACTCTTAGCGTTAGCGACGCCTTCGGCGCCGAAGTGGCGTGTACTATTCCTCTACCGCACCCTTCGATTCGGTGCCAAGTGGTGACGACCAAATCATTCGGGGCAACTTGCGCTTACGAGCAGCCCGAGGAAATCGGCCTATGTTTCCTACGGACCGTCGCGGTAGCCGACTCTTCACCCACGGACTTGTCTTCGGACCCCCGGGTGGTGCGGTCGCTGGACGAATTCTTGAGGCCGGTGCCGTGCCGCCGAAAGGTTGCATTTATCGGATGAGCGAGGAGGAGCTTGAGGTCCTTCTCGCACAACTCGACAATTTGTTGGCCAAGGGTTGGATCCGCCCTAATAGCTCCCCATATGGAGCACCAGTTCTCTTCGTCCGAAAGAAGAACAAGGATCTACGATTGTGTATCGACTACCGCAAGCTCAACGCGCAAACCGTCAAGAATGCGGGGCCTCTTCCTCGCATCGACGATCTTCTTGAGCGATTGTGCGGCGCAAAGTATTTTTCTAAGTTGGATTTGAAATCGGGATATCATCAAATCTCGATCCGGCCAAATGATCGCTACAAATCCACGTTCAAGACGCGGTACGGGCATTTTGAGTGGGTGGTCATGCCCTTTGGCCTCACCAACGCCCCGGCGACCTTTCAAGCGGCAATGACAAACGAGTTTCGTGCAATGTTGGACCGATTCGTGCTGGTCTACTTAGACGATATTCTTGTCTATAGCCGGACATTGGAGGATCATCTTGGGCATCTTCGACGAGTGTTGCAGACGCTCCGCCGCGCCAAGTACAAGGCCAACCGCGACAAGTGTGAATTTGTCCGGCAAGAGCTGGAATACTTGGGCCATTTTGTCACACCGGAGGGCATCAGTCCGCTATCGGACAAGATTCAAGCCATCCAAGAGTGGTCGGAGCCTCGGAACGTCACAGATGTCCGTTCGTTCCTTGGCCTCGCCGGCTACTATCAGCGTTTCATCAAAGGCTACTCGAAGATCGCGGCCCACTTGACCAAGCTTCAATGCAAGGATCGGCCGTTTGACTTCGGAGAGGAGGCGCGGGAATTATTTTTGGCTCTCAAAGCCGCGCTATTATGTGCGGAGGTCTTGCGCATATACGACCCGTTTTTGCCTACGCGCGTCACTACGGATGCGTCCGGCTATGGCATTGGTGTCGTCCTCGAGCAACATGATGGTGTGGACTAGCACCCGGTTGAGTATTTCCGCAAGAAAGTGCCCGTCATGCATTCCATTGACGATGCACGCAAGAAGGAGCTCCTCGCCTTCGTCCACACGTTCAAGCGGTGGCGGCACTTCCTCCTTGGTCGAAGCCAATTCCGATGGGTAACGGACAACAATCCGTTGGTCTTTTACAAGACCCAAGACACCGTCAACAGCGCCATCGCTCGATGGATGACTTTCATCGACCAGTTCGACTTCTTTCCCGATCACATTCTCGGGAAGTCGAACCGTTTTGTGGATGCTCTTTCACGGCGTCCGGATCATTGTACCACGGTCTACTCAACCTTCGAGATCGACGACGACCTGCGGAACAGCTTCATCCGCGGCTACCAAGCCGACCTCGAGTTTTGCGACAAGTACGCGAATCGCTCCTCTCCTAATCCGGCTAGAGGGGTACTTGCTTGTCCACACGCGGGGGAAGGACCTTCTTTGCGTACCGAGTGATCCTCACTTGAGTACACAGCTTCTTTGCGAGTTCCACGATGCTCCCGCCACCGGACACTTTGGAGTCAATCGCACGATTGGCCGACTTTGCGAGCGATTTTGGTGGCCCGGCCTTCTCGGCGATGTCACGTGTTATTGCGAGTCATGCGAGGTTTGCCGACGCTGCAAATCCCACAACCATCGCCAGTACGGCGAGTTAAAACCATTACCGGTCCCGTTGAGGCGAAGGAAAGCGATTGCCATGGACATTACCGGCCCATTCCCCAAGCACAAGACCTGATTGGATGGGATTCTTATGGTGGTCGACCGACTCAACAAGTTCGCCATGTTTTTGCCTTGTCGCTATCATGCCAAGGCACCGGAATTGTTGAGGTTTTCTATGCCGGTTGGATTCGAACCAAGGGTTACCCCCAGGAAATCGTCTACGACCGCACCCGTGCGGAACCTCAAGCAACAGCTCCAGACGTTCTCGCACTCTACGAACGCAAGATGCAAGGCAAGCCGGTCTCTTCAGCTCCACGCCGCGCCCGCGTCTAGGTTCCACCTTCAGATCGTGGGCTTCGCCCTCGCCCCGGCTTGACGTCATAAGGAGGGGGGGGGGTTACATGCTGCACCTGCACACGAGGGCCATTTTCCAGGCTCTGCGTCCCTCAGGCTGAAAGCCTGACAACCAGGGCCTACTGGCCCCGTGTCTGTTCAGCCCAAAAACCTGAAAAACAGGGGCCTACAGACCCTGTGTCGTTTCAGACTAAAAATGGCAATAGCCTTTTTAGCCTGAAATGAACGGCCATTTTCGGTCGCTCATCAGAACGACCGGCCCTAAAACTCAGGCACCGAACTAGGGTTTCGGGAACAGGCTATTCTTAGCCTGTTCCCACGACAGCCTCAGCAGATGCTGCAGCGCCAGCCCCTGGCACACTTCGGCATTGGTAAGAGCAGCCTCCTTGGCCTGGCTCGCCCTGCAAGCAGTTAGGAGGCAGGCCGAGGTAGTACATAGGGACTTCCTATGCACTTCACGGGGAGGCAGGAGGCAATCAGTGTCTTCAGGATTTGGCAGCAGCACTATGGAGGGAGCGCTGCAGGAGTAGTGGTAGCGTTAGCAATAGTCTTCAACACTGGGCGCAGTAGGTAGTTGTAGTCTTCAGCGCTGGGTGCCATAGCTAGGATAGCACTAGAGAGAGAGAGAGATTGGGCGGAGGCCAGGAGTACCTACCTGCAGCGCTGTTGCTCCAGCTTCGTCTTCGAGGTACCTGCAGCACAACGCCAATTTCACAGGTTAGTATCTGGCTCGTGACAGAGAGAGAGAGTTCTTCTTCTTCCTCTTCTCAGTCCACCATCTCCCTCTCACCCTCTCCTTATCTGACTTCACTGCATCAGCAGACTACGAGAG
>BFEA01000249.1:2050407-2063149 GCA_003427395.1 Chara braunii
GAAGGAAGGGGAAGAAAGAGACAAGGGTGGCGAAGGAGAAGGTGCCGGCAGCCATAGCCGAGGTGGAGAGTTGACCGGAGGGGTGACCGGACGTTGACTGGAAGGTTGACCGGGGTGTTGACCGGGGCCTTGCCGCGTTGACCAAGCGTTGACCGAAGAGTTGACCGGCGTCGTTGACCAGGACTTTGACCAAGATGGAGTTGGTAACATCTCGCCAAGCCCTTAGCCTATCCCCTCACCCTGTGGATGTGCACTTACCCTACGGTACTCGCTGAGTCTGAGTCTGTCTGTCTCTTCTTTCTACATCGAGTCTCTTCTGTCCTAAGTGATGGTACTCTGTGGATGAAGGATAGGCCTGGTTGACCACTCCCCTACCGGATCTAGTAGGGTTGAGACTGTGGCAGATCCAATTGTCCAGGGGGGCATAACCCTCCCAAGGACCGGTGCTGACCGGCTGGACACGGTTGGTATGGCACGGTGGGCCTGAAAGACTGAGTTGCGGGCTGAAACAACAGGCAGTTTAAGTGTTGAGGGCCTTGTTGCCCCGAACCCCTGTCAGACTAAGTAAGGCTAAAGACTGTGTCTGACGACTCGAATGTCCCGGGGGACACGAACMCTCCCAAGGACCGGTACAGACTGGCGGGCTGCTCGGTGTGGCACGGTAGGCCTGAAAAGTTGAGTTGTGGGCGGTGCGACAGGTAAGGGCCAAGCTAATCACGTCGTCCTGTCTGCGACGTTAAAGAATTCTTGAGGAGTTACGGGGGATCTCCTTAAATGCCTCCTGATCAGCCACTGGTTCAGTAGTGACAGCCTTAGAGTAGGTCTAGGCTAGTGACCATAGCTGACAGGGTTCTATCCTGTGGTCCTTAGAGAGTCTGTTAGTGGGTCTGCGGGTTGGTCTAAGTGGTGAGGAGTGGGACTGTCCTGTCGTGCACCTATCACCATGGATGACTACCCCATGTATGGTTTACTCATTGGGTTCTCCCTCTGGGGGACCCTTTGGCATTTCATGTTTCCGTTGGGATTTTGGAACACGTTTTCGTGTAGGGTAGAGACCAAGGGTGGTACGACCACACACCCCTACACACCTGAAGAAGAGGCCAAGGCCGCCACAATCCTGAAGGAGAGGAGAGAGAAGGAGGCCAAGAAGAAGGCCCTGTTGGAGGCGCAGGCGGCGAAATTGAAGAAGATTGAGGAGGAGATGGCCAGAGAGAAGGAGAGGTTGAAGAAAGAAGAAGAAGCGAAGTGAAAAGAGGTGGAAGAGGAGGAGGAGGAAGATGAGAAGCCGTTGGAAAGGAGGAGAGAGCAACGAGGGACGTACAGTGGGAGTAAAAATGATGAAATGGAAAAAAGGATTTCAGAATGGGTTGCCAACTTGTCTTTGGGAGAAGAGGAGGAGGTTGCCATGTATATCCCCAAGGATGAGCAGGAGGCCGCCATGAAAGATTGGGATGCAGAGGAAGATTCCCTGAAGCGGCAAGCGATGGAGGATGAGAAAAAGATAGAGTGGAGGCTCAGGATGATGAGGGAAAAGAAGAGGGGAGTGGATGCGGCAAGTGAGGCGGCCAAAGAATTAGAGCAGGTGAAGAACCTGAGAGAACAGTTGACCGCCCAGGTGGATCTCCAACGAAAGGTGGAGGTCATTGCCCAGAGTGTTGAGCGCTTGGCCCGGGTACAGGGAGAACAATATGAGTTTAGTAGAAGTCAGGATATGGCCGTGCGCTCGATGCGGATGGGATTTCGGGATTTTACCCGCGAACTGGTAGGCGCAGTAGGGTCCGAGGTGAACCATCGCCTCGAGAAGACAGAACGATTCTGCATGGGCGCCATTGAAGGCGTCAAGCTGACAGCTTCCAAGGAGGAAGAGGCACGTCCTCGCAGGGAGCCAGTCAAAGTCAAGTTCCTCGATTCCTATAGTGGAAAGAGGGAAGAGAACTTTGACAATTGGGAGGCGAACGTAAAGACCTATGTGCATTTGCAACAGGTCTCCCCGGATCAGCACGTGCTAATTGCAATTCATGCGCTTAGAGATGAGGCTGCCAGCTTCGCGAGATCCCTAGTCCGCTCTGCTAAYTGCAATGATGATGCRGTTGCCTACTCRTCGTTCACCCCCCTYGTCRATTTCATGAAATTGCTGCGCGAGCGATTTGCTGATGTCGCTCGTAGTGTCAAGGCCTCAGATAGGCTTCAGACAATCCACTCTCGTAAATGGAAGAGTGTCAGGGCACTCAAGGGCACAATGGACGAATTAGTGGCTGTACCTGACCACGGGGTCACAGAGACCCAATTGGTCAGCCTCTTCTACCGAGCTATGCCCGAAGCCTTGGGAGGGCATTTCTTCCCGAAGAGTGAAGACCCTGCCACTACCTATGATTCCCTTAGCCGCGAAGTGGTGGCTTTTGAGGCAAAGTCGGTATCAACTTCCACTTTCTGGCACAAAGACTTAGACAAAGGGAAGCAATGGAAAGGTCGCACTATCTCAGGGCAAGTTAAAACTAAGGATAGTCTTGTCCTCACTCTAGATAAAGGTAGTGTTGACGAGATCCCCTACGAACAGATTGAGTGTGGGTTAGAGGACGAAGACAGTGGCGCGAGTCAAGGGAGGACTTACGCTGCTGTCGCGGCTGGAGGGAGGCCGCAAGGAGAAGGAGGACGCCAAGGCCAAGGGGGACGGGCCTCAGGGAACCGTTCTCAGAGCGATCAGGGGGTTGGCGGCAGAGGAGGAAACCGCCAAGCGGGAGGAAGAGGTCAAGGTCCCCCACAAAACCGGTCTGGGAATAGGTCCCCTTATAGAAGAAGTGGTTGGCACCTAGGACTGCCTCAAGGCACTCCTTGGGAAGATTTGGGTTTGGACCAACGCATATGGCAGCAGCGTGTGAACCAGGGGCAGTGCATTTATTGCGGTGACCCTGGCCACATCATTAAATAATGTCCGAAGTATAGAGAGACCCGATCGACTGCTCAAGGGCCAAAAGGCAGCCACCGGTACGGGTAGCAACTGCCCCTACCATAAGGCCATGTGGGGAAAGTAGCGCTAGCCGGCAGGAGACTCCCACACCACATGTGCCTATGGCAGAGGTTGCAGGCCGGTGTCTAGATGGCTGTCCAGAGACTGCTTGTGTTAGAGTCTCTCTAGACACCTCCCTCACAGGCGTGGCTGAAGAATTGAAGGAGAGGATGCCCGCCTGGGCCAAGATGAAAAAGGAGAATAAGGGGCAGCTTATATTAGTAGACACARAGATTTTTAGAGGTCGAGTTGGCGCYKTAGTGGATAGTGGAGCCACTCGTAGTTATATTAGTAGGAAGGCGCTACAGAAGCTGAAGTTGCAACTAAAAGTCCAAAGATTAGCGGACCCCATCGTGAGTATCCTCGCGGACAATCGCACCATGCGAGTAGAAGAGTACGTAGAGGGAGTCCAGGCGTATTTTCGCCGAGAAAAGGATGGGAAAGTGGAGAAAGTTCTCCATTCCCCGAATCTCCTCGTAGAGGATAGCCTCCCGTTTGACATAGTCCTAGGTATGGACTGGGGAGAGGCAGCAGGGGCCACACTCCATTTGAGAGAGCACGAGTGTACGCTCCCTAGTCCGTCAGGCGGCGTTAAGACTGCCCGTCTGTTCCATGTGTCAGGAGTAGACAACTCCCTGGCGCATTGCTGCCTTAGTGCTCCTGCGTTTGCAAGGCTAGTGAAGAAGGAGCAACTAGAGGAACATGTTTTTGTAGCCTATGTTAGGCCAGTAACTGAGACTAAGGAAGAAAAGCCTATAGACCCTGCTATTGCCAAGCTGCTGGAGGAGTTTAAAGATCTAGTTGAGCTGCCGATAGGAGTAGTTCCGCGGCCCATCCAGCATCGAATTGAGATAGAGCCTGGCAGTAGAACGCCGAAGGGAGCCGTGTATAGGATGTCCCCGCGGGAGTTAGAGGAGCTGCGCAAGCAATTAGGCGAGCTCCTCGAGAAGGGTCGGATTAGGCCCAGTTCGTCTCCCTTTGGAGCACCTGTTCTCTTTGTTCCCAAAAAGGAGGGAGAGCTGAGAATGTGTATAGATTATAGGGGTCTGAATGCTATCAAGAATGTTGAGCCACTGCCTAGGATAGATGATCTTTTAGATCGAGTGCAGGGGTGCAAGTATTTCACGAAGATAGATCTAAAGTCCGGATATCATCAGATAGAGGTTCATCCTGATGATCAGTACAAGACAACTTTCGGGACTAGATACGGGCACTACGAGTTCATCGTGATGCCCTTTGGACTAACCAACGCGCCAGCGACTTTCCAGCGATGTATGAATGATTTGTTTAGGCCATGGTTAGATAGGTCTGTTGTAGTTTACTTGGATGATATAATAGTGTTTAGCAAGACCCTCCAAGAGCATCAGGGTCATCTCAGGCAGGTTTTGGAGAAGCTGAGAGAAGCTAACTTCAAGATCAACGCAAAGAAGTGTGAATGGGCAAAGACCCAAGTTTTATACTTAGGCCACGTTTTAGACGGAGACGGCATCAAGCCAGAAGATAGTAAGATTGCAGCGATCAGGGATTGGCCTACACCGCGTACGTTGACAGAGTTGCGATCATTCTTAGGCCTAGCAAATTATTATAGGAAGTTCGTAAGGAACTTCTCCACTATCGCTGCGCCCCTTCGCAGACTGCTTAGAAAAGAGACTATCTGGAAMTGGGACAAGGACTGCACGTCTGCTATGAAGAAGTTGAAACAAGCACTGATAGAGTATCTAGTCCTTAAGGTGGCCGATCCGTCCTTACCTTTTGTCGTCACTACGGACGCTAGTCAGTACGACATAGTTGCTGTTCTGCAGCAAGACGATGGCAATGGTTATAGGCCCGTAGAGTTCATGTCTGCTAGGATGCCTTCAGAGAAGGTTGCGACATACGGGAGGGAACTCTACGCTCTCAAGCAAGCGCTAGAACACTGGAAGCACTACTTGCTTGGGAGGCATTTCAAAGTCTATTCTGACCACGAAACGTTACGATGGTTAAAGACGCAGGCGAAGATGACACCTAAGCTTACTAGGTGGGTCGCAGAAATAGACCAGTACGATTTTGAGCTTAAGCCAGTTAAGGGTAAATATAATGTAGTTGCGGACGCTCTGAGTAGGAGAGCTGACTACTTTGGAGCGATAGTTCACTATCTGGACATAGGGAGAGAACTGCAGCAAAAGGTTAAAGAAGCATATGCGCAGGACCCTATCTATAGTGACCTCCTCAAGAGAGTAACGGAGGCCCCATAGACCGAACCAGATTACCGCACTACTGAGGGATTGCTTTTTGAGAAGACTAACGTGTTTGACCGATTGTGCATTCCCAATAGCGAAGAGATCCGTAGTCTGATATTAGGAGAATGTCACGACACGGAGGGTCATTTTGGTTGGCAAAAGACTTTAGCCAATCTAATGCACGCGTACACCTGGCCAGGAATGAAGAATGACTGCATAGAGTATGTCCGCAGTTGCAAGGTTTGCCAGAGGAATAAGACTACTATGCGTGCCCCGCTAGGTCTTCTCAGACCCTTGCCTATTCCCGATCAGCCAGGAGATTCAGTGTCCATCGACTTCATGGACGCAGGCGTCAAGAGTAGACATGGCAAAAGCCAAGTTATGGTGATAGTCGATAGATTTAGTAAGTACGTTGTTTTTATATCTTTGCCTTCAGAGGCACGGACCGAGTTAGTGATCCGTAAGTTTTTTGATCATTGGGTCAGTGAGCACGGGGTCCCATTGTCCGTAGTTAGGGATAGAGACACCCGGTTCACAAGTCAGACCTGGCAAGAGTTGATGAGAGTCTATGGCTCTAAGTTGTTGATGTCGTCTGGCCGTCACCCAGAGACCAACGGTCAGACTGAACAGATGAATAAGATCCTGCAGCAAGTTTTGAGAATGTACATTAGACCAGATCAAATTGACGGGGATGATATGCTCCCCAAGGTAGCCAGTGCTTATAACAATAGTGTGCATCTATCTACGTGCCGCACTCCCAACGAACTGCACAAGCCCTTTAGACCGTGTAGACCATTTGAAGGACTTAACCGGGACCAGATCCATAGGCTACCGCCCGGTACTAGGGAGTTTGCTATCCAACACGAGAAAGAACTAGCTACTGTTGTAGAGAACCTCAGGAAGGCCCAGCATAGGATGATAGAGCAAGCCAACAAACATCGCCGCCCATCACAGTTCCAAGTAGGCGACTTAGTCTGGGTCAAAGCTAAAGAGTTTGCTCCTGAGGAGAACATCTCGCAAAAGTTACTGCCCGCGTATAGAGGACCGTGGCCAGTTCTAGAAGTCAAGGGCGGCGAGGATGCTCCCTCGTACTCGATAGAGATCCCACTACACCTCCACACCTACCCAGTTTTCCATGCGTCAAAGTTGTCGCCATGCACAGTCAGTGATCAGTTTCCATCTAGACGTTTCATGATCCCTCCCGACATGGATGGGAGATACGACATTGACGGCATTGTAGGTGAAGACGTGTTTAGAACAGGAGGTCGAGGTCGTCCTCAAAAACAGTATAAAGTCAGATTTGCATATCAGGAACCACAAGACGACCGGTGGTTCACTAGAACTGAACTTCTGGAAACAGCTCCCGATATGGTCAAGGCCTACGAAAGGGACAGAAAAGGTAAAGGTCCTGCCTTGGACTGAAATATTCCCGGAGGACCTCGAATTTAGGGCGGCGGGAGTGAAACGGTATTCACCAGTTCGCAGTAGCTGATGCAGATCCCAGGGCTCGATCCCTAGTCCCCACCTTACCKGTGTACAGTACCTGTGTCAACCCGTAGAGTTGAACCCGCGACCTGTAGGACTGCCAGTGGTAGGTAGGTCGTCGTAGGTTACAGGGTATAGGGGATTCGAACTGTAGAGCTGTCGGGTAGGAGTCTAGAGAGTCCAGAGGTCTTAGCTGTAGACTTTCCGAAGGGTCAAAGTCGTAGCTGCTACTTACCTGAAAGGGCAGAGTCGTAGCTGCTACAGTACCGAAAGGCCAGGTAGATGTTTCTGGAAGTGGCCTTTCGGAGTCAGCCCACTGTAGGTCAAGGCAACTGGGCAAGTGGCGGAAGTCCACCGTGCAGAGTCAGCAGTCCCAGTCCAGTCAGTCCGGTCCAGTCAAGCAAGTACTGCCTGGGACTGTGTACACCGTGGGCCAGGGAAACAGGGCAGACCAACGAGTCACAGAAGTATAAATCAAGAGGCCGCACACAGCCATTCATTCATTCCTGCGGAAGCCATGCGGAAGCGCTGTCTCAGCGGCTTGTGCGAGGAGGTCTGCAGTGTGCCCAAAGTCGAAGTGGGCCAGGAGAGCTTAGCATAGCGATAGCGTAGAGGCAGTCACGGCTGCCATAGCTGTAGCTGGTGTGTGTGTGTGACGTGTGAGTGTTCAGAGTGATGCGTGTGGGATATCCAGGGTGATCCGGTGTGTGAACAGTGAGTTGTTGGGCACTGAGTCGCCATAGCCATTGGAAGCGAACTCTTATCTGGACACCATATCTCTGAGTTCTGTGGGCGCATGTCGCCAGTTTGTTGTGCCGCTGTTTACACGCATGAAAAGTGTGAATGAGACGAGTCTGATTGCACCTGGTCTCGTCCCGGCGTTTTAATCCCCCGCCCAAAATCTTCGGTCATGCCCCAATTACTGTGCTTGGCACACACAGGAGTACGAGATGCTGTGGAGGGTGTGAGGTTATGCGTATCACAGTATTGCTCTTGTTCTAATTATGACAAGAAGTTCTAGCGTATTATCAGTACATGAACGGCCACCATCCACTCTTCTAGAACCCTCTCAAGTCGCTCTGTAGTTGTACTGCTGTTGTGTCTGGGTTATTCTGGTCATACTGTTCTAGTTTCTCACAGTTTTGGGGCCTATTCTGTCATTGTATCGGTCATGGTCTAATCGTTTTTTTAGAGTGGGCACGTCCCCCTTGACTCTGCTCTGCCCCGCTCCCTTCATCAGAGCAGGGCAACCCCAATCTGCGTTTGCACCTCCCAAGCCCTTCAAGAATGGATGTCCCAGCATCATCGCTTATCCACAATGGTGCCCTTGGAGCAGTGCACCCATCTGTTCCTGTGAATACCCCCTTGACTCTACGCTGCCACCCTTTGCAAGGGCTATCACTCGCTCTGTGGTCTCCCTTTGTCAGAGTAGGAAAAACCCCTAGCTGATCTTGCCCAACCCTGGCATCATCTCCCATTAACAGCAATGCCCTCAGAACAATGCGCCCCTTGCCCCCATGTCCCCATCAACTAGGACGACCACAAACTACCTCCTCTCTGGAACCGAGCTATTTCTTCACATAGGGCTGATCGGAATCGAACCCTGGACCTCTCCCTTGCACCACCCCAGCTCAACCCTAATGAGCTACCACATTAATTGGTCTCTCTCTGTGCTGTTAGGCTGGGAGACACGTACATGGGGGGCCAACCCAGCACCAACTGGCACAGGGGAGGTTGAGGGACGACAGAATTGAGCCCGTGACCTCCCCGTTGCAAGACCAGAGCTCTAGCCCACTGAGCTACCAGGCTTGTCCCTCAGCAATTGAGAAACATACAAGAGCCAACAAGAATTGAGAACATATGAAAGGGGTAGCCTCCTCAGACATAGAGAAAAGATGTCTGGGGGTCACTGACAGATGGTACAGACACCTGGCCTTGGATATATCTCTGCTAACTGGAATCCAGTGGTTAGGAGGTCTAGGGGCCAAAGGTGCTGGGACTGCTAAATCCCGACCTTTACTGTGGTAGATTACAAATAGTAGCCTCCTGACTCTTGACTGGATCATTGCCAAAGAAAAGCTTGCCCTCAATCACGCAGCTTGGCCCTGGTGTAAAGCCTGTAAAAGGTTGTACCCATCACAGAAAAGTGTTATGTACCCGATTGAACTTCAATCCACAACGAATTCACATGTTCCCATACACGCATGCAATTGCAGAGTAGACTCGAAGGAGGCAAATCCACACAAAACCGGAGAGAAAATATGCACAGCGGAAGCTCAAAGTATACAGAGAATTGAAAAACGAATTTCAATTCTGTAATCCCCCGTCCTCCTCCAATCAATCCAGAATACTTGTTCCGAGAATCACAACCACGTTTACAACAACCCCAAACAACCAGAAACAAGTGTTCAATGAAGTATGCAGGAGTCTTCTTCTTCCTCCTCGCCACCACATACCCCTGGCTATGGCTGTCGTAGCAGCAGTAACCCCACAGCTGTCACAACATGCCAATCTGAACCCGCAAGCACTGGAAGTCCTGATGAAGAAGGAGACAACTGATCCAGCACTTCGAAGAAGACGAAGTTCCTCGAGAGGAGGAACAGCAGACATGGCTGCCAAGTGGAAGATGGCAGCAAGCAAACCCAACAACAGTCCTGTGGAAGCTCTCGTGCAGAGCTGCGAAATAACAGCAGTGCGATCTTCAACTTCGTTTCCCAACCCCAGCTATGGTTGGGCTTCGAGGAAGAAGATGACCTCGCCCAACATAGAGCAGCAGCGCTCCAACAACGGACAGGCAGAGTTTCCCCAGCAAAAACGAGATGCAAAAGACCTTGACTCTATTTTCCTCCCGCTACTTCTAGACTCACGGACTAGACCTACGAGGGATTTCCCAGGCACATCTATATCGGGATGGAAATCCAGGAAAAGGGGACCTAGACCTAAGACAAGGCGAAAGAAAAGGTCACATGGCCTAAGACTACCACACAGAGACCACTGGTGATAGACTCGGGGATCGAGTCATAGGGGACGCAACACGCACAAACAAAACACACACAAGTTACAAGTCACGGGATCAAGTCCAGGAAGGCTCAAAACAAACAAACAGCAGGCAAACAAGCAACACAACAGACAAAGGTTGAGGGATCAAGTCCCGACAGCGACAGTAGGGACAAAATTAGTATACAGCCCGCTTGTAGCACTGCAATTCATTGCATTCCTATCCTCCCGGGGAGCGAGGACCCCGAGCTAGGAGTGTCCACGAGGAGACCGCCTGGGCAATTTCCCACTTTGCTCAGCCTAGTAGAACCGCACGACTGAATTTGCTGACTTGAGAAGTTCCTTTCTTGTAAACCAGCAGTCCTCAATATGAGGTTGGAAAAGGAACTTGACAAGATATTCACAGTCGGGGCCAGTGGCCCATTGATCCTCAATGCTCTCAACTTCATATCCCTTTCCAGGGTTAGGAGGTCCAAACTGTGGTGGCCGATCACGAAACGCGCCAGCACGAGTGAAAGGCAGCAGTTTTGAGGCATGGAAGACAAGATAGGTCCTGATATGTGGGGTACAACAAGCACATAGGAAGGCCCAAAGGGGTCTGCTCCCACAATATCAAGTACCTGTTCATCAGTTGACTCCGATCTCTTCATCCAGACCTAGCGACCAGGCCGAGTAGGAGAGGGAGAACGATGATTATTAACCTGATCTATCATCCTTTTCTTAGCCTTGAACATGTTAGTTCTGGCTTTCTCTAGGTCTCTCTCATAACTCTTGGTGAATTTTGCATTCCCAGTAGTTAGTTTAGGCTTAGTCTTGTCAATAAGATCGTCGAGGTTGCCTTGGGTCTCTGGCGAAGTGCAGCCTATAGGGTGTAAATCCTGTAGTGCTATGAACACAAGTATTATACATAAGTTGAGCCCTTGACAAACGCTCGTCCCAGTCCTGTTGATCAGGTGTGATCACATGAGGCAACAGTTGAAACAAGACTTGGTTCATCAATTCAGTTTGTCCATTGGCTTCAAGATATCTGCCAGAAATCATGTCTAGCCTGGAATGGAGGTAGTCTTTACAAAAAGCATGTCATTCATTGCTGCAAAACCTGGGGTCTCTGTCACTGACAATAGAGGTTGGGCACCAATGGACATTAAACCACCTCTCAACAAACAACTCTCTCACCAGAGGAACTCTGGCCTCAACAGGTAAGAGAATAAACTCAGCAAACTTAGAGAAACGATCAACACATACCATTACTTGTCTCATGCCACGAGGGGTGGTCTTGCCCAAATGAATAAAGTCAATGGATACCGACTCACCTGGACCATCTGGAATAGGTAATGGTTTGACTAACCCCATAGGAGGTCGTTTGTGGACCTTGTTCCTTTGGCACAACTCACAAGTTTCTAAGTACTTAACAATATCCTCCCTCCTTCTTGACCAATAAAAGCGTTGGGTCAGGGTAGCATAAGTCTTTAGGAACCCAAAGTGACCTCGAGCATCATGACTCTTTGAAATCAGATGAGTTATGATATTGCGATCATTAGGAATGCACAAGCGTTTTTCTCCTTCACTGATGGTGTATAGGAGATCTGAAGTCAAGGCATAGCCTGACTTAGAATTGGGATCAACCTGCAAATTCTTAATAATAGGGTCAAAGACAGGTTCCTGAGGCAACGCGTCCACAATAGCCTGGCGTGTGGAGTCTCCAAATGAGTAAGTATGAGCAATGGCAACAAAGGTATCAGGCCTGCGAGAAAGAGCATCAACTACTTTGTTATAACATCCCTTTTTGTGTTTCAGTTCAAAGTCGAAGGAATCAATGAACTGAATATACCTCGCCAACTTGTCATTCAACTCCCCCTGAGTCTTCATTCACTGCAAGGTCGAATGGTCATAGTAGATCTTGAAGGGTCTTCCCAATAAGAAGTGCTTCCATTGTTTGAGGGCACATACAAGTGCAAACAATAAGTAGATGGATGAACTTTTTGTGCCTTGATTTTCCCACTCATGAACTCACAGGCTTGAGGCCATACCCATCATCTTGTTGAAGGACAGCCCCTACACCATACTGACTTGCATTTGTGGTCAACACAAATGGCAAGGTAGGGTTAGGCAGCCTCAAGACAGGTGCTTGGGTCAAGGCTTTCTTCAATTTGGAGAAAGCCAATTGGCATGTGGGTGTCCATCTGAAAGGGACATCCTTGCGCAATAGGTTAGTCGGGGAAGTGGTCATTGTAAAGAAGTTCCTGATGAACTTCCTATAGTAAGAGGCCAGACCCATGAAGAACTTGATATCCCTACAGTTTGTGGTTGTGGCCAATCCCTAACAACAACCACTTTGGAGGCTTCTGGGGAAAGACCATCTGCAAAAATCACATGTCCCAAATATAAAACAAAAGAAGCTCCAAAAGATGGTTTGTATGTATTTATTTTGTATTTTTCCCCCCTCAGAATCTGCAGAACTTTTATGAAATGATCAACGTGGTCAACAACATTCTTGTTGAACACCAAACTATCATCCTAACCCTTAAGCAGCATTGGCCGCGGTGGGGAGGCCGACGGTCCGCTGTGCGCCGGAATCGGCTCGAAGTTTTGATGCGGGCCGGCGGATGAAGGCGGTCGAGGGAGGGGGGCTGTGCAGAGTGGTGCGCGTACCGAATTGTTCACAGCGCGCCAGAAAACAAGAGTGCGCGCCCACGGGGCCGAGCGGTGGCGGGCGTCGATGCGAGAGAATATCTCGAAGCGCCCGCCGTCAGATAGCAAGAAAGTCGGTTTTCTTTTTTTTCAATTTTTGGTTTTCGGTTTTCTTATTCAATTTTAGATTTTCTTTTCGGTTTTCTTTTTCAATTTTCGATTTCGGATTTTGGATTTTGATTACGGAGTTTTGTCGTTTTCGGTTTTCTTTTCGATTTTCGCAGTTCTTCTTCGTTTCTCTCTCTTTTTTTTTCTTTTTTGACTTTCTTTTCTTTCTCGCAGTTCGTCTTTTCTTTCTTTTTCATTTCTTTTTTATTTCGAAAAAAAAAGGTTGTTTTTTTTT
>BFEA01000249.1:2107986-2126080 GCA_003427395.1 Chara braunii
GGGAAGAAACACAGAGAGAGAGAGAGAGAGAGAGAGAGAGAGAGAGAGAGAGAGAGAGAGAGAGAGAGAGAGAGAGAGAGCAGACGCCATAAGACGCCATCAGCGAGCGTTGCTGTGAGCCACGACATTGTCGTGGCGGGTTCCACTTGTTTGAAGAAGGGAAGAGAAACCCACGAGCTCTTTGACTCAGTTTGAATCTCAACAGCAAAATACCTTGAGGAGAAAGAGAGAGAGCTTGATGAGAGTGGCGCCAGGCTAATCTGCAGCTTGGGACCCAAGCTCTACACAAACTACCCCAGACCTCCAGTTCCTCTCTTTCTCCCATATGGTTTTTGCTGGGGTGATCTGATCGACTTGGCTAAGAGGTACATCTCTCCAACGGTAATTGATTATGAGGCAGTGACCGAACCATCCGAGTTCTAACATTTCAGACGAGGGATTTTCCCTCAACCGTATCTTCCGACAGTGTGGGAGGAATTTTGTGCTATGGTTGACTTTCGTGTCATGGGTCTTGGATGAAAGTGTTCAGAACTAGCAGACTTGAGGTGGCTCTATATCTCGAGGCCACAATCTCAGGAAGTACATAGACATAGCTCTAAGCACAAGAGACGCACAACCAAATGAAAGATTGAGGATGAGACCCTAGAGGGATGAGTGAGGATTCCTGACAAGTGTTGGTCATGCCTATTCATTTGTACTTACTGAGAGTATTATCAGTTTTCACTTTTCCCTCACTCATCTTGCATGTGCCTTGAGTCAATTTGTTTTGCTTCTTTTGCACTGACTTTGCTTGATGATTATGCTTCCTGATGATTTTGTCACAACTCTCAAAATTAGTAAATTGGCAGAATTGATACATGTATGGCACTACAATTCTCCATATTTTTCATTGTATGATCTTTGCTGTTCCGAATCAAAATAAAAGATTCCTAAGACCGGGGACGGACGAAGACCGCAATTGAAGGGTCTCGATTGAAGCCGGACGCACACAACAAGAAGGGATTTGCTCTATTTAATTTATTTAATTATATATTGCAAAACACTCATTAAAATCCTGTGTGACAACCTGTTGATTTTTCGTCGCTAGAAGTGGCCTAACTAGAAAAAGTGCGACAAAAATGGCGTCGTTGTCGGAGACATAATTTTTTTTCGTGTCCGGAATGAGCCTGGGTTAGCACCGACTTTGAGCTTTGATTAGGGCATGAAAAATGTTGACAATGATTTAACCATCAGATTGACTTTATCATCCTTATTGAGTCATGATTTTTTTGGGATCATGGTAGTTAACTGTGTCTGATCTCTTCATGTGTGAGGTACCACACTGGACTGGAGGAGAAGACTTGTATTATTTATTAGAGAGGATCAGACATGATCAGAGGTATGCCTTATGAGCCCTTGACATTTTTGAAAAACTGTAAGAAAAGAGAACAAATCAGATTCAGAAATGTTAGTCAATGATACATTGGATAAGCTGTCTAAACTCACTTCTAAAGAGATATTTCCCTATCAATACAAACACTGTTGGGTTGATCACTCTGACAGTTCAACCATCTGTATAAAGTTGGCTCACTTTTTGGAGGGAGATTATCTATGATATCCGTCCTTACGTCAAGAAGGGATGCAACAATGATGGTGAGACCTTTAATAGGCTATGGGAAATTGTTGTTCAATCTATCTATGATGAGAAAGTCGAGTTAAACAAAAAATAAAAGAAAATGAAGTGGGGATTAATGCTAGTGACCTATGAGACGGTTCCTATTTCTCCTATTTCTAATAGTTATTGCAATGGAAGTAATTGGTTGTCGATTATCAACATGGTACTGATGAAGGAGAAATGAAGGGATTGCAATGAGAACAGAAGGACTTTCAATAAAGAAAACCGACAATTGGGTTGCTAGGGTGAATTTTGTATGGAGGGTGAAGAGGTCTCAGGAAGAACACTGTCAGTAACAAGGATATCAATTGCAAAAGGAACACCTTTATAATTATAAGATATGAGACTTGTGGAAGAGACCACGTAATATTTCACATTCCAATGGTCAAGTTCCTGAATACTGGAAACTTGGACGTGAGGATTTACACTCCAGCATGCCTAGAGAAGGAATCTGATTATTTGGAATGTCGGAGAGGGGCGTACATCAGTCTTATAAGAACGAAAGAGTGGTTTGAGAAGTTACAAAGAAATATAACTTGGGGGAAGGGAGTAAGGCAATTTGAAAAACTTCTGAGTGGACAAAACAAGGGAGAGCGACTCCATTGTGATGATAAAGTCCTTACTTCTAAATACCTTTGAGTACAAATTTGAGATTCCTAACTATACTCATCCTAAGATATATCTTTCCTAACACTGTCTATAATGATTAATAATGTTTGGTCCGGTTGAGCTGCTAACGTTTGGGATTATATTAGAAGGAAGGATAATCAAAACAAAAGGTACTCTTCGGATCTCAGATAGAAATCTCTCCACTCTGGATGAGCTTGAGTTCTTACAACCCTTTCTTGATCGGATGAGAGACTCTGCCTTGAGGGTTGTTACTGATCAGACTGGGATCAATTATTTGTTGAGGGTGGTGAGAGTGGAAACAGTTGAAAGGGTGTCCTATCACACCTCCGGGGAACGAGTCTCTCTTGCCAAAAGGGTCAACAGTGGTCTTTAAGCAATGCAATTTAATTATGAGGTTATAGATCTAGCAAGGTACTTTAAAATCCGAGGTACTATGAAAGGGTATAACAGAAGATTGAGTGGGGACGATGAGAAGGAACTGATTGAAGATTATATTGGGAAATTATGAAGAACTGCCTTGCCCTTGATCTCTACTCAGACTACAACTGCCTATACTCTCTACATACAAAATTCTAAAAGGGTAGAACAAAACAAGAGAGGAAAAAAACGAGTCTGTATCTTGTCTTCATATGCTCATGCTTTGTCATTTTTTCTTTTCTTAGTGTTTTTATCTTCATGTGCTCATGCTTTGTCCATTTTCTCACTTCAAAGTATGTCGCCACTTTGCATTTTGAGTTTCCATACATGAGAGTGAGTTTTACTCCCTCTCCCTTCACTTTTTTGTCTTCTCACTTGGGTGTAAATCGCAATTTCATTTCTTACCTTTCTTAATGTTGATGTCATCATGTGCTCATGCTTTGTCAATTTTCCCATTTCAAAGTATTTCGCCACTTTGCATTTTGAGTTTCATGCATGAGCCCTTCACTTTTTGGTCACCTTCTGACTTGGGTGTAAATCGCAACTTCATTTCTTGCCTTTCTTAGCGTTGATGTCATCACATGCTCATGCTTTGCCAATTTTCCTACTTCAAAGGATTTCGCCACTTTGCATTTTGAGTTTCCATGCATGAGCCATTCACGTTTTTGTCATCTTCTCACTTGGGTGTAAATCGCAACTCCATTTCTTGCCTTTCTTAGTGTTTATGTCATCATATGTTCATGCTTTGTCCATTTTCCCACTTCAAAGTATTTCGCTAGTTTGCTTTTTTTGCTTTTGAGCTTAGGGAGTTTCACTCACCGCATTCTATTTTTGCCCATTTTGTTTAAATAGTCGTATGTGCACAGTAAACACTCTGTATTTGTGGCAGCTCACCCCCATGTGCTCTATTTGAATGCCATAATAAACCTCCCCCGTGCTTTATTTGAATGTCGTTTCGCCCTCCTCCGTGCTCTACTCGAACGCGGTAAAGTGGAAGTAGTTGATAGAAGACTGTAGTTGTTGTTGCTGCTGCTGATTGTTGTTGTTGATGATGTACCTGAAGCTGTTGCTGCTGATGTCTCGCCAAACTCTTGACTACTGCTGCTGCTGAGAAACCACCATCCAAGTCTTGGAGACAAAGACCGGACCGAAATAGCCAACGGGCCAGTGCTGCCGGGGGTGCCGACAAACCAACTCCACCAGGGGTTTGGGACTGAACAGGCCCCATATCCTAGGCATATTTAGATGGTCTGCAAAACCGCCAGGCCATCAAAGTCCAATTTCCCGCAAAAACGAAAAATGGACTTCCCCGAACGCTTCGCTTAAAGCGTTGGGCGGTGCCCAAAACAGGCGAGTAGGGGCAAACGACGACGGAATCAGACCAGATTTAAGGTGGGTCATCAGTAGCGTATAGACAAAGGGCTTATAAAGTTACGTGGCCATCTGACGTCCTTTAGTCTACCAAACGCAAATCTGAGTTTTTCGGCTCCCCCTCCCCTAGCAAAATTAGCAAAAACTGAAAAATCGCAAATTTGAGTTTTTCGCAGTTTGAGTTTCGCTTGCAAGTCTGAGTCCTGCAAAGTCAGAGTGTCTGTTGCAAGTCTGAATTTCGCAAGTCTAGGTTTTCTGATGGTTCACACGTTGAGACCACGCAAGTAGGTAGGGACCGAAAGCTTAGGATCCAACATAGCAAAGCACCTTCGCTTCCTCTTCCACCTTCACCTCCTTCACCCATCCACCATAGCCAAGCACCTTCGCACCCTCTTCCGCCTCCACTTCCTTCGCTCATCTACTATAGCGAGGCACCCTCACACCTTCTTCCACCTCCACCTCCTTCACCCATCCACCATAGCCAAGCACCTTCACAACTTCTTCCACCTCCACCTCCTTCACCCATCCACCATAGCCAAGCATCTTCACAACTTCTTCCTCCTCCACCTTGACCAACCAATGTCGTGGTCCAAGACATATAGGGCAGTCGATCGTTAGAGGAGTTGTAGGTAGGAGGGTAGATTAAGTAGAAGGTAGGTTGGATTAGGCTTCGGGGGAGTCTCTCTCTCTCTCTCTCTCTCTCTCTCTCTCTCTCTCTCTCTCTCTCTCTCTCTCTCTCTCTCTCTCTCTCTCTCTCTCTCTCTCTCNTCTCTCTCTCTCTCTCTCTCTCTCTCTCTCTCTCTCTCTCTCTCTCTCTCTCTCTCTCTCTCTCTCTCTCTCTCTCTCTCTCTCTCTTCTTTTTTATCGCCAACCTCTCTCATCCTCCTATTCCAAACCCCAAGGTCAATCCTTACCCTCTCCCCCCTTCCCTCTTGGCATGCAACTAACCCTTCCTCCACTCACTTGTTACATTGCCAGAGTACGAAGGGTGAAAAAGTTTTGATCTCACTTGGTGGAAGAAGAAGGCAAGGGGAGGGCTGTCGGTTCCTTGTGCCACCAAAAAGATGAGAAAGAGGAAAGCTTAACGGGCTTGACGGTTTACAAAATCCGAGAAGGACCAGAGAGAAGCGTCAAAGTAAAAGAGAGGTCAGTTGACTCAACCGGAACCCCGACTGCATGACTAAGAGAAGAGGATGGATTGAAAGAGGAAAGGAAGTGAGATGAGAAAGAACCTGTTAGGCATGTGGGAGGGACTATGTGTTGACCCCAAGTGGGGGTTGTATATGTTTGCTTTGTATTGTGTGTGCAGTAAGTGGCCTTGAGAGATACCTTGAACTGGACTGCGCCCGGATAGGCCAGGAGGCAAAGGGCAAGGGGGATCAAAGGTAAAGCGGGTTGTGAACATAACCCTTTGCCTATGAATGAGCCCCTTTGTGTATGCGACCCCGATTGTGAAAAGAAAAATATGCCCTGAATAGCTGAGGTTTGCAAAGGTGCGGGACGGTCGAGACGACCACTGACAATCCTTATATAATATCGCCTGCCTTTAGTCTTTCATAGATAAGAGTCATAAGGGTGTCTCCTTCGCTAGTCTTATACGAATGTGGGTGGGAGCCCTGAAAAGATTAAGAGATGCAACGAAACAGGATGCATGAAGTGTGAAATGAAGAAGGCTAGTGCATAGGCCGGCAAAGAGGACCGGAGGGAGTCCCCCTCTACCTCGATGAAGCGGTAGGAGCATTGCGACTTGCCCATCGCCGACCGTCGAAGAAGACGCCGCAATTTCTGCCATGTTTATGTTGCACGATAGAGAAGGAAAAAGAAAATACACGAACAGACTTAGAAAAAGAGGTGCTTCGACATCCACCTCCACATTCGACCCAAGTAAGACGCTTGGCTTGCGCATAAGAGAAGAGAAGTCTTTCAAAAACCTCCCTGGACTACCTGTGTATTGGAAGGAGCAATTGCATGAGAACACAACATAGTATCGAGGAATGAACACTTGCGAGTGAACAACAAAACTACCTCCACTAGCGAGAAATTTGAGCTATATCCCCAATGTCAAAGCTCTCTCGCTCAATGGCTCATCCCCATCCATCTCAAAGCACTAGGTGGGGGCGACCTTGTGACGAATGGCTCCGCACCCTGAGCATGAGTGTGGGCGGAGTCGAGCCAATTGGGACCCGCAGAAGGGTTGACTCAGGCTCGAAAGTCTTACAGGGTGAGGCCCTGCACCACTCACAAATGTATCCTCCAAGTCGTCGTTTTTTACCGTTAGTGATCCTTTTTCTTTTTCCTTTTTTTTTTTTTTTACCCCCCCACAAAATTCAGATAGTAGGGACTTGTCCATCCCTACTGTGGCAGTCCCTATCGACAGCCAACTCACTCTCTCCTTCTTCTCCTCTTTTGCCTCACTCTCCCTTCTATTTCTCTCCTTTTTTTTTCTTTTTCTTTTTTTTTCTGACATGACAATTGTCAACTAGTTGTTGAGATTTTTTCTAGGTCGTAGATATTGATCTAGGCCTAAATTATGCTCAAGGGGTAGTTCGTTATTTCTCGGACTGCAATCATGGCACCCCCATACTCGAGGAAGTTTCATTTTGTCCTCCTTAATCGCATACTTCATCCCCCTTTGCTCCATTTTTCCCTTGGTAACTTATTTCTCACATAGAGTCTCTCGAGGCTCTAGTTTCTCTAGCTTCTTTGCTCCGAGATATCTCGAACTGCAATCTAGGCCCTCCTACCTCACTTCTTCCCTCCTTTACCTCTGCAAATTATCCCATTTGGTCCTACTAGTCTAGTGCTAATATTTTGAGCTGCTAGACTTCGATCTTAAGGATGCATCTTTCTTTGATTATTTATTCCTCATGATGCCCCATATTTCTCCTGGGACAACTCAACTCCCCGACACTTGTCCAGTGCTAGTCGTTGACATTGGTCCCGTCGGTGGTTCCACTAGTCCCGGTGCCACTTTGTGATTATTTTTCTTTGAGTCCACGTGGTCCCCGACACCACTCCCCATGTTGTCTCAATTTTATTTGGGACTCCCTAGTACCAGACAGTCCCAATTTCCTCCTCCCGATGCATCCAAGTGTGTTGAATATTCTTAGCCGCATGATCTTGATCTCGCGGTCACCATTCACCACCGCAATTGGCTCCCATGCTTGAGACTTTTTTTTTCAATGTCGTGAGGGCGTCAAGGCTTATTTTTCCTTGGCCCTGACACACGTCCTTGTCGTCCCTTAAATCTCAGAGTGTAATGATGATCATTTTCCTAGTCCCATTGCCCCCACACTTGCCTCAAACTAAAACAAAATGGAGCGGTACATCCCCAAGTGCATCCGAAACCAATATTGGTTCCGAATGTACTTGAAACATGTGTTTGCTTTACTTTCTGTGATCCGTTGCATCACGACCTACTTCCCTCTTCCTTTATCTTGATTTTCTCTTTAAAAATAAAAAAAACTCAATGCATTTTGTAACCGTTTCATCCTAGGATGAATTTGGTCATAAAATATACCTAAAACATGTGTTTTCTTTTGTTTTAGGTGTCCGTTTTTGTGTGTTTTGTTCCAACTGCATCTAGACTTGATGCAGTCATGTTCAAGGCACCTAAACCTCTGTTGTGGAGGGCCAAGCTGGCCATGATGTGGCGGCTTGCCCTTTTTCGACTCCTACACTCTCCTACCTCTCTCATTCTCCCTCTACGCCCTTTTCCCCTCACCTTTGCTGACCGTTTTATCTCGGACCACATTAGAACCTCATTTTTCAGGTTCAGTGTACTTGGGCACTCCACAATTAAAACCCTTGTGATCCATTGCATCCCTTTTGAGTCCCTTCTTAATTACAAGGCCTAGAAGTCTCGAAAGCGAGGCTCTCCCTCTCTTTTTTAGCCTTCTGCATTTTGGCTTCAAAGGGCCACTTATTTTTCAAATTGCCCGTGCTTGGGCACTTGTTTAGATGGCAGCTACTAGTACTTTTGCACCCTCCTTGCTTGGTTCCATGACCCTTAGGCTTTTCTCATGCCGTTTTCAGGTGGCCTTCTAGGCCACATGTGACAACCTCATGTGTCGATACTAAGACGTTATTTTCTTTGGTGTCGTCGTCCCCCTTTTTCCTGTGGTACTAGCACCTAGTATTATTTTCTTGGTGGTCCTCCTCCTCCAAGAAGGGGGGCCGCCTTAACTAATTTCCTACAGCACTTTGCTAGCTGCGACTTCACGGTCCATTCCCAATTTTAAGGCTCTGGCGGTCCCGAGTCCCATCTTGGGTCCTTGGTAGTGGTAATCCCATTTTAATCCTTCACCTACTTTTTTCCTTCTCTCTTTGCCTCCTCATTCCCGATTCCTCGGTTGTGCACATCTTAGCCATGTATCATATCTCAAGGGCCGGGACTTGATTCGGGAACCAAAGGTCCCGACATATTCCCCCCACTCATTCGCGATGTCCTCATCTCGCACTATTCTGTTGTTGATAGGGGAGGGAGCTAGTTGGTGGGATAGATAGGGGAGAAGGAGCGATATGTGATAGGTAGCTAGTTTCCAGGGTCTCCTTAGTCTCCGCTCATTGGGGTGGAGAAGGATGAGTTGTAGGGTTATGTTCTCTTCAAGAGCCCCTTTCAAGCTCCTTTTGTGTCGTTCATCACCCGTAGTACATCGTTTTCACTCTGTTATTTGGCCCATGCAATCCATGTTCCTTTCCTGAGGACTGCCATCCCTAGTGTGACGGGGCTGGGGCAGGGCAGCGAGGTCGGGGAAGAGAGAGGGAGGGAGTGAGAGCATGCACACACACTCACTCGGCTCGATGTGGACTCGACACGACTCGATGGACGCAGACACAAAGTGGCAAAGTGGCAAAGTCGCAATCTTGATTGTGAACCCAATATCGCAGCAAGTCACACTGAAGCACAAGCATTGAGGCCGCGAATTGAATGGTCGAACTCAGCTTGAGTTCGGTCTTAAGTACCGGACTCAAGTTGAGTCCGAGGGCAGAAGTGCAATTGGCCTCGGGGTTAACGGAAAATTGAAGGTTTGAGCCCGAACGCTAGAATGTCGGATGGCGCCAAGTATCGAAATTCGAAAGTGCCAGAGGCGGGATTTGAGAACGGGCACCAACTGCAGAGGGCGCCAACAGTCAGGAATCGAGATCAGGGACTCGAAAAAAAATGGAACAGCAGCCTGGCGGGTGGTAACCCGTGACCCATGGATCGAGCCCTGGCCGAGTCCGTTACACTGTCCCCTCCCTCTAGAAGGCAACTTGCGGGCTGCCAAAGACCCAATGAACAACTGAGAAGGACAGGATGGGGCCGATCACTGGTCAGGAGAGGAAACGGGAAGTAATGCGAGTAGCAGTGTAATCCTATGGAGGTTCGACAGGGGTGAGGGAATCAATGCTTAAGTAACAGGGTAATCCTAGTGAGGTTCTACAAGGATGAGGGAATCAATGCTCAAGTAACAAGACTCCATTCTACCTCGACCTTGGCTATCATCTGCGCTTGCCCTCCGACTTCCTGCTCCCCTCGCAACTCAACCCCTCCATCCCCTGCCCCTCTCTCAATGAATGGGTAACAACAATGAACAGACTCCTCAGAGAACCTACCGAAGCCCTTGAACGAACACAAGAACAACAAGTCAACAAGACTAACAAACACAGACGTGATGTATCATTCAAAGTAGGGGACAAAGTCTGGCTCTCCACCAAACGCTTTGAACCCGAACACGACTTGTCGAAGAAACTCTCGAACAAGTGGCTCGGACCCTTTCCCGTCATTGAACAAACCTCCCCCGTCAACTACAAACTCCAACTTCCACCTGACATGAGGCGCGTCCACCCTGTCTTCCACGTAGAATACCTAAAAGAATACCATGAATCCCCACCCCAATTCGCTGACCGCCCTTACCCCAGACCTCCACCGATCATGTTCCCCACAGGCCCAGAATTCGTAGTAGAATCCATCATAGGTCGGCAAACCACACAAGTATCAGACCATCCGGAACCAATCATAGAATACAAAGTTAAATGGACTGGATACCCTGACGAAGAATCCACATGGGAACCACTTCCTAACCTTAAGAATGTTATGAAACTTGTTCGCGCCTATGATCGTGCTCACCCTATATCCTAGATATGTAATATAACTTAAACCCTAAACCCTTGCATAAACCCCGCCTTGACCCCGCCAAAACCCCGCATTCCTGCTCTACACACACCCCTGTACCCAGCAAAGCCCTTGCCTCGGGAACCCCCCCCCCTGTCTGATCCGCCCTTGCCTCGGCCTTGCCCCATTCTCCCATTTGTCCTCCGCCACATCCTTGTCTCTCTTGTTCAAGCTCTCTATGTGGCCCCTGCGCGTCGCCGACAATCATGGATCTAATGGCAAGCGCATGAGGACGATGGCATGCTGCAGCTCAGTACGAGGAGATAAGACAACTGGTTGGCCACCATTTGTTCCCTTTGGCCGGCACCTTGGACTCGGAGACTTCTGGAGCAGCACCTCTGACATGGACATCAAGATCATTTTGCGACCTGCTATCCGGATCAGACCTCATCATCAGATCATGTACCGGACACAACCAGCTACAGGGACAACCAAGTTGAAGCCCTCGCCATCTACATCACAGAACTGTTGAAGATTACTTCCTTGCCACCACTTCTGCGACACCCTCCAAGACCTTCCTCAATACTTTTTTTTTGGGGGGGCTTGAAACACTTTGTTACAGACCTGAGACGTTGTTATCTCAGACCCCTCAGACAACCCAGCACCTGAGCATTGAACAAACAATTTCTATTTTTATTTTTCTCAAACCTGACAACCTATAACCTTGTAGAACACCAATAGTGCGCTGGACTGGCCGAGCGCTCGCTCTAGCATTGGACGCCAAACTTGCACACCAAAAAGTGAGGCGGAGCTCCTCCCCAATATATACCGAGCAGCTGCCTCTTGGGTGGTGACTTTCCAGTCCCCTCTGCCTCCCAAGCATCCGGTACCTTCCTCCTTTTGGAGGGAAACATCATTGCAGGTGTGATATCGTCCAGTACAGGCCCTAGACTCAGACTACTGGACCGGTACTCCTAGACCTAAGCCTACCAGACTCCTAAAATTCACTCGGCCTCTATAGGTAATAACGTTTTGTCCTTCAATAGAAAACAGGTGACCAGATCCTGAGGTTGACAGAACTGACTGTATGGCAATCTACTCGGCTCATAATAACGAGACTGTCTATATGACAATCTACTGGGCTCACAATAATGATATGAGTGGGGACGCTGGACCTGCTCTCCCGAAGGCCCAGCTCCCCGCCAATAAGAGATACAAAGCAACTTCAGTCTTTCAGCATATTCCGTAAAGGTGGAGGTTGGTGGAAGGGGAGGGTAGCCTGCCTAGATGAATACAGGTTCAACCATAGTTCATAGCAAAGAGAAGAGACTACTTGCTGGGTGACTGGGTTCCCTTAGGAGTAGTAATGCAAAAAGGGTACACTAGCACTCAACCCAGGCTATCAGGTAGGCAAATGACTTGGGATGCAGATTTGCTCTGATTGTCAATTGTCCCTCGTTTATGGGTGGGTTCTGCAGCCTGCAGTGACGGTGCAGTCATCATGGTCACATGGCTATTCAATCAAATTATCGAACTGATATGATGTTCAGGGACGCTGGACCCGATTTCCAGCAGGTGCTGCTCCACACCAATAGATGGAGCCCCCGAGAGTGCTAGTGGTGCCTGCTCGTATCAGCACCCCACTGCAACCCACAAAGCCACGGCCACAGGTAAGTACCAGGCCCGAGGGCCTTCCAAGCATACAATTACCCTGGGGGGTCACACACGCACCCAAATCATGCACTTGGACAAACACACGGAACTCAGCAAGCACGCACACACACAGACTTAGAAATCTCTGCAGATAGCGGGAATCTCAGCAAGTCGCACATTCCTGCGGAAAAACTCAGAAGTCAGCAGAGTTCTCAGTCTGTGATTTTGCAGGTCATTACAGTTGCTTCTTCTTCTTTTTTTTTTTTTGTCAAGTCCTGCAGGGTCCGACTGCCAGAGATGATGTGAGCATCCTCGTGGAGAGGGAGTTTTCTCGAAGAGCTCAGATCAAATGGTGGGGGAGCACCACCTGCTGGGAAGCGGGTCCATCATCCCTTACAGTGCTTAAGCCACCAGTAAGTCTGCCAGTCATTTTTCTCCCACGTGGTGTGCATGTGGCTGCACGTTTCGGGGGTCAGACTACCGGCACAAAATGGCTGGCAGCGCCAGTCAAAAGAAGCCCCGTGCTGGTTCATTTTTCTTTGGTGTGCAGTGCGTTTCCAGGCTAGGCAATGGGAGTGTCAAGAGTACTGCTGGTTTAAACCACCAGTACCTTTCCCCACTTGAAATCTAAGATGCGCCGGGTAACGCAGTAGCCAAGCGAGGGAGGGCCACCGTTGATAAATCGAATCGGTGGCCCGCTTTTCATTTCGGGCCTCCGACACTACCCACGACCGACATATGGGAAAGGTACTGGTGGTTTAAATGTGGAATGTCTGTACCAGAGTACTTCCCCTCTCCCATAACCCTTCCTCCTGTGCTCAGTTACCCAGATCGTCATCACGTGAAATTTGAAACCACTACGTCTGAGTCATCATTTGACTTTTCGAATTGGCAAAAAGGACACTAAATGCAGTTTTGTGGCGGCTGCAGTGTCTGTATGTTTTTGAAGAAGAAAATTGAGGCCTTCTCTCAAGGAGATTGAAAAACGATATCAGGGGTACATCAATCGTGGGGCCCTGTGAGAATGAGGGCCCGAAATGTGTCCACATGGTTAACTGGCGGCGGCCTCACGAAAAGTACCGAGTAGTTATGTCTTCTGCCCAGGTATTGGGCGAATCCTCCCTGCAATATCCAGTATATAATTTGTGTCCTCGCTCTTCTCCGCATCTTAGCCTTTCGACTGCTCCTGCCTCGCAAGTACACCACCACGGCTTTTGCTTCGCCTTCGCCTCTCCTACCAAAACTGCCACTGTCTGTCTTTCCGCTGAATTCCAACTTCTCCGCTGCTATCTCTTTCATCTTTCATGCTGGAGCTGTCCGCCCAACCCGCTGCCTCCACCATCCTTTCTTCTTCTCACTCGCTTCACGGTTCTGCTGCTCAATAGTTGTTCATCCGTTGATTCCTGCACGGCTTCTCTGTCTCCCTGCCTACTCCTCTACATCACCAGTGCTCTTATATCCTGAAGTCTGCCTCAGCCTTTCCCACGGTCCTGCCACTCCGCTAACCACCCCATGCTGCAGGCTCGGTGCTCTGTGATGGAGATAGACAACACCTGTCTGAATCTGCTGCCCCTGCTTCCCGGCAGCCCAGGAAGAAGACAATGCTCCATGATCCTGCCAGACTTATGTCCTCAGAAGAAGCCTCCAGATCGGACCCAGTATCGGCAAATTATTGAATCCACGCACGAAGACAAGGGTCTCTCCTTCAACGGAGGTATCCTGCTGACTCCTCTCCGTCTCTGCCCAGTTTTCTATTTAAGTCTTAGACTAAGTGACTGTATCTCTAGTCATCTTGGTCCTTAGCGATACCCCTGATGATGCCCAGTTTTCTATTTAAGTCTAAGTGACTGTAGCTCTAGTCATCTTGGTCCTTAGCGATACCCCTGATGATGATTGGTCTATCGGTGCCATTCGGAGCATGTCGGGCTGCTGCCGATAAGCCTCCCTTCATGCGATCAAGGTGTCTGTTGGTGCTTTCGTGCCTAGGACGTCTGGCCACTGAGATGCGAGGTTCCTGTACTTCATGATGGTATTCAATACTATCGCTCGGGCTTCAAGACTATTGGTTGTGGTTACTGGCTCGTGCTACTCTATGGCTCTCACTTCCCTTTCTCTCTTCATTCTACCCACCATTTGCCTCCTCACTGTCTGAACTATGTTTTTCTCCTCTCCCTACACATCTCGTTTTTCCCCCCACCCTTCTCTCATTCTGCTCAGTAACTGCTCTTTGCTGATTTGGTGGATCGCTCACTTCCCTTTCTCCCTTGAAGTTCATTCTACCCACCCTTTGCCTCCTCACTGTCTGAACTATGTGTTTCTCGTCTCCCTATACACCTCGTTTTTCCTCCCATCTTTCTCTCATTTGGCCGAGTAACTGCTCTTTGCTGATTTGGTGGATCACTCACAATGGAATGGCATAAAGTTTTTCTCTGGTTCCTTGATGTTCTTATATTTTGGCTGTGTGCTTAGGAATTTTGCAGAAGTATTCTATGGAACTCCTCGTTATGCCATCGCTAAGTCCAGACAGGAGGATGAGAATCGATGTCTCAGAAACTCCAGACGTTACCCTCCTTGTTGATCTCTGGTTTCTTCTTCTTTTTTCCTTCCTTCCTTCTTCAATCCTCTTTATACCCTCACTACCATCAATGTGAGATGAGCTGTGCAACGTTCGTTGCTATGCTCTGACCATTTCCCGCAGTTTGGAATAAGCAAAAATAGCAAAAACTGCCAAAAAGTAGCTGTAACGTTTTTTTGCTGTTTTTAAACTCAGGCCCTCTGCACACCATGGCCCGGCTCCATAGTGACGACATAGGAGCCTATTAGAAAGTGCCGCGCGGCTCTTATTGCTTTTTCGAACTTGGTGTGTGAGTGACCTGCTAGTATGACGCTGGGCTCGGCTCCCAGCCGCTGTGATCTTAGCCGAAGCCGGGTAATGGCCCCGGTATTTTCCTGTTCTCATCCTCATCTGGGACGATGGACCCAGTTTCCAGCAGGTGATGCTCCCCACCAATAGCTGCCAAAGCTGCAACCAGGGGCTGCTCTTACCAGCCCCAGCGGCAGATGAGGCGGATGTTAGAACCAAAAAAAAAAAAAAAAAAAAAAGTGACCTGCTGGTACATGTCTCATTTTCGTTCGCCGCGTAGCTGGCTCATAAAATTTTATCCTACTTGTGATTCTTTGACGACCATGGTTTCTGCAGCAGTTCTTAGCTTCCACCCTCCATCTTGGTTATTGGCCAAGCTCCCTCGGTGGTATGTTGGCTCCCGCAGGCAGGCGTACGATGACCAGCTATAGAAAATTATTCGGAGTTTGAGAAAAGCCAAGAGTCAGGATGGGGAGTGGGGGGAGCAGGGCATTAAAGGAGGGAGAAATTCTAAGGGGAAGCCTCCGGGATTCCTCTGTTGCAGCGTATAGCTTCTTTTCATATTTTGCCTTCTTTTTGCAACTCGTTTGCTGTAGCTAACTCAATTGTTGTTGTATGTGTGTTCTTGCATGGAGCAGGATATTGCCCGATTCTTAATCAAGGTAGCTTTACAGCGTGCAGCGAAAAAGCAAAAGGTGACTTATCCGGAGATGGTGAAGACACCTCGTGGCTTGAGACGGGAGTTTCACGACGACATCACATGTATCGTCTTCTTCTTCAATCACTACTCGTCCCTGCAGCCACTCGCCACGAAAGCGCAATTTGGTCCGTATTGGCAGGCTATCCGCAATGTGAGCTGGCTTGGGCGAAGCAATTCTTCGGGACCTAGCATACATTCTGGGCAGCTGCCCATCTCAGAAGAGGAGTTAAGCTGTCCAGTTGCTTTTCAGACAACAGATTACATAGAGACCGTCGGATTAAGAAGTCACATGTTCACAGGAGGGGTTCTCGATACCCACCATGGAATAGAGCAGGGCGTCGTGAGCCCGAGCTTCTCGTTGACAGCTCCAACAGCCGGTTGCGTGATTCAGCAAAATGTATTCGGTAGCCACGTGGAGGCATGCTCTGTAGGAGGCGGAATTCCCACCACCCAGATGTTTATTAGGGGTCGATTTGGGGGAGCTGTTATTGGAGGGGGCGCAGGCAATGGGGTGCTTGGTGTTGGGGCCCCAGGTTTGGGCGTCGGACTTCCAGAGGGGGCAGGTATGGAAATGGCCATGGGCGTGGGTCCCGAGGCAGGTGGCCTGATGAGAAAGAATTCACGGTCTCAGCATGCATGTTTTGAAGGTTGTGAGAAGGTGGAGGACATCCAGGCTGACTCTAATCCGGTCAACCATGAAGATTGACCTTTGAGCTCAGATTGAGTTAGGCCGCAGAAATTTTGGGAGCAGATTGAATTGGCAGGAGAAATGCTGGGAAATGATCATGAGAAGGAGGAGGAGGAGGAGGAGGAGAATCAGGTCAAACATGAAATTGAGTGAACTGAAGCTACCAGTCAGTAGCAATAGTAAGAAGAGCAAGGAGACTTGCAGCAGTTCTCTGTGTAGGGGTGGCTACACTATGGGCCACACCCCGATGACGAAGTTGCGTGCCAACTCAGGATGAACCTGGTGAAGTGGCTAGACCAGATCATGGTAAGCTAGCACACAACAGCACCATAGTAGTGTTACCTATGGGTATATCTACATCGTTTTTCAACAAGTGATAATTGATCTTTCAAAATTTAAGATTTTAAACAAGCATTATCGTTTTAGCCTTCAGGACCTTCATGTACGCTTATTTTTTTTGTCTGTCTATGAAGTAACGGATTGGACCGTCCTCAGTGTAGGTAAAGAAAAACAAGAAAACCAGAACCAAGGCCACATTCACACTAGCTGTAGCTGTATTTGGCTACAACTATGTCCATGAACAACTTGCAAAGTCCAAGTGTGACTATGCTCCTAGGGTCTCCTTAGACTTATGTAGAGAACTCCTTGAAAACAGGTTTTGTGTCTTTAAACTGCGTCCTGATGACGAGTCAACTTGGAGTCTGGAAAGCAAATGTGAAAACATGTCTAGGACATGTCCTAGAGACTCCAGGACGAGACAACCATTTCTTCGGAATTGAACTCTCTGGAATCCTGTAGGACAAAAGTTGGCAGAGCAGCAATGGGATCTCTGAAACTCAACAGAAGCTGTATCGACTGAAGCACTTTTTTTTTTCGCTTTCTGTTTGTTTGTTTTTTCCGCTGATGTCAGTTCTTCCTAGCTGTGTGTGGTGTGCGGGAGAGTGGTGGCCATAGCCACTGCTGCTACTTGATGGGGGGTGGCCTGGGTGGGGGAAGTAGATGGGCGGCGCAGCTACTGGCAAAATGCTTGGTCTTCGAGTTAGCCGGCCCCCCCCACCGGCGGCCCCACCCTACTTCCTGACCACCTCCGCTTAGGGCGGGGAGCCAACATGCATTCTCTTACTTGTGAGAGGTAGCTATGCTTGCAGGGGTCCCCTGTATAGGCCTAGGAGCAGTGCTAGGTAGGTAGTTAAAGGTGAAATTGAGAGAAGAATATAGCTTAGTTTTTAAGCACACCAAAAAAAGGATGGGAAAAAATAATTCTTGCACTGTGGAATGAGAAGCCAGCTTAGGGCGAAGTAATCACCAAAATCCTTCAAGGACAGTCCTTGAGTTCTTAACATTTTTTTCTAGATGTGTCTAACCTCGAAGAGTCAAACAGCTCACTGAGGCTTACGTGTCAGTTCATCCACAGAATACTACAATCCAGTAACATTCTGTTAAACCGCGAGTTCACCTGAAGCAGAGTAAGGCTCTTACCGGCTTACATGGTAAGAGCTTTTCGATTCGGGCCCGGGCCCACAGGCCATTTTTAATAGGCGCAGTTGCAGGCTCACGAGCCTTGGAAGGTAGCTCTATCAGCATAGGCTCGTGTGAACTGGTGGCTTAATGACCGTAATCACAGGCCTAGCTAGACCCACTGGTACTCCCCCACAGTGTCCCCTTCAATGTTCTCCCTTTTTCCCCTTGGGGTGGATCCTTCAGGTTCAGAAGCAATGAAAAGTTGAAAACACGAAATTGCTGACGAGAAAATGAAGTAGATATGTGGATTTATGGTCAAAGCTATGTGAAATGGACACTGAGTTTCACTGACTGATTAGGGTTTTCCTTTTCCCCTTTTTTTTGGGGGGGGGGCTGGAGCGGTTTGCGGGGGCTGGTATTGACTGGCTTAATTGCTACTGCTTTAACAAACTCGTTAGCCATTCGATGATTGTTCATTTTCTATTCTCTCTCTCTCTCTCTCTCTCTCTCTCTCTCTCTCTCTCTCTCTCTCTCTCTCTCTCTCTCTCTCTCTCTCTCTC
>BFEA01000250.1:0-10000 GCA_003427395.1 Chara braunii
GCAACACTGGCATATAGGCAAGCAGGGCGAGTGGGCAGGCATCTTGGCCATTGCGGGCAATGCCGGCACGCTGCGCTAATGCGAGCTGCTGCGCTGCTGCGCTGCGCCAGGCTGAGGTGCGAGACAGGCAGGCGCTAGGCGGTAGGGCGCTGCCTGTACACAGGGCGCTGGCGGCCATAGCCGGGCTGCCTGAGGGCGCAGGGGAGGTGAGGGCGAAGGTGGTTCTTCGGAGGCGAAGGGTGCTGTGTGGGATAACAAGGGAGAGTGTGGGTGAAGAAGGAGACGTACCTGGTGGAGGTGGGAGGTCGGCATTGGTGTTGACATCATCACTCGCTGGTTGTCAAGTTGTCTGGTTGCTTTCATTCTGTAGTTGTAGTGATAGGCTGTAGAGTAGGTAGGGCGCCTGGCGCCATTCAAGAGAGAGAGCTACATTGGGTTATGCTGTTGGTGTTGCCCTGTTGGGCTTGGACATTGACTCGCGATTCTTCTGTATCGTTCTCAAATGGATGGTTACTCGGTTCCATTGTGCTATCTGCTCTTGCTTTGAGTACTTGGACTTCAGTGTGATTTTGCAATCTGGATTTCTGTGCTTTGTCCATATTCATGGGCGAGCACGTTTTTGACATCGCCAATCTTTGGCAATGTTTCATTTTTTTTTGGCTGTGACAAATGCCATGAAAATTCATATATGTGTATCTTATATAATAGAGAATCTACAAATAAAGTTTAAAAAACTAATATTTTTTATTCATGCCAGGAAATAAAAGAAAAACAAAAAGTGAAAAGAGAGAAAAAACAAATTAGTGAGTGGGCAAGCAAGTTTTGACACCACTATCTTTGCCGATTTTTCATTTTTTTTTTTGGATGAGCAGAATGGCTTCAAAGTGAAGAGGGAGATACCTTACATCACAAAGAACTCATTAAAAAGAAAATCAGAAAAAAATAATAATATTTAGGTGCCAAAATATTTTTTTGCAGGGTCCGAACCCCTTCAGGTTCGGGCCCCGGACGCGGACCCTAAGGCCCGAACGTTCGGGGGTCAGCTTAGGGGCCTCCGCACGTTCGGCCTGGCAACCCTCATAATAATAATAATAATAATAATAATAATATATTAGTATATATAGTAAATTATTAGTAATATATTTTTAATTATAATTTTAGTGTTATACTAAAAAAATATTCGTAGTAAAAAGATATTTTTCTATAATAATAAAATTAAAAATGTATTACCGGGCAGCTTTGTTTGACTATATATATTGATTTATATTAATTTAGATATTCACAGCTCATTCTCTGTCCTGCGGGGAAAAAGTGGGCAAGAGGGAGCTCGGAGTTGCAAAGATTTTTTTTTGGGGGGGGGCAGGGAGGGGGGGGCCCAGGGAGGCGAGAAATGGGGCAGGCGGGGGGGGGGGGTGAAGAGAGGTGCGAGGCGAGGGTATAATTATGGCGCGAGCGGAGAGATGGTTAATGGACGGCCGGGCCTAAATTCGGAGTTTTTCACCACATCACCACAAGCGATGTCGTTGAAAATTTTGCGAACAATAACCCTAATTCCCGGCCTCCTTTCATTTGTAATAAAAGCTAAGGATTCTTCCAAAAAAAAAAGATTTTTTTTTTTTTTGTGAACAAACAATGGTGGCTCATAATGCAAACATCAAAACACCAAACAAGCAAAAAAAAAAGAATGGACAAAAAGCAAAACAGGACAAAAAAAAAAAAACACGGACAAAAAAAAAAACGGACCAAAGAAAAAAGAATCAAGAGCACTTTAAAACCCTATTCGGAGTAGCTTTCGGAGTTCGCCAATTTTTTTTCTCCGAATTCGGTGTTTTTGCCAGAAGAGCCTAATCTGGGTAATGGCCCCAGGGTAACACCGGGTCGATCGAATTGTGGGGTCCCACGGGCCCGATCTCTTTGAATTTGGAATACAAGTTCAACTTTGCAACCAAAAAAAAAAAGAAAAAAAAAAAACTCCGAATTTGTCGTTTTTGCCAGCTTTTTCGTTACTGGTGCAAATACGTCGAAAGTTCCTCGAAACTACATACAGATATACCCTAAACCACATACATATCACACCACAAAAAAAGAAAAAAAAACAAGAAAATTTTCAGAAAAAGCGCTAAAGTTCAGGGAAATGTGGGAGTTTCGGTGCAAAATTCGCCGAAAATGACACCACCTTTTAACCATTAGTGCGCGACCGTTGTGCCATTAGTGCGAAGTCGCGCAAGTACTAGCATTTCTTTTTTAACATTTTTTTTTTTGGGGGGGGGCTTTTTTTTACGCGCAAGTACTAGTGTTTTTTCGGTGAAATTACCATTAGTGTTTTCGTTACTGGTCTGGTCCATTAGTAATCAAGGTATTAGTGAAAGCCGTGCGGATTGGGGACCCACCTTTTTTTGGTGGGGGGGGGGGGAGGCGCGGGGGAGGCTCGCATTTGTGTTTTTTTTAACTTTTTTTTTTTTTTTTTTTTTTTTTTGGGTCATCGATTTTTTTGTGAGTGGAGGGCTCGCTCCCCGCGCAAAAGACAAAAATTATGACGGTGTATGTTTCCAGGTTGTAGCGGAAGATTCATTCTCATGGTGCACAATTGGTGCGTGGTGGAGTGAGGCCCTTTGATACCCACAGCCCATCTATCAAGATCCTAGTTTGTTCGTTGACTTCTTTTTTTTTTCTTTTTTTTGGGTGTTCGTTTCGTAGTTTTTTTTTTTTTTGAGGGGGGGGGGGCTCGTTTGTGACGACCAATTGTTAGTTGACGAATGATGACCGATAATTGGTCATTAATTAATCAATCAACCAGCAATTCTGTGGGTTACGTAATCAATTAAGGAATTAGATGCATTTCGTTAAGGGATTAGCCATGCAACGAATCAGCCATGATTAATCGATTGATCGAACAAATCAATCGGTCGATTGAGTTCAATCAATCAATCGAGATCAAATCAATTGATTGATCAAGTAATCAGGTGTGCGCCCATCAATCAATCAACCAACCAATCAATGTAATCAATCAATCAATCAATCAATCAATCGATCAATCAATCAATCAATCAATCAATCAATCAATCGATCGATTGATCAATTCACCCCTCAATCCATCCATCCATCCATTTATCCATCCATAAAGCTTAAAGAAGAACTAATCAATCTACCATCCAACCAACCAGCCGGTCAATCAATCAATCAATCGATCGATTGATCAGTCAATCAATACAGCAGTGAAATTCATTCGATCAGTCAATCAATCAATCAATCAATCAATCAATCAATCAATCAATCAACCAATCAATCAATCAATCAATCAATCGATTGATCAATCAATCAATACAGCAGTGAAATTCATTCGATCAGTCAACCAATCAATCATCCAATTAATGAATGGATTCAATCCATTTATGAATTTATCAGTCAATATGTCGGTTGATCAGTGCAATTAATCTTTATTAGTTATTCGTCAAAATCAATTAGTGAGCTAATCCATCAAGTTTGCAACTGCTCAAATCAACCAATCAACATATAAATCAATTCGGATGTCTGATGATCTGTGTAATTAATTGCTCAAATGAACTATCATCAATTAATCCATGGGTCAATCAATAGCAAATTAATTGATTAGTCAATAGATTCACCTATCTACCCGTCGATCCAACCAATGAGCCAATCAGTCAGTCAATCAATCAATCAATCAATCAATCAAGCAAGCAACCAATAAATAAATCAACCAATCAATCAACCAATCCAATCAACCAATCAACCAATCCAATCAATCAACCAATCAACCAATCCATGGGTCAATTGATAGCAAATCTCTGTAACAATAATGCTGTGCCTCTAATGACAGGCCTGTGTCTGGAGAGCGTGTTTTTTTTTTGTGTGTGTGTGCTCTGTGTGTGTGTGTGTGTGTGTGTGTGTGTTTTGCTTGCTTCTGGCTGACCCCTGTTTATGGGTTTTCTGGCTGTGACTGACCCCTTCTTACTTGTTTCTGGCTGTGATTGACTGTGACTGACGCTCCCCCCTCTTGGGACGGGCAGTGGCTGGCCCGCTTTTACTTGTTTCCTTCTGTGATCGACTCCCATTTGCTTGTTCTGGCTGTGGCTGACCCCCTGCTGCTTCCAGGGACAGGCTGTGGCTGACCCCCTGCTGCTTCCAGGGACAGGCTGTGGCTGACCCCCCTTTTACTTGTTTGGTAGGGGCTTTGCTGGGCTTTCTTGATGGGGTGTCGACCCACTGTCATAGTCTCTAGAGCCTTCCGTCTCTAGGGTATTTGTATTTGAGGCAACTTTCAGTCTAGATGCAGTGATAATGACCGTGCGTTCGCCCAGAACAGGGCAGTTCTCGGGGCTTACCTATCGCTTTCCCCCGAATAGAACACACGGTCATTATAGCTGTATCTAGACTGAAAGTTGCCTCGAATACAGCAGGCACGACCTCGCGTTCTATTCGGGGGTGTAGACGGTAGGGCTCCCAGTTCTGTGGCGGTGGTTGCACCCAGAACTGGGTTCAAATTAAGGTCAATAATCACTTCCGATGTTCCCATCCCCCAAAAAATGTCACCTACTGTAGGTCGGGCTACCGACCAGTTGCGGGTTATCCTTTTGTCTGTCTTTATTATTATTATTATTATTTTTTTTTTTTGAAGGCCCTTGTGCAAGGCCTCTATCCCTGTGGTGGTAAGAGAACCACCGGGATTGAGGCTTTGTCAACGGGCCGCTCCATCTATTGGTGGGGAGTATCACCTGCTGGAAACCGGGTCCAGCATCCCTTTTTGAATACATTCTTTTTTCGAAGTGAGCCATGATCATGTGTATCCCTGCCAGCATTGATTACCCTGGGCTGCAGGGGATTGACTGATCCTTTGGTTGACCTACGACGGTTCCTGCATGTTCAGGATGCTGGTGAGGGTCCTTGGTCCCACGGTCTTTTAAGACGTGGGCCGAGGAAGTCGACAGGCGTGCAAGCCGGTGGGTGTTTAGCCCACGAAGGGGAAGAAACCTGAGTGGCGGGGGTTCCCGGGGGTGCACCATCCGCCGACCATGATCTGTTTTGAGAGGAGGGCTGGAGGTGGCCGGGAGGGGGGCCACTGCCCGGGTCCGGGGGGCACTGGTCCTTAACTTTCTGTAGCCCCAAAATGTCACCTCCGTCGGGCTCTACCTACGGGGTGAGGGCTACCCGTTTGGGGATTATCACATGCAGTACCCAACAAATTTCTCACCTAGGTTGGGCTACGTGCCGGTTGTGGGCTGCCCTTTCGTCGATTATCACTTCCAGTATCATCAGGAGGGTTCCGCGTCGTTTCTCGCGATTGATTGATGAGTCGGTGACAGTCTGACAATAGACTATGTTACGCCCCCTCCTCCCCCCCCCAGTTCTTGTCCTTGTAGTCCTTTATGTCTACACCCCATCAGGATTCAAACTCACGATCTGCTCACCGACTGTGGTAGCAGGCCAGCACTTCGTGTATATGTACATGACAATGTTTATATTATACGATATATATTATATACAGAGATCTCTGTATTTGTTATCTACTCATTGTTATCAATGAGGCGGGCCCTTTACTGTGCATGTCCGAGGCACGGTAAAGGAAGGCAGAGGGGAAAGAAGAAAGAAAATAGAAAAAAGAAAGAGAAACAGTGAAAACAGCTGAGAGAGAGAGAGAGAGAGAGAGAGAGAGAGAGAGAGAGAGAGAGAGAGAGAAGAAATAAAGAAACAGCTGCAGAGAAACAAGGAAAAGAGTGATTTCTGCGTTCCGCACGCTGTTTGCTCTCTTGTTCAATTGGTCTGCAAAATATGTGACTGTATTTATTGTTGAGCCCCCTGATGAGTCAGTTGCTGATACTCCAACGAAACAGGATGTTGCAGCCCTCCCTATGGTTCTTGTCCTTTTCTCCCTTTCTGCCTACGGTTCACCGGGCAGTTCTGTTTGACGATATATATACATACGTATATGATGACAGATACATAGAGTCGTAGAGAACTGCCCTGGTTAAGGTGGATTATCAGTTACATGTTACGATCCTGGCCATTTCCCAAGTGCAAATTCACAATGAAAGACAATGCCACCCAATTGCGAAAGAAATGAAAGCACTTGCAAAGAGATAAAGACCAGAGGAGAGAGAAAGAAGAAGAAGAAGAAGAAGAAGAAGAAGAAGAAGAAGAAGAAGAAGAAGAAGAAGTACACCAGCAGAACCAATGACAATTCCCCCCTTTTCTCTCTCCACCTTCCTCCTCCTCCTTCTCTTCACCAATCTTATTCTTCTCTCAATAATAATAATAACAATGAATGGATGAACCAGAATCAATATCCGAAGTTCCCTCTTACTGCTGACTCAACTCAACAACAACAACAACAACAACAACCAGTCCACCATAGCTATGGCTTCCCTCCTTCAGCCTCCTCTCTCATGCATCGGCTATGGCGGACTACTCCAAGCAGCTAGGGTGCTGCGCTGATGTCCAAAGGACAACCCAAGCAGCTATGGTGCTGCGCTGATGCCCAAAGGACCACTCAAAGCAGCTATGCCGCTGCTTGGTCCGCTATGCCTGACTCTGCCTCGAGCTTCCCTGGTGCCGCACTACCCCCACTGGGGCCTTCCAGATGCAGCGCCCAACAAGGTAATGAAGATGGTGTCTACCATAGCCAGGTAAGTGCCTCGCCACTCTCTCCCTCAACCTCCTTCTTCCTCCTCCTCACACTGGGCTGCTCGCCATAGCCAGGCTGAGCGCCCAGCTGCCTTCACCTCCACCCAGCGCTGTAGCAGACCAGCGCTAGCGCTCCAGCAGCATGTCGCCAATCCTTGCATACCGCAAATGAGGAAGAGCTCTTCGCTCTTCCTGAAGATATAGCGGCCTACCGGCCTCCTGGGGGGTGACTTCCTAGGCCGAGCGGCCTCCCAGCAACCGGTACCTCCTCCCTTTCGGAGGGAAACATCATTGCAGGCTCTGTTATTGTCCGGACAGGCCCTAGACCCGGGCTACTTGGACTGGTACCGGCCTACCTCTAACCTACCGCTACTGGGCCTCTAAAAATGCCAACTTTTTGTCTTCTTCTGCTCGGCCTACCTGTACTTGAGTGTTTTTTCCCCAGCTGCTCTAAGTGCCGTGGGCCTACCCCCCGCTACCTGAGTGTTTACCCCCCTGCAACCCTCAAAGTCACGGCCACAGGTAAGTACCGGCCCTGCGGGGCCTTGCAACCAACAAGTACCCTTGCGGGTCACACTCACACTCAACCGACAAGCACTCAGACAGGCATGCAAACGGGCAGGCAGCACACACACACAGACTTGGAAAACACAGCAGAATGCGGGAATCACAGCAAGGCATTCATTCCCAGAAATCGGCAGTGTTCTCAGTCTGTGTTTTTGGCGGGTCATTACATACAGTGTAATCAGTTCGGTAGGGGATTCTGCAGACTGTTGAGGGTTCAGCCTCCTGATGAGTCGCTCGGTGAAACTCCAACGAAACGGTTTGTCACAGCTGCAATGAACCCAGATCGCGAAGACAGTTATCAACAATGCAAGTCCAGATGAATGTCAACAGCCGATGAGTACCAATAATCAAGATTGTGTCCAGACAGGATGAGACGAGGTAATCATACACAGACGAAGAAGAGAGGAGGGAGAATAGACAAAGGAGAAGAAATACAATGCCCACTCCTGCTTCGGGCTCCCTCCTCCAACACTTCAATAATAAACAGTCTGGACGAGTATCTGAAGTAACCTCAATGTGCCACGTGGCACGTCTAATTAGTCTCTCATCAGCACTGGAGCAATGTCAATATGAAGACAACCAGGTACGTATTCACTATCTCTCCACAGTCCCGATCTTCCTCTTCCCTCGCAATCAGTCACCTCATGAAGACAGCGTGGACAATGCCACGTCAGCAATCAAGGCAGGTGGCAACGCCACATCAGCAATGAGCAGCGCCGCATACACCAGAAGCAGTGCCACGTCAGCATGCCATGTAGACCAGAGGTAGTGCCACATATACCAGAGGCAGCACCACATCAGCATGCCACGTAGACCATAGGCAGCGCCACATATACCAGACCAGAGGCAGCGCCACGTCAGCATGCCATGTAGACCAGAGGCAGTGCCACATATACCAGAGGCAGCGCCACATCAGCATGCCAGGTAGACCACAGGCAGCGCCACATCAGCATGCCCGGCGTACAATGCCAGAGTGCTGCTTCTCCCATGTGTCATCGTCCGCAGCTCTGATGCGCAGCCAGCGTCTAGCCAGCGTCGCGCTAGCATAATGCCAGCGTCAAGTCAAAGTCAAGCCAGTGTTGAACCAGCATAGCAAGACTGAATGTTGACCACCTCGAGGCCAGACTTTAAGTAGTGTTTGTCGAGGCTCTCTGGCCTTGGGTCTCCTCCCCTCAGTTGTCCAGATTGAGTCACAGCCGAAGGCCTGGATTGTACAGTTGCTGCATTCCCCCTTGGTCTTGATGTTGTCTGGGTACCTGCATACAAACAAGTGTGTGTGCTTGACCGGCGGCCTGGACTGGGTACCTTTGGACTTTGACTGTTGGGTTCGCGACAGTTGACAAAAGTCCACTGTGGCACGCCCAGGCCCTGAATCCCTGTGTGGGGTCCCTTACCTCGTTTTTGGCCTGGCTGAGGGTGGCCAGGTCGGCCCTCAGATTTCCCACAAGACATATGGCATGGGTTATTGCACAGCCCCTCCCTCGTTTGTTGTCCTCTTCCTCTTCTCCCTCTCTGCCTACGGTTTACCGGGCAGCTCTGTTTGACGATATACAGCGCCTTGTTTGTTGTCCTCTTCTCGCTCTCTGCCTACGGTTTACCTGCTCTATGGCAGAACTCTATGATGGGTTCTTTTACTTGATTTGTCTTTCGAAATGATGGCGTGGCTTTGTTTTTGTAGCCGAAGGGGTTGGTAGGTTGGTAGGTAGGTAGGTAAGTAGGTAGGCAGGCAGGTAGGTTGGTGGAATTACTGTGTCTAGAGCACCCACTTATGGGGGTTTAGAGCACACACTTATGGGGCCTTAGAGCACACACACGGGGCCTTCTTCCTTCGCTCACTGTGAACAACCGTCCTGTATTAATGTTGTATTTGGCTCAAGGTATAGTCCAAATGCAGGTAGGCAGAATTACTGGGCTTAGAGCACACACACATGGGGGCTTCTTCCTTCGCTCACTGTGAACAACCGCCCATATAGATCTAGGGACCGACAACATAGGTTAGTACCGTCTTCACCCGAATAGAACGCCCAGTAGTTCTAACTGCATCTGGACTGAGTTGTGCCAAATACAGCATTAATAATGACTGGGCTTTCTATTCGGGTGAAGACGGCACCACTCTCTGCCCCTAATTTGCTGCATCGGTCTTTTACCTGCAACTTAGGGGTATGGATCAAATTACCAAAGAACGGGCCTAGCTCAGTGTGGTACAAAGAGCAGACCAAGTTCAAATCCAGGTACATGCAGATCACCAGAATAAAATAACCCTGGAACTACCTAGTTCCGGTCAGTTCAATCCACTTCAATGATGATATCTTAAGGCCATCGCCCTTTTCAGAAAAAAAGGAAGGAAGGAAAAGAAAAAAAAAAAGGCGGTACTCGCTGCGAATGAGCCGCCTCTCGCTTTGGTGTTTTTACCTGCAACCAGCTGTCGCCAGATTTTTTTTCTGGGCACACATGGGCCCCTCCGAGGTGCAGCAATGACTGTTCTATTTTGATGCAACTTCATTCCAGCTGGATGCAACTTCATTCCAGCTGGATGCAACTTCTGTTCCAGCTCGATGCAACTTCTGTTCCAGCTGGAGCAACTTCTGTTCCAGCTGCAGCAGCTTCCGTTCCAGCTGCAGTCATGAGTGTGTCCCAGCTGGAGCAACTTCATTCCAGCTGCAGCAACGAGTGTTCCCGCTGGAGCAACCTCCGTTCCAGCTGCAGCTATGGCTGTCCCAGCTGTCGCAGCTTTCTCTCCGGCCGCAGCCATGAGTGTCCCAGCCGGACCACCTTCTGTTCCAGCAGCACCAAT
>BFEA01000250.1:15000-17249 GCA_003427395.1 Chara braunii
TCTACTACTTATCTTGTTCTACTACCCACTTTTCCTGTAGTTTTTCCATCCGGGCCCGGATGGTACTCTCCGTGCCTTGTCTGCACTGTTCGTTCCATCCGGGCGATGTCTGTCCCACAGCAGGGAGATGAGATGCCAGCTGTTTCTGGCTCTGTCAGAAGGTAAGTAAGGGCTGCAGGCTTCTGGGAGAGTCTTTAAAGAAGACAAACAAGGAATCTTGAGGAATCTTGAGGATCTTGAGGAATCTTTGAATGTTCTCAACAAGAGAGCAGTCAAATTCAATGAACTTACTTCTCTGGACTGCCCCTTGTGCCACAGGGAATCGAGTGAAGTGTTCTCTATGGTAGAAAAGATTTCACCTGTACCGCCTCTCTTGTCTTATACCTCTGTTCTATGTCAAACTGTACACGAGTGGTGAACGGGGACCCCCACTTTCAGGAGAGACCCCCCACTTTCAGCTCCTGAATAGGGTCAGTCACCTGTGGATATATCTCCAGACTGGCAAACATAAAGTCCCATCTTGTAGCTGAAAGTGGGGGTCCCCTTTAAACCACCACTACTATTTTTCACAGGCAAACATAAAGTCCCATCTTGCAGCCTACTCGTTCAAATTCATGGGCTCGGGGCGGTCCCGGCACCCGTCGCTGTGATTTTGAAAAAAATCGATATGAGAAAAAAAAAGAAAAATAGGAACTGATAGCTATGACATCAATGGTGTCGGGGAAAGGCCCTCATGGAAAGCACGCATAGTCACACTTGGGACTTTCCAGAATGCATGTGGCCACTATGAGGGGAACATGATTGCTTTTTTTTTTTTTTTTGGTCCTTCTTCTTTTCCTTGTAGTGCCCAGGGCGTAAGCCAAGGGGGGCAGCAATGCCCTCACTGAGGGCATACTCACACTAGTACTGGATCGCCACGTATCTGACCGCTATCACGGCGTAAGGGATGTTGTTTTCTTTTTTTTTGTTTTGCTTCTTCTGTTGTGTCTCGGACAGGCGCCCTTAAAAGGGTCTTTACGAATTAGACCCCAGATGTATGCCCAACCGCGAGGGGCCCTGTCGGCCAGAACTTAAATCCACGAGCAGCAACCCAAAAGACAGAGTTCCTGAGGCAAATGTCGCATCCATGATGAAGTGAAAAGTTGTTTTGAACAGTCACAAACAGGTCCTGCACGAACAGGTATTGGACATAGTTTTCAAGACTGAGTTAGGGTTATGTCTCCTCGATGGAAAGTCATGTCTGTTCGGCAACAAGTCAGAGGCCACAGTCCCAGTCCAGTCATAATCCCACGAGTCAGTCCTGATTCAGACCAGGAGTCCAAGAGACAGGCCCGATGGCCCAAAGCAGCAGCAGACCATAGGGAAAGGATACTGGGACATACACTTCGCAACAACGGGTACTGGGCAGGAGTCCCAGACACTTGAGGCTGAATGCAGGGCACGCCAGGCCAGTCCAGCACTATAAAGGACTGGCCAGCCTCCCATTTGGACATATGCTTACTCCGCATGAGAGTGTGGAAGTGCGGTGGCACTTTGTGCCCGAGACATGTGTGAGCTGCGCTAGGCTGAAGAGCAGCGCTATGTGAGAGGAAGAGAAGTGAGGTGCTGGCCGGAGGGAAGGCAGCCATACCTGCGCCAGTGCTAGTTAGTATACTAGTAGAGATAGTTAGTAGGAGACACCAGTGAGTAGTATTCAAAGAAGATCCTCGTGTGATAGGAAGTGTGCATGCATGATGAGTGAGAGTAGACCAGGACTATAGACCAAGAGGGAGAGAGAAGAAACAGACGAGAGAGGGGGAAGTGTGAGCTATGGTGGCACTTACCTGTTGAGCGCTGTTGTTGACATTCGGCAGCTGGCGCTGATGAGCGCCAGGCGTGGAACTCATGTTGATTGAAGAAGACTTGTAACTCTATTCGGCGCTGAATATTTTTGACTCACGATGTTCCCTCTTTAATCTGGTTTGAGTTGAGCTTCCTGGTTCTCATTCATCTTCTATTGGGCTTTGTGTGAGACATCCCAATCTGTGAAATCTGTCTAAATGCATGTGATCTGAAGCACTCCAGCAAGTGTTGAATAGTCGGGTTCCTTGCACCCTCACTGAGGGCATAATCACACTAGAACTTCAAAGGATGTATGTGACAGCTATCATGGCGTTAGGGATGCTTTCTTTTTTTTCCCTTCTGTTTCTTGTTTTCCCTTCTGTCCCCCCCCCCCCCTGTCTCTTATACACATCTAGATGTGTATAAGA
>BFEA01000250.1:39702-49819 GCA_003427395.1 Chara braunii
CCTCCCCTCCCCTCCCCTCTCCTCTCCTTGCCTTCCTCCTTTTTCTTGCCTGGTAAACGCACACCGTTTGGCAGATCTGCTTCTCTCGACATAACCCTCTGTGTGTTTGGTTAGAGGATTAGACATATCTATCTCATCACTCCTGCGTCCAACGATTTCAGAGTGGCTCAGTATTCAGCAGATGGTCAGTATTCAGCAGAAAATGGGTTGCATCTCTTTTCAGTTCGTCCTCCTCAATTCAATCGTATCTAACTGCGCGGAGTCTTCGGACGACAGGGAACCACCAGTGCCTCCGAAGCGTTTTGAATGCAGGTTCGGGGCCGGCAGCTGGCCGCCGCCGGCTGGCCGCTAGGTGGGTCGGGTTATGGACTCCAGGTGGCGGTTGGCAGCTGTTCTCAAAACGTCGAGTGCGGCGGCGACTTTCAGCGATCTTTGGTGCTCAGAATTTTTTTACGACAAAGCCTGATAACGAATCGTGGACATCGATTGAGTGCCGCCCATCTTTCCGGGGAAAAAACAAATCAAAATTTTTGAAAAGCAGATCTCCATGGTGAAGGAAGGATGCTGGCGGCAAAACATCATCACATGTTGTGCTCCCGCGTACTCCCAGTAAGCCCACATCATTTTGGTTACGTGCTCGAGGCTCAGGAAAAAAAAGGGTGTCAGCTCAGGAAAAAAAATATTGTGCTTCGGGGGAAGTGGTGGCTTAAACAGCAGCAGCAGCAGCCGGAGGAGGAGGAGGAGGAGGAGGAGGAGGAGGAGGAGGAGGAGCAGCAGATCCACATATGGTAGGAACCTATGAGCATATTCCATATGGTTGCTTAACTATGATCGCTATGATCGCTTGTGCTTGTGTGAGCGATGAAAAGAACAAAAAAAAAAGGATAGTAAGTTGGACGTGATTATATATATGTAGAATTGCGGGACCCCCCCCGCCCTTAACCATTGACTGTTTCTCAGGGATTGGAGATTGAGGGTTCTGCATTGAGAAACGGGGAATCGCCTGGTCATTGACCATGAGTGATGATTGCTCACCAGCAGATTGGTTGGCTCATTGATTGATTGATTGATTGGATTGGATTGGATTGGATTGATTGATTGGATTGGATTGATTGATTGGATTGGATTGATTGATTGGATTGGATTGATTGATTAGATTGGATTGGATTGGATTGGATTGGATTGGATTGGATTGGATTGATTTGATCTGATCTGATCTGATTTGATTGATGGATTGATTGATTGACTGGTTTGTTTGAGTTGTTTGATTTGTTTGATGTGATTGGTTTGTTGATTTGTCTTTGGTTGATTGACTGATTGATTGGTTGGTTGGTCGGTTGGTTGGCTGATTGATTGGTTGATTGGTTGATTGGTTGATTGATTTGACTAATTTGATTGATTTGATTGATTTGATTGTTTTGATTGGTTGATTGTTTTTTTTTAATTGATTGATTGATTTGATTGATTTGATTGATTTGATTGATTTGATTGATTGTTTGATTTGATTGATTGATTGTTTGATTTGATTGGTTGGTTGATTGATTGATTTGATTGATTGGTTGGTTGGATGGTTGGTTGGTTGATTGGTGAAGTATGATTGGTGGTTTGTCAATGAGATGGAAGGGAAGTTCTCAAACGATGCTGGAGGCGTATCGGCGGTGTACCCACCGGTCTGTCAAACCCAAACATTGTTGATCCTGAAGCTTCTGCGCTCCCTATGTCGCACGCGGATTGTCAAACCCAAACAATGAGATGCAGCAGGCAGGAGGCGAGAAGGGTGGATGGATCGAGAGAGGGGGAGGGGGAGGGGGAGGACCCCGTGCGGCGCTGGACACACATCGTCGGGTCGGAAGGTCGGTGCTGCTGCATCGGCTGCACACATCCACGGTGGCGCTCCCATGCACCTTCAGCTCTCATCCAGGTTGGGTCGAAAACGATGATGTTGACAAGTAGTTCTCCGCTTGCCTTTTTTGCTTTTTGCCCTTTTTTTCTTGTCGTGGAGGGGGGAAGCTTTTCCCTTCACCTGTTTTTACTGTGCAGTTGTCGCTTCGCTTTGACGGAGAAGTCCAACGGTGTAGTGCTTTGTGCCGAGAATTCTGCGGCATTCAGATTGGATCTGCAAAGTGTAAGAAGAGCTCTTCAACTTGACGGTTTTCCATCGAAACTATCCGCTGCATGCTACTAGTGCATGGCAAACTCGTAGATTGTAGCTTGTCTCTTGCAAAAAGTGTGCACAGAGAGAGAGAGAGAGAGAGAGAGAGAGAGAGAGAGAGAGAGAGAGAGAGAGAGAGAGAGAGAGAGAGAGAGATTGCAAAATAAAGGTGAACGAGTGTGTGATAGGGTGTGATAGCTGCTGCAATGTGGAAGGCATCGGGAAAGTGGGATGGGGCTCAAGATTTTTGATGTTTGAGAGATGACAAAGGTTGCGGGCCTATGGTCCGGACTTCTGGCGAACCAGGCCTGGAGGTGGTTCTATAGAGCAATGTACAGGATGTGTGTGGATTGGAATTTTCCATTTTAGTAATTTTTATTATTTTTATTATTTTCTGAAATTTTCACATTCTGAATTGTTTTTAAGTGTTGAATTGTTGACTCAACTTGACTGGTTGCCTCCTTGAATTTGTATTTTTGGGGACTGACATTCTGATTGTCTATTATAGGCATGTTTCCAATGGGATCTCAAAAAAAAANAAAAAAAAGGAAAAGAAAAGAAAAGAAAGAAAGAAAGAAAGAAAGAATGGTATCTGTCACAGATCTGTGTGCCACCAGATCTTCTTTTTTTTTTTATCTTTTCTTTTTTTTTTAAAACGAACCCCAGTCTAGGTGTGATATGAGCAGAGCCCCGACGGGACAAATCTGTGAAATCTGTGCGCATAGTCTATGTGCATTGTATCCATAGTACGGAGGAGACGTGTGTCTGGGAAAAATTAGAGGAGGTCAAGAAGGAAACAAAAGAGTCAAAAATTCGCAAAATCTCAAAAAAAAAAAATTAAAAAAAAATCGCAAAATGGTTGGCGATACCTGGAAAGTGTGAAACACTGAAAAACAATTGAGGAGAGTGTGGGGTCGGGGCTGCCTGCTCCTTTCCGCCCGGACTTTTTTTTTTTTTTTTTTTTTTTTTTTTTTTTTTGGAAGGGCGTACGCACAGTAGACTTTTTCGACTAAGCTGTGGACGTGATTGCAGTAAGAGATTCATCCAGGTCTGCCCGTAATTGCAGTCAGATACATTTAGAAAAGTCCTAGTGTGAGTATGGCCTTATTAGTCACGGTCCCAAAACGGGGTCGGGGTGTGAAAAAAACTCTTTTCTCGTTTCAAAACCGGAGCGTCAATCGTCGGGAGGAAAAGTCCATATGTGGGGAAAGCAATATACATGTCTGCATATGGACATGCAGATGCCCAAGTTCATGCTCTGCATATGGACATAGAGATGCCCAGTTATTTCTGGGCTCTTTCTTTTCTTCACCCGATTATATAAATATTAAATAATAATTTTCTTCACTCTTTATTTTGTTTTGACCAGGCTTCTGTGATTACGTGGAGCCGGCAGTCCCAGTGAGGCCTCCCAATTTCTTTTTTTTTTTTTTTTTTTTTTTTTGCCATGCTAATCTTCTCTGTATCGTTCCAATTTTAACGGATGTCCCGAAGGACTGGCCTCCCAATTTCAGGTCTGCTCCTTTATCACTTTCTGGGGGTCAGTTTGTTGCTGGTGAGCTGCACGTGCTGTCAACTAGGCCCAGTGTCCCATGGGCCCAGTGTCCCATAGAGCTAAGAAGGTTACTCGGTCCCCCGGATGTCCTATTGGCCGAATGTCCCATAGAGCTACCTTCTTCCCCCGAATACAACGTACGGTCATTATAGCTGTATTTGACGCATCTTTCAGTCTAGATACAGCTATAATGACCGTATGTTGTATTTGGGGGAAGAATGTAGGTTACTAGGGCTGCCCTTCCCGGGCTGTTGGGAGGGGGGGGGGGAGGGGGGGCGCCAGCCCAATCCTGTCAGGCCAGAAAGAGGCTGATAATTTTCTTTTAAATTTTAATATTGTCAGACAGGAAAGAGGCTGAGAATCTTGAAAAAAAAAATTCTGGTTGCAAAGTGTGACTGTGCGTAACGATAACATTCATATCTGCGTCGTCTCGACGAGAGACGCGGCAAAATTTAGTATTTACCATCTCGGCAAAATTTACCATCTAGGAGGGTAAGGGCTAGTCAGTCATGTGGTTCAGGCGCCGGCGCCTGGCAGCAGGGCAGCAGGGCTGAAGAGGCCCCTTCTTCTTCCTCCCATCGTGGGCATTCATTCTCCTGCTCAGTCAATCCCCTGTTTTCAGGGCTCTCAGTGCTGGCAGGCACTCAGGCAAGAAAGCTCAGATGGATCTCAATGGCCATTTTGGGTTTCTAGTGGGCGTGGGTTTGGGTTACTAGTGGGTGTGGCGCATTGGTTCTTACCTTATGGAAAGAAGGCCCCATTCACCTAGATTCCCTATTTATGCTTATTGCGCTTACCTTATGAAGATCAATGGCCATCACTGGGGGAGGTGGGAGGGCACAACACCCACAAGCAGACATGCAGCACACAAGACATTAACAGAAAACGTTTTTGAGTTCTTCTGTTCCGAACCAGGCAAAAGACAGCAAGCAACAGGCAAAAAAGAACAACTACCGAAAACCAAAACACCGAAAAATAAAATAAAAGCTGGTGATGATGATAACTTGCTTCGTCGGAGTTGCACGGACTCATCAGGAGGCTGAACCCTCGACAATCTGCGGAATGCCTGTATCGATGGTCCGGGCCATGCAACCTGTGACCCTTGTTGAAGGCAGACTGTTTCCAAACGGAACACAGCACCGGGCACCAACCCAGCGAAGCATTCCGCAACGCTGCAGAGGCAACACGGCTGCCCAACACCAAAGACTACTTGCAAGGAAGAACGGGGCGAGCGGACGAGCAGCTCAGCAACTGTGCAGCGAAGCGCAAGGCACCACCAACAAGGCGCAGCCGAACTACAAGGCGCACAGACAAAGGACACAGAAGGCCGACATGGCAATCGGACGAGCAGCTCTGCAACGGTGCAGTGAAGCGCAGGGCACCACCAACAAGGCAACCGTACTACAAGGCACGCAAGCAAAGGACACAGAAGGCCGGCAGGGCAAGTGGATGAGCAGCTCGGCACCCGTGCAGTGAAGCGCAAGGCAAAAGACCACCAAGGCACACAAGCAAAAGACACGGAAGGCACGGCCTGCGGATCGGTGGCAAGGAAGCAGATCGGCGAGGACGACATGCGAAGCAAGCGGCACAGGCAGCAAGGCAGCGGCAGAGCGCAGACAAGACAGTCTACACATCCAACACGGAGCGAAGTGGCACATCGCGTACTTACGACACGAGCACACCCTTCTGACTGTTGTTCCCACCACCCGCCGAGCCAGGGAACATCCGTCATCACCCGCAGGAAACACAGACATCCCGAACTGAGTGGACCCCCTAAGAGTTTTATACGCACTCCAAACCCAGGAATGACCGGCTGTTTGGCGCTGCTCAAGGGTGCTCGCAGCTCACTTAGACAAGCAAAAGTACTTGGTAAAAATCAAAAGAAGAAAGACACGGAGAAAGCAGGAAAAAAACATACGCAAACTGATTGTGTGTGTGTGTGTGTGTGTGTGTGTGTGTGTGTGTGTGTGTGTGTACATGTGTGTGTGTGTACATGTGTGTGTGTGTGTGTCCCTCCTTCTCCTCCCCTTGAGCGGTCACAGTGGCCTCGCAGTTTCTACTTTACTGATCAGCACCTTTGCAGATTTAGTATTTGATTTTCATTTGGGATTTATTTTTGGAAGTGCATTTTGCTCTCATTTCTTGCCAGTAAGGACCAACTGTTTTAAAGTTTAAACTGATTTCGAAAATGGTACGGTCAAATTGTAGTGTATTATAACTTATAAGTAGGGACCATCCACTCGTTTACAGGAGATAAAGTGTGTTCTTTTGACAGACAGAATAGTTGGGTAGTGGCTGTGGCTTTTGAACACTCTGTAATTTTTTTATTTTATTTTTTATTTTATTTTTTTTGGGTTGAGATAACCACTTTAGTCCATCTCAAACATAGATTCGCACTGAAAGTGTGAGGCACCAGCACGCCACATATCGGCCCGTGGGTGTCAGCATGAAACCCGCACCACTTCAGAGGCCGCCGATTTTTTTTTTCAATGGCAGGCCTGGCCACACGGCGCCTACGAGTTTTGCTCGTGGCGACAAAAAAACTTTTTTTCTGCAAGGCTGGGGCCGTCCGTGTACTAGCGGTTTAAAGAAGTCTGACAGAAGACACTTTTAGTCCATGGCATTCGGAAACATCACTGCGTAATCTACGGTTGAAATTTCCGGATCGAAGAGAGAGAGAGAGAGAGAGAGAGAGAGAGAGAGAGAGAGGTTTCTGAAGAGTAGTACGTCTTACGGGGTGTAATCACTCTTGAATTTTCCTGGGCATATTTGAGATTGTATCTGTTTTTTTTCTTCTGCTGCTTTCAATACAAAGTTACAAACGTTGTTTCAATGAATCTGGACTCTGGAGTACGTCCAGATTCCTTGCACACACTGTTAGGTTTGACATATGTGAAATGAATTTGCGGATGATGATGACCATGTACCATCGGCTCAGGACTCACAAATTTACAAATGCGTCCGGATGCGTAGAATGCATGCGTAGAATGCGTGTGAGTAWACATCATTGCATCTGTTTTTCCTCCTCTTTGTTTTKCCCGGGGGGGGGGGGGGGGGGGGGRGWTTTTGGAWYTTTTYYTTYTTYTTYTTYTTYTTTTYTTTTTTTTTTTTKTTTTCGATTAAAAAAACGAATTGGGGACGACTTCACCTGCCCAGGGCAATCAATGTGTCCTCCTGGTTGCACAAATTAAAGCACGCCTACATCACCTACATCTCCCACACTTAACTTTTGCGACGAATTTGACGACGACCGCCACGGTTCACCAGCTCAAGTTTCCAATGAACAGTGCTAGCAGACCACTACCGTCTTCCCCTGAACATAACGCACCCTGAAAATGAACGTATACAAAGTATGTTTCCGGCCAGATACAGGTAAAATGGGGTTGCGTTGTGTTCGGGGGAAGACGGTAGTATCACTGACGGCGCCAGCCAAAACAAAAAAGAAACATTGCCATAGTAGTTGGTCTTTTTTTTTTTGGGCGCGCAGCTGAAATATCCGCCAGGGGGAAAAGAGGCTTGGAGGTAGCGGTCGTTTAGGGACTATTAAAAAAAAAAAAAAAAAAAACTGAAAAGGAATTCTGTTCGTAGAGATCGACGGCCAGAGTATCTCTAAACTTGTGCAAGTGGAACCTTGTGCTTGAGATGGATGCATCTTCCTGAATAGACCTCGGCATTGCGCCCAGGTGAAGAGAGGTAGAAAGTGTCGGCATCGCGCCCAGGTTAAGAGAGGTAGAAAGTGCCGGCATTGTGTCCAGGTGAAGAGAGAGAGAGAGAGAGAGAGAGAGAGGAAGTGGATGGATACAGACAGTGCAAAAGGAAATGGGTTGTCAGGTTGGGACTAGGTACTTTGCCTAATAGCCTGTGAAGCGAGCCGGCCGGGGAAGGGTCCGTTTTCGTCGAATGCTGTGTACCGGCGGTTTTGTATTGTTCACGATTGTACTGCATTCGATACCTTAGTCCCACAGCATGGATGCCTTTTCAAGATCAACACGGAAGTCGGTTTCAGCACAGCGCAGAGGCGGGGAGGCGAGCAGTAATTTGGGCCCTTTAGCAAAAGCAGTGTATACATGCCATCGAAGATGTCCGCCCAGAGGCGGAGGAAGTAAAAAAAATCATTTAAAAATGATGAAACAAGATAGTAAAATACATTGTGCAGGAAATTACGACACGGGTTCCGTACGGAAAAAAGATATAACACAAGCAATTAAACAATAAAAAAGAAAAACAATCCTCTGGAGAATGGCTGTGGGGAATGAGCAGGAGTGCTGGTCCGGCTGGATGGCTAAGCCTTACAATCGATGGGAAGAAGGCGGTCTCCTCCTGGATCACAGTCATGATGAGTAACTGTTCAGGTCCTTCAGGAGGAACTACATCTGTGTTTCCAGCAGTGGGCCAAGGTGGACTAGGTGATCCTCTTTTTTTTTTTTTTTTTTTTTTGCCTGCTGCTTGCCCCCTCAGAGTTCCCTGATCCCTTTCGGGCCCATCGACTTCTCATGGTGGATATGTATGCAGTCACTGGGGTAAGCAGCGGACAAAGCAGGGCCACAGCTTGGGATACGAATGCAGAGTATCAGGGAGTTCAGCAGGCTGAGGAGGAGGTGGAGACACCCCACAATCTGACTTCAGTCTTGAACACAGGCGGAGCTGGGTACCGGCCCCAGTAATTGTTTTATATGGAAGCACATTATTATTTGTTTATGGGACTCTGGACCGTTTCCAGCAGGTGCTGACTTCGCTCTTGAACATAGCCTAAGCCGGGTAATGGCCCGGGTAGTGGTTTTATATGGAGGCACATAGACGTCTATGGAGGCACATAGGCGTCTATGGGACGCTGAACCCGGTTTCCACCAGGTGCTGCTCCCCACCAATAGACCGGAGCTGCTCGCAGCTGGCGGTGATGGAGAGAGATGCTCATACGACCTCCTCGAGCACGTAGGCACGGGATTCGGCCGGGGGAAAAAAGAAAAAAAAAACTTTCTATGGGCCTGGCTCCACCACCACTCTCCAGAAGCACAAAAGACAAAAATTATGGTGGTGTATCTTTCCATGTTCTAGCAGAAGATTCACTCTCGATGTGCCAAGCCTAAAACCACTCTGCGCTCCCCAATGTACCGGCGCGTATTTTATTTTCAAGTGGGGAAAGGTACTGGTGGTTTAATTGCACTCAAACCAAATTGCACTTAAACCAACAGTACTTCCGGAAGTTGGGGTGTGCATCCGCGCGGTGTTTCCACTAGAACTTAATTTTTGCCTGCGCCCAACTTCCGGAAGTTGGCCCATTCATCCCAGCATGTTGGCGCATGCATGCATGCGGCCACGACTTTAAGTGCATGCATGCATGCGGCCGCGACTTTCGGAAGTACTGGTGGTTTAATGGAAATTCGTGTGTCGTTTAGGGCTATTTCTATGGAGAGGATATGGCATCCACTTGATGTTATACCTCTCTTGCTCCGGGAGGGGGAGAGGGAGATAGGCGGTGGAAGAGGGAAGCAGAGAGAGAAATACCTTGACATCGTTTTTTGGAGTGCGCGCGCGCGCGCGCGCGCGAGAGAGAGAGAGAGAGAGAGAGAGAGAGAGTGGAGTACCGTACCCTTGACCTTTTCATCTTCCGCTTTTCCCTTTTCTTCTTCTTCACTGCTGTGGATCTGAGAAATGTCAGAGCTGCGGTCTCACTTATGCAGAGTTTTATGGGATAATTGGTAGAAAATGCCCACGCTAAGACCTTTTCGGTTTTGGGTGCCAAAAGTTTGGCCGTTTGTTAGTAAATTGGTACTACCGGCCCAAATGTCTTCAGCCTGGGTGAAAGGCGCCTTCGCGCCGTGGCCACAGCTCCCTTGGCCTGTTCTTACCGGTTCATGAATTTGGCGCTGTTTTTGTGCCAGATTCATGAACCGGTAGGGCCCTTCTTTTTCAAAATAATGTAGGTGGGCCTCATTCTATCCTCAGGGGCACCAACCTCAGCCTCTTCTACATCAAAATGAATCCGGTGCTGTTTATCGGTGCTGTTTATGCAACAGCTTCATGATCCGGTAGGGCCCTTGGAGTGACGCGTGGGCCTGTAGTACTCCACATGGAAAACATTGGGCCGCCGGTAGTACCAAACGGCCGAACTTTGGGCGCCCAGAACCGAAAAAGGTTTTGGCATCGGCGCTTTCTACCAATTATCCCGAGTTTTCTGTTTCTGCCCACTGATCCTTTTATAGAGGCTTGCAGTCTCACTTCTGCACAGTTTTATGTTCCTGGCCACTGATCCTTGTAATTTATGATCCAGAAAGAAGAATCCAGGCACACGGTGTAAAAAAATATATAAAAAAAATCCAGGCATGCGGAACCTCGTCCTCGGGGATGGGGAGATTGTCACTCTCTCTCTCTCTCTCTCTCTCTCTCTCTCTCTCTCTCTCTCTCTCTCT
>BFEA01000250.1:52246-78171 GCA_003427395.1 Chara braunii
TTTTTTTTTTTTCCTGTTGAGCTGGATCCATTTACCCCCTACCGTCTTCACCTGAATAGAATGCCCTGTCATTATCGCCGTATCTAGACTGGAAGTTGCCCCAAATGCGGCTTTAGTGACCCGGCGTTGTATTTGGGTGAAGATCGTAGTCGTCTATTGTTGATATTCTGGTTTCCTGCTGAGCTGGTCCAAGGAATCTAGGGGTGATGGTTGGGTCAGCCTGACAGCGAGAGGAGGGGAGCGGAGGTTACAAAACGGGGCTCAGCCAAGAGAGCAACTTCCGAGCAATTGGTTGAAAAGATGGAGCCTCCCGGTCAGTGCTAGAGGTGTCTGCTCTTATCAGCACCCTTAGCATCTGCTCGGGCTGTTGTTGTTTTATATATATATACCTCCTGATGAGTCGGTGAAACTCCGACGAAACAGTTTGTCACAGCCCCTCGTTTGTTGTCCTCTTCTCCCTCTCTGCCTACGGTTTACCGGGCAGTTCTATTTGACGATATATATATATATATATATTCAGTATAGTATATTATATAGATATATATAGATAATATATATATATATCGTCAAATAGAACTGCCCGGTAAACCGTAGGCAGAGAGGGAGAAGAGGACAACAAACGAGGGGCTGTGACAAACTGTTTCGTCGGAGTTTAATATATTCAGTATAGTATATTATATAGATATATAGATATTATCTATATATATATATTTGGCTGGTGAAGAGATGAGGAAGAGGCTGGGCAGTTGTTTTTATTTTCTTTTTTTTTCTTTTTTTTTCTTTTTTGGGACAATGCTCCAATCTATTCGTGGGGAGCCACACGTGCTGGGAACCGGACCCAGCGTCCCATTTAAAACATGAAACATATTGAGAACATATACAGAAAAACTTTGAGATACCGGGATTTTTACCCGGTTTTGTCTGAGAATAGGATCCTGAGCAACTACTAGCCAAAAATTCAGAAAAAAAACTGAAAGGCTCTATGAGAAGTTCCTTTCTAAGCTGCATGAAGGAACCTTCTTTTTTTGAAAGCGGAGATCCCAGACATGCTCCAGAAACCTAGGAATCCCTAACAAACCTTCCTAAGCTCTCCATCACTGTCTTACTCCCTGCCGAGCTCTTCCAGGTCTCACGCCCCACATCTTGCTGGGTTACAGGGCAACACGACTCACCCCAGCTCCAACCAGCGTCGTCCCAGCAGCAACCCTTGGTTGTCCCGTGGAATGCCCACCCCAAAGCATCCCCAGATCTCTCTACCAGGCCTCACGCTCCTGCAACAGCAGGTTACAGTGCAACACCCCAGCACCGGCCAGCGTCGTTCTGGCATCGAACAGCCGCAGGTCACTGAGTAAAACAGCATCAAAGCCACCTAGGAACAGTTGCTAGGAGTCCCCAGAATCCTAAAACATCCATAAGACCTCTTTTTTTAATCTGGAAAGGTTTGCAAAAATGATGTAGGCTGGGGGTCAAAACTAAAACAACCTACTATCCTAACCCCCCCCTCAGCGGACAGAAAGTCTGTCCTGGCTTTCAGTCCTCGTACCAGAACTCACTTGATCTCATACCCCCTTCATGCTCGGGTAACAGGGCACCGCAACCTTCCCCAGTACTATCCAACCTGGTTCTGAAGGACCGGAAGTGCCTTCCTCCCTAGGCACTTCCCATAGCGGCAAGCCCCTGAACAGGTTACAGGGTAATACCCCGGCGCACCGCTACGTCGAACGATCTGGTTATGCCTTCCACCCTCGGCATAACTCCACAAGCCTCAAGCTCCCCCCGGGTCACAGAGCCGAAGCTCCAGCAGCGGCCTGTGTCGTCCCAGCTTCGTTCTTCTGAACTTCTTGCCTAACAATCGTTCCTCTATCGAGAGCCTCTTGACTACATTCCATCCTCCGGTTCTAACCCCCCCCCTACCCTCCCTCAGAGAATTTTGACTCAGACAACGACAGAGAAAACACAAAACGAGAGTAAAGGAGGGAAAATAACCCCTCACCCTGTGGCAACTCCGGTGTCTATTCAAGGCTCACGTATTCATGAAGAACACGCAAAAAGGATCGGAGATTACTCCTCCCTCAAAAACGTCCCTCTGTCCTTACACTGCCTCCGCCAGAAAATGCCCCCTCACCAGACCAGCCCCAGTTCAGAACAGCCCCCTAAACAAACCATTCCAGCTTCCTCAGCAGCATGCAATTCCCCCTAGAGTATACCCCGACAGAGCTGGAATTCCCCCTTTCCTCATGTCCCACCCCCTCCTAGTGAAACAACCCTCTCTCCTCTCAACTTGCTATATTCAGCACCCCTTGTCCCCTCTCCCCAACCGCTATACTGATCCGACCCAAAAATCAGCACGGCCCAGATAGAGACAATCCCTCATTACCGCCCCTACTCTCTCAAGGACGCCACCTCCCACCTTGTGTAGCCCTCACAGGGAGGAGCTCCAAACCCGAGGAGATAACCCCGATCAATACTTGTGAGCCCAAACCCTACAAAGCTCATGTTGAGCCTCAAGATTTCCATACCCCCAAATTTTGTACCCCCCTGCAAACATCAGAATACAAAAATTCCAGTGACAGTAATCAAGATCAGGAAATTTTGGTTTTTCCGAGAAAGATTTTCCAAATAGCAAATTAGTCAGGAGGGGAAAATTCTCCTTTCTTCTGATATAGGTTTTGATGATCACCCAAGACTCCATAACACTCTTACTTTGTGGATATCGAGGTTACACCTTCCCTCAAAAAAACAAACCGCCTAGAGCATGCCTCACAGGCCACCCCCTTGTCTTCTCTCCCCAACCGCCAGAGCTGATCCAACCCAAAATCAGCCTAGCCTAGAAAAAGACAAATCCTCAATACCGCCTCCCCCCTCCAAGGGAAAAACCTCCCACCATGTGAAACCCTCACGGGGAGGGGCTCCAACCCTAAAGGAGAACCTCTCTAATCACAAAGCAAGACCCAAATATTCAAAACTTCAGAATCAGGCTATTACAGCGATAAGGAATCGAGACGAAGTTGAATTTTCCAGACAGAGATTTGCTGTTTCAAATGAAGAATAATTTTTAGAAATGAAAGTTGAATCCAGGTAGGGAAGATGACTTTGAAGCTCCACATAGGTAATCACAATAGAAAAACGATTCTGATGCCCGACCGGACTTTCGACTCTGATTTCCAGAACGCAAGGTTCAGGAAATCGCTCGGACCGCTAATTAGGAAGATGCTAAAAAAAAAAAAATCATATCAACAACTAGGAATACAACATAAAAAGAATAAACAGGTAGTCAATTATTGGATCGTCATCATTTGATGTACGTCAAGAATAACGACGTAGAAAAACCGAACAGGTAATGCAAAATCGAACAAAATATCATGAAACAAATCAGAGTTAAGCAGCCAAAACACGTCAGGATTAATCAGAATTATTGATTGTACTAAACTTCAGGGTTATAAAACAGGTATCAAAACAAACAAAATATATCTAAGAATCTCCTTGTTAAAGATCTCATCAAGGTCAAAATGAAGAGGAAAACCCAGCTGACCCTTGATATCCCTAAATGCACCCCCCCTCTTTCCAAACCTCACCTCCTCGCATCATCRACTCTCAAGCAACTCGGCCGCCTGTGATTGACAATCATTCAACCAACCAAATAGACCGAATGATGATGATAACAAGACCGCAGCTAGGATTGCCATCACAGCATACCAAACCACGTCGCGAGACTAAACCGCTGAGTCCGCCAGCCGCCCCTCGCAGGTAGCCCATAGAGATGAGGCGGTGTCCTCGTTGCAGACGTCACCCACCTATAGGAAACTTTTATCCCGCATGCCTCCTTCCCCCTTCTTCCTTGTAGCACTCTCCTTCCAACCTATGGAACCCTGCCCAACTGCCCTTTCTCCCTCCCCCAGTATTCCTCTCCACTAAGACTTTAACGTGAGATGCGTTGCCCAACGACGTCCAGACACGCTCCTCTATGCCCCATGATCCCACTCCCACCTCCTCCTCCCGTCAATCTTGCCGTTGAAACGCCCCAGCCGCTCTTCGTTCCTGTCCTCACCGCAGGCCCAACGTCGTGTCCAAACGTCGGGCGGCGGAGCGCTCCCGATAGCCCTCCACCGTCCCCCACCGTCGTGCGCACGTTCTGTTTTTCTTTAAAATCATTTTTTTCTTGCTGGGAAAAATTTGAGATAGGTGATCTGATTTAACTTTTTCTAGTTAAACCACCAATACTTTTGACCCTTTCCTTGCCGAGCCTGGAAACGCTCTGCGCACCCGAAAAAAAAAGTCATCTTTTGGGTGGTGGCGCCAACCATTTTGCCCTCGTAGGTCGACCCCAGGAAGAACGTGGCGTGGGCACAGCCCCATCTTAGAAAAATGGTTGCGGAATGTACTGGTGGTTTTTAAATAGTAGATAAAACTGAAGGTTTTGATCAAGACTGCACATTTTGTTTCCAAATGTTTTTGATTGAATGCGTTTGAAATTGGGTTGTGTTTGTTTGTTGTGCAGTGCTGTGTATATAAAACTTGGGGCTAAGGTCAGTGTTTGGGCCTCGCTGCACTACTCTCGAAATGTGCAAAACGAGAGTGAATCTTCCGCTAGAACATGGAAAAATACACGGCCATGATTTTTATCTTCTGTGCATTTCAACAGTAGTGCAGCGAGGCCCTTCGTCACTATATGAGAATCTGGGTAACGCTGGCAGTCACGCAGTGAGTTTGTCATGTAAGAGACTGGGAGGTCCCCCGGGGCTAGCTCCCACCGCCATCGTAGAGTTTTCTCAATGTCCCACGTTCAATCGCGTATGGTGATCGGCGACGTAGGTCCTCCATTGATGCCAGATGATCTCGCGGTGAATGTAGTTTATGTAATTCCGCGTACTGGGGCAATTGTTTTGCAAGTCTGGGAAACACACTTTTTTTTGGGCGGGAAGTTGCGAACATTCTTTTTTTACGTGCTCGTTGAGATATGAGATATCTTCTCTTCAAATTAAAGGGGGGAGCTGGTAGGACCAGACACCCCCAAGTGCCAATGCTAGCAGCCTGTGCCAGCCAACCAGCGAGGTCTGGTTGCACCTAGCTCAACCTGGCACCTGGGAAGGCGTTCTCCCTTGGGGTGTAGGGCCTATACTCGCGCCCGACATGTGGCGTCGTGGGTGACGTGGCTGGTCGGACGGACGACGGCGCGTGTATAGGGGATGTGTCGACTAAACTGTTGACTACTTTATTTAGCGGCGCTATGGATTGCGGGGCTACTACAACGTGACAAGGAAGGGGAGTTGCAACGCGGAGCGGATGAATGATTGATCATCTTGGAGAAAGGATGCAGGCGGCTACAGGAGATTGTGGGGGAGCTGTCTTTGTGGCCGAATGAAGAGCTAGGGATCGATGGGGGGCCCATCTCATTGGCGGCTTGGTTGAACGACACGACCGTGAACATCCTAGATGTTATATGAGAGCTGGAGGAGGGGCCGGATCCCCAGCTTGAGCCCTACATCGATTGGTGGCGGGCAGATAACATGATGGCTACTTGTATGGCTCTCTTCACTGAGGGTCACCATCTGCGCTTTCTGTTGGAGGATCGGCTTGCATCCGAGGCAGTAGCAATACTAACAACTATATCCACAACGTCACTCTCCACATCAGTAATGTCACCGGTTGAGGTGAGGGCAGCAGCGGCGACAACAACAACAACAGCAATATCAACAACAACAGCAATTACTACAACGACAACAACGATGACACACGATACAACGATGGTGATATCACCACTGATGAAAACGGGGACATCAATCACCACGGCCGGTATAATTCCATTGACGAGGGCGGAGAGGACAACGATGGCGGTTACACTACTATCGACGGTGGTATGTCCCTTTACACAGGCGTCAGTCGTGGGTTCGGCCCCTCAACTTTTCCCTCCCTTCGATAGGGGTCCGTTTATGCATATCTGGTTTCTAGCCGTCCGGCACGTAGGAGTGGGTTAGATAGTGAGTAAGGGTTTGAAGGGGGATTGCCGACTCTGATTCCTCATTACCGTGATGTCTGATTGGTTTGATAGGTTGGCGGTTACGATTGTTGGAAGCTAATGCTTCCCTATTTTAGGTGAAGTAGTTAATGCCTCCAGCTTAGCAGGAGATAGGATGTATATAATGACCACGGGTTTTTGGCATTAAAATATTAACGAAAATTGACATGTGGCAGGACCCCGTCATAATACAATTTCATACAACTTTTTTTTAGATATATAGTAGGCTCTGTGAGTAGTAGATAGTAGGATAATCCATCTACAATGACCATGGGGCCTATTCACAAGATTTTGTCATGTTAATCAATTCAATTCAATTTTGCTTTGAAACAGTCGGAGATATAGTAGGCTCTATGAGTAGTGGATCGTAGGTCAATCCATCTACAATAGCCATGGGGCCTATTCACAAGATTTCAGTATGCTAATCAATTCAATTCAATTCAATTCTGCTYTGATACAGTAGGATATAGGTGCAGTAGGTTAATCCTCCTTTGGTATGGGGGGGTAATCAATGCCTCTGCATGTACGATGGCCAAGTGGCCCAGTTATATCATTTTTATTTTTGACAAGATCATTGTACAGGGAAGTTGGACCCGATTTCCAGCAGGTGTTGCTCCCCACCAATAGATGGAGTCTTCGCTGCGGGGGTTCACTTGACGGGGGTGCTCCTATCACCTCGTCAAGTGCTCTTCCTGCTCATGGAGTTAAAATATATATATATATATATATATATATATATATATATATATATATATATACATATATATATATATTATGTACAAGGGTAGCGCAGGGTAGGGTAGAGTAGGGTAGATAACGACATCGAGGTCAACGAAAAGAAAAAGTCAACGTATCTCTCTCGCTGCTTGTCATCCGTCAAAGAGCATGGAATGACAGAATGACTCAGAACCACGAGGCGCCGTTGCTGACACCGAGTACGAACACCTATTTTTTGTTGTCTTTTTTTTTTTTATGCCACGAGGTCCAAAAATGTGCTCCTTAAACCACCACTACCTTTCTTGTTTATGGGGTCGTGGGCCTCTAAATTCAAGTTCGGAGGCGGAGGGCCCGCATATGAAAATTATCAATGTGGACGATATCGGGTAGGATTGCGAGTCCTAGAAAAAAAAGTGAATACATCTTCAGGACTCATCCTACGAACTGTAGGATGACACAGCCGTTCTTTTCCAAATTCCCTATCGGCTTCCTCTGAATAGAACATGCAGGGGCTCGTTAGACACTCCTTGGGCATGTAAAATCTACGAGGACATGATCATTCCACCTATCCTCGGGGAAGAAATTGGAAATGTGAAAACATTTCCTCGAGAAATCCTTGTAGCGTCCTTGTGGCCCAGCCATTTCGTGCCCTAGTGCAAGGGACCTCACGAGGTCCCTCGGAGCTCAAGGTTCCGTAAAAATCGTACGGCGAAGGTACACGTCATCGACAACTTTCTTTTTTCGGTCGGTCCATTGGTGTTCCGCCAGCGGCTGCATGGACATCTCCGGGCCTCAATGTTGGGATTTCAGGCAACAGGTCGCCAACGGTTACCATTGGAGGATGACGGTGGTCGGGGTTTGTCTTCAACTGGGGCTGTCCTCGCGATGCGTCCCGCCAGCTTCGTAGGAGTTCAACGGTCGGGAAAATTGAATATTTTACCCGATCCCCCTCCCACATCCCCACTCATGTCGGTGATGGAAACCTTTAGAGCGCATGTGTCGTATACTGTCCTCTACCGTTTTCTCCCTTCATCGTCGCCGTTTGGTGGACCTCCATTGTCGTCGTGGAGTTACGGCCCTGTCATACGTGTCGTTGATGGCCGACCTCCATCGAAGGCTGTCACGGCTGCTCCTACTCGCGACTTTGCTTGTCGAGGTCCTCCTGTTCCATGTGTGCATCCTCAGCAGGGTGCCTGAGCGTATCGAACGCCCCCCCAGTCCTCATTTTCATCCACCACCTCGACATCACTCGTGGAAGAACACCGCAACCCATGGCGCATCAAACTTGACTACAACCTTGGTAATGGTCACAGTATTCAACCCTTCGACCATGACTTAATGAATCGTCTTCCTCCTCCGTGCGTGGATCTGTGCTCTCATTTTGCCCAATGCCCTCTCCTCTTGACAACAAAAAAGCATGACCGTCACGGTCGTCGCCACGGCTGTCTTCTTGATCGTCGTCAACTACGCACGTCCGTCGTTGCCGCCGCCCTCCGTCGGCACGCGTGCTGCAATGCTCATCAACTATGAAAATACAACAGCCTACGAACTCGTCACGACCATAGTAACCTCAGCGCCAAGTCGCCGACGATGTTCCCATGTATGCTCGACTCCACACATATGTGCGGCGGCAGGAGGAGGTAATGGCGATGGACCTTCGCGGGGAGCTCATAAATTCATGACGACGTACGACGACTCCACTACGCCGCTGCAAATGCCCGTTTCCAGCGTCGCCAGTATGAACGCCACTTGCCCTATGTCACTGTCGTCACGTCCAACACCCAATTCAGAATTTGACTTTCGAACGGGGAGGTCCATTACTTTTTAAGGTTTTTTTTTTCCCCATCTCCAGCGCCTTACAATTTATCCCGCCTTTGGCAGCTGGACTAGACCGTCGTGATACAGACATCATCCAATGGACCAAGTCATTGCCCCCCCCCACAACCTACTATAATATTGTGAAAATGATCCCGGGGGGCCAAAAGGAATCATCTTTGGGAGACCACCCCGAGGATAGGTGGAACGACGACAAAAATTTCCTTAAAAACCCCGAAGGAAACTTCCTCCGGCCCTAGGACGCCATAAGGAGTGTCTAGCAAGCCCCACAACCGTTATGGCTAATAGGGTATACTGTTTTTTTTTTTTGCTTTGCTTTTTTAACTATGCTCCTAGGTTACCAGAGTCACAAGGGTGACCCGGACAAACCTACCAAGGGTACCCGGGGCAATGCCAAGGAGGGTCAAATTGTTTTTGTTTTCTTTGGCAGCGGGTTGGGCTACAAGCCGGGCCGACAGGGTCACCTTGTTTGCCCGGGCGGTCCAGTCGTCCAAGGACCAAGGAAGGTCCCAGGAAAAAAAAAAACAGAAAAAAACTATGCTATGCAAAAAAACAAACTGCGGAATGGCCAGTGGTTTGGCGGTTAGAGCACTCGTTGGAAAATTTAATGCGCATTGTGGTATAAGGGCACATGTTCAAATCTTTGAGTCTGCACTCTTGCGCATAGGCCACCAGCGGTCGTCAACCGACGTACTGCCATCCGCACACCCCCCTTGGGCTTACGCATGGTACTATTACAGACACTTCCGACACACCACCCGAGGGGTTAGTCCATGGTCGTAGTATGTTGGTAGCAGGCCTTGGGGGGAGGGTTGTTTGAGTGCTTAGCCTTAGGGTGGTCTGACGAGTCTGTGTGTATGTGTGGGTTATGTGTGGTGTGTGGTCCAATGATCTCTAGGTCATGTCTCACTTACTCACCATGGGCGGGGTAGAGGACGTAGGTTGGGTAGGGGTCTTAGGTCAGGTATAGGCTAGGTCGGAATTTGTGTAGATATTGTGGGCATACATGTTTGCACCGTCTCGTTCGTATGCACTGCTCTGTCGACATGTCATGGGTGTGACTGGGTACTATGGTAGTTTCTCGACCTCATGGTACACCAGCGAGAGTCCATACTTACATTGTACGACTTTGGTCCCAGTCTGGGCCCCCTCTTGAGTAGTGGTAGTGGTTGGGTGTTAGGTATATACAATTCCCAAGGGCGGGCCTCATGTCTACCTTACGATGCTTGCGGGTTGGGCTTCATCCGGGCTGGTACCTGTCTGCGTTCCCATTGAGGGGGTTGATTGGGGCGTGAATCTGGGGAAGGGTCTTTGGGTAGGGGTCTCATCTTAGGCAGGGGAGGGTGGGTTGTCGCATTGATAGTAGAAGGGTGGTAGACACCCATAGAATCTGCTAGATGTGATACAGATGGGCAATAACCACATATTTGTGACCCCTCCTGTGTCAAGGTCGTCCTCGAGAATTCGGGGTGTCCCTATGGTAGCGCCCGGTGGGACTCGTCTGAGACCTTCAGAAGGCACGGGTTGGTGTAGGTCTAGGTCTAGAGATAAGGTCTGGGTCGCACCGTTTGAGGGCTCGACTTGCGATCTAATCAGGACAATAATAAAAAAGTTGTTGTATGATGCCCCCAGGAGGAGATTGTCCTTGGGGATGTCACAAGCCATCTGATCTCCCAAGTGGTTGAGTTTACTTTACAATGGCAGGCACCTCCCGAGGCCTAGCATCCAGCCTCTACTACGATCCAGACTTAAAAAAAAAAAAAAAAAAAAAAAAAGGCAACTTTTGGTTCAAGGGAACGCAAACTTCTTTACACAAATTTCCAGTAAAGAATATTTTAATAAAAATATATCTATATTTTTTTAATTTTTTGGGAGCTGGCTGGGCAAGTGGTCTTTGGCCAGACTGGTAACCTAGGTAGCAGGACAATTTTGCTCCCACTGAGATGTATGCAAATCCGACCTTAGCTTTGAATTTGGTGATATCTCACTGAAGGGGGTATATAGGGTATAAGCGAGGTGCAAAGGGGCTTAGGGGCTTCTAAGGGTTGGAAGGGGTGTTATATAATTTAATGTTTTGTTTGTATTTTCTATTTTAAATGTCATAGCGAATTTATAGGTGATCCTCAGCCGACAGTTGTTTGATTTGCCATTTTGCATAACACAGTTGTTGTTGTTGTTGTTTTTTGCATTAGGGTTGTTCGGGACTTTGACCACGACTTTGCCCGGACCTGGCCCGACCAAGACACCCAATCCTGTTTGAGGTAACCGGGCGGCCCAACTCATAGCCTAACAATACTTCATTTTTTTTTATTAAAATTGCCTAGTGCCCAAGGCTAAAAACACAATTATACGAAGTACTATGATGGTCGGGAGCCCTTAGGTCTTACACCTGCAATCTCATGCTACAACCAATTGAGATGACGACTGGTGATGATGGAGACGTACCTTCGATGGATTTTGTTGGACCTAACGCAGAAAATGTTCCCCACAAGTTTCACACTTTTCGTATGGGTACGCAATTGTTTAACACTATTCTCATGACAACGACAAGTATGATTATTGTGATCATGCAATGAGAAGCTTAAGTGCTCATTGTTGTTCCTCTTTCGAGGATTATAGAGGGGCGTCAAGTTCGCTTGTTCGTTATGTTAGGAGTTATAATAAATGGGCGTTGTCAAAAAAAAGGCTACCAAATTAACAAGGAGGTGAAGGAAATGAAAATGAACTTGCAACATAGCGGGACTACATTCAAAACAATATGATGTAAAGGGGGGACAAAAATAAAGAGAATAGTAGAAAGGAGGAAGAAAAGCAAAAGTCAGAAGAAGAGTTAATGAATTAAAAAGGAAGGAAAAGCAACAAATGCAAAAATATTGAGTGAGACAAAGAAAGAAAGGTAGGGTTATCGATATACAACTTTATATCCGCTTATATGAATTGTGTGACAGAGATCATGAAGTTGTGAAGCTAAAGGATCAAGTGGATGAAAAGAGAACACAAAAACATTTATATCCCCAGTGTCAAAGAACCTCAGAAGAAGCATGAAAATCTCAGTTAACATACTGAAACTTCACAAAAAAAATAAATAAATGTAAATCGAGATGAGGTAAGAAAGTGATATTCGAATATGTTTATGTATAATTGTTTCTCTACTATATACACCTCGACATATGATAGTTTAAACATTGAAATTGTTTATTCAATAACAGAACAAGGAGTGACAAATACGTTTAACACAAAAGTAATCCTTTGAGCGACAACCATGTACAAATGTTTAGATAAAGATAAAACTATAATTATCGATCACAATCCTAATGGTAATTTTTTGTGCAGAAAACGTTCCTATAAACAAAGATTCAAGTTGTATATGATAATGTGGATCATCATGTCAAAGTTGTTTACGAATATTATGTTGATACATTGAAATTGTTTATTCAATTACAAGACAGGGAGTGACAAATACGTCCAACACAAAAGTAATCCTTTGAGCGACAACCATGTACAAATGTTTAGATAAAGATAAAACTATAATTATTGATCACAATCCTAATGATCATTTTTTGTGCAGAAAACGTCCCTCGAAACAAAGATTCAAGTTGTATATGATAATGTAGATCATCATGTCGAAGTTGTTTACGGAGATTATGTTGATGTTTATCAATAAAAAGAAAGTGAAAAAATAGTTCATCATCTTGAGGAAAATGATGCAGTAATGATCTGGATGTGGAAGTGATTCTTTGTTAGAATGTCATATTTCTTTTATTGGTTGGTAAGAGTATGTGGACTACTAAATAGTTGAATGTATAGATTTTCAAAGTTTATGAATGTATGAAGTTTTAAAAGGCGGGCAATGTTTCTAAGCTTGTCGAGCATATCAATAATAAATTTAAACCCCCATAGGTTAATTGCATATCCATAATAGTAAGTGGTAAGCATATTATGGTTTCAAGTTTAGACTGAAAAATAAATAATCATTAGTCGTATGAGATTGCAATTTTATTTTCAGAGTAATTGCAATGATTTATCAAAAAGGCTTTAATGAGAGTTATAATTGTTTGGATAGAGCCTCATAGAGGATATATGATAGTTAATACATAAAAGTGTTTCATATGTGAAGTCTTAACCCTATTGGATTTGAGATCCTGCAAAACTTTTGTCTTATGCCTCATATTATACTATCCAATGATGTTGGATACATTTGTATAAACTACTACAAAGTAATATATATACAAATTTCTTCGAGCTTGAGGATGAAATCCGAGTCCAACAACTATAATAATGTTGGCTTTGTAGGTGAAGTCCTAACTCTATGAAATTGAAGTCTTGACAAACTTTTGTCTTATCTCTCGTATTGTACTATGCAACCATGTTGGATGTATTTGTCAAAATAATATACGTATAGTTCCCTTTGAGATTTATGATATAATATAAGAACTGCAATAGTTTGAAAAACGTTAACAAAAAAGAAGTTCAAATTAAATTGTATCATGTTATGGTTTAAAATTCTCGTTATGACTAAATATATTCAAACTTTAAAGGAACCGACATTAGATTATGTATGTATATCACATATGCTAAATATTGCTACAAATTTAAAATTTTAATATTAGAGTAAAATATATAGGTTAGCAAGTTGCTTGATTGGTATAAAAAAATATGTAAGAATAAAGAAAGTATCGATAGGAAAATCGTCAATTCATCCTATGACATTAAATAAAGACATAGTAAATTTCTTTGTGGCGATATATTGAGAATACTTGTGTAATTTTATGATACATTCAAACAAACGGGGAAACAAATATCAAAGTTAATCATAAAGGTTAGGTAGCGATCCATACACAACTGCTTACATGTATGAGCGTACGAATTTGTACTCGTACAAAGGCGCCATGTATATATATATATATTTTTATGGATGTGTTGGTTACTAGTGTCCATGCACCTTGTATACCTTTAATCAGTCAAAAAACGAAGTTCAAAGACCGATTTCATTTATACACGGTATATGGCTTAAAACACCACTACCTACAAATATTTAATGGTTTAATCTCATATATTTATTGATTGGATATAGCCCTTGGAAAAAAAAAAAAAAAAAAAAGTGTGGGTGCGTATGTGTTTTGTTTATGTCATGTGTGTTAGTGCGGTGTTTCTGGTGGTCTATATTTGTTCCTCTCAATCACATACACACACACAAACACACATACATTCATATTATTATTGTAGTAAAAAATAAAAAATTTTCTAATTACTTTTTTTCTCTCTCAAATACTAATAAGAGTTTGAGGTTGGTGCTCATACGAAACACATCAAAATGGTGTTGGCAGTGCCAAACAATAGAAAAATTTTACAAAAATAGGTCAAATTATCTATGATTAGATTATTATAAAACAAATTAGCAGTGGCTAAACGATTATTGATCAGCAATAGAATTATCATCAAAACACTCAAAAAACCCAACCATCCCACATTCCGCAGTAATGGTGGATAATCATATCTTTTTGAAATGTTCAACCGTTGTTTCATAACATATTTGTTTTACATATATTTTTTATTACGTTTTTCTTTTGTTCCCCTTACGTTTTACGTACATAACATATGATGTGACCATGTACTCGGTAACGTACGTAAAATATTCGTACGTTATGTACGGAAAGACCTCGTACACGTAAGCGTGACAACCTAACATTAAAGATGTGATTGTTCGTTCAGCCTCATGAAAACTTATGATCACCACAAACTGCTCAACTTTAGTGTTATAAAAAAATTGATTCTATTTGAGTTTACCTTTACGTTCACATATGAGGCAAATGTGCTTTTAAAAAAAAAATCGATAGACCGACGAAAAGATTGTCAATGCCCTCATTTAATATATCTTTCAATCAATTTTTGACATATTTTGAAGAATAGAGTGTATGATATATGTTCATTGATGACGTGATGTTTTTTTATGGAGTTTTTAAATCATTTAAAATTATATCTTCAACATATTCGTCGTAATTTTTTATGTTTTTACCTAAGATTCTCACGGTGAAAAACAAAAATATCATAAATGAAATGAGTAGCAAGTGATAAATCTACTAAAATATGTTTAAAATCGGTTATAATTTGTCTAATACATAAAATCCACAGATATTCAACTTTCATCAGGGGTTATTCGTCTTACATTTGTCCTTTTATTGGATCTCCTTACAAAGGATTAATCGACCTTTATAATATATGTTCCTCGATTTTTTGTAAATATCAGACAATCAACTTAAAATTTTATATTTGTATTTCTTTGTCTTACATAGCTATTTACCTATGTTTCCTTATTATATTGATTTTTAAGCATGAAATTTGACAATTTTTACATCTTCGTTGTTTAAACATCAATTTACATAACCAACAATTAAGAGAAAAAGCAAAATATGACAAAATAATAAAACAACTAGATTTTAAACAAAGTAAAATTTATGGTTGATTAAATGTAAAACGCTTATGAGCTCTAATATTTATATTTGTCTACATATTAATTGAAATCAATCAATTCAAGATAAATAAAACTATCTGATGATATTTTATACCCTCGATAAGATTTTGTGAGGGTTTGACTTAGAGTGGTTTTAATTATAGTATACACAAGTTTGACTTTTAGTTAAACATCATAACAGTTGAATGCTTTCTTAAGTTTGTTATGATTGTCAATTGTCAAATAGTTTAACTACGACAATTAAATTCATAAAATAGATCGTTAGATATAATCCTTCCGTTCACAATTCATAGTGATTCATTCTGTAAGATATTTTTCCTTCTTAAAATATCATGATGAACCTCTACTGAATTCTCAAGGGTCTTTTGATAATAAGTCTCACTTACTGATGATATTATATTTCTTAAAATAATAAAAACATATTTTTTTCACTCATGTTATCGTTAGTGTTTATGATAAAAAGTTTGAATTTTAGTTCACCAATCATCCTTCATAGTCTCATTTACCAATAATTCCACAACTATGCACACCTACCCAATTAATCTCATTTCAACCTTTCATTGCTCAGTCAATACATAACCCTCATTTTACCTTTTTTTTATACGCCCACACAATCATTTTTTTGCATGTTCGTTACCATCGCAATACTGATTTTCCTTGACGGGTTTATCTAACAACCATCAATAGGCATTCATGAGTTATGTAGATCGAGAAACAAGGAGAAAAACAGAAAACGAAAAGAAACAAAAACAGTTTTTATCACTAAAAGGTGATATTTTTGAACCGCCATAATGCAAGGTAGGACCGAGTTTCTTGTTATTGTTACTTCAAAGTCGATTTCTTGACGATAATATAGGTAACCTATGATAACTTTTTAATTTTTTTTTTTTTAATTTGAAAAACATCGCCACGATGGCAATTCAACAAAAAAATATAGAAGGTTACCGTGAAAATTGGTATAAGTAAATGAAGGATTGCAACAAGTATCAGCGGCGGTCGCCGCCACATGGAGTATTAGGAACGAGATAAAATGGAGAACAAAAAGTAAAAAACAAGGTGCATGTCTCTTTCGGCAGTAACATTAATTCAGATTTACCCTCTTGATGGGGTTAATGATGCAGGAATATGAAACACATAGAGGGACCTTGCGATGTCAGATTAAGAGACAAGGAGAATATTACTACAAACAGAAGGGTAGAGGGAAGCTAGCGAGGACCACGATGTGGAGCGCATCCGCCCACGAGCGAGCGAGGGCCCTCCCGGCCGCGTCATGCAGGATAAACTTAGGCTTTCAACCTTTTAGAGACAACTCAGGGACGACACGATAACCCGCGCCGACCCTTCGCCGCTTCGGCCGAGTGCGCCAACTGTACATCCCGCGGTCCCCTACGACAGGATAGGTTCTTGCGGGGCACAACTTACCTTCCCTAAGTGGCTGTCACCACCCTTAGGGGCGTATCCCCGCCGAGCTACCAACCCACCTGCGAAGGCTTTTATAATGCAATTGCAGAGGTAGGTCGGCCGAGGGCGTTTGCTCGTTCGCTGTAGCATAGGTACGCATGGTTAAATGCCGACGTGGACCCGAACGTCGTTTGTCCGTGGGGCGCTGATCTCCCAAGAATCAGAACGGACGATGGTCGACTAGGACGTGAAATTCCAAGCGTGAGAAAATCTCAATCAATCCTAGTCCCTTCTTTCGGAGACAATCAAGAGTTAAGCAGACAAAACACTTTCAAAACAAAACTTAGGTCAACGTAAGTTGACTTATCTTCTGACAACATCCTATATACAATACAATCATGCATACGGCAAGGTTGACTTGACTTCAATCAACACTTATAAAAAAAAACGACGCTCAGAAAGCGTCTGATCGAATCATCTTCATTTTATCTCTCAATTAGTTGGACTGACACAACTCTTTAACTTGATGAGATGCATTGCCAAGTTCTTTCATTCCGCCCCATATGAGCCGCCAAGAACTTAACGCCTTCCGTGAATAACACATGTCCATCCCCTAGGAGGTGGTCTGGGATACCCCTCGTCCTCGCTCGAGGAAACCTCGGATCTCAGAAGTCGGGGTGACTCCACCACAACAGTATGGTATCCCCCCGCATGAGCGATCCACTCCGAGTCGTTAGCAGGGACGGCCCCTAAGGCAGCGAGCCCCCGCCTCAGATGCCTCCTAGGAAAAGGATACGTGTCTACCACAGCAGACAATATGGTCCTTTGTCGCCTGACGTCAAGGGCAACTTAGAGGAAGAAAAGGGGATCACAGAAGAGAAAGTCATTTTGACAGACGGGCATAGACGGAGGGGGTCATTCGGGAAAGAACGGGCGTCCCCAGGAAAAATCTATGTCCAATTGATTCCTTCTTCTTTGAGTGATCAAATTCCTTTTCGTCGTCTACTGGTTGTCCTTCCCTTCAACATGCATATGAGAGACAAAAAACAATCATCGTTCCTTCATTCCCACTGACATGATTAGATCCCTTTTTTTTCAGGCATACTTCTACCTACCTGCACATCAGAGCAAACAACAATTTTAAAAGAAGACAATGCAATCTCAAACTTATGTCAGACTTCCATTCACACGAGCAAATACGCATTTCCTCTACCTTTTCAGTGAACATTCAAAAAAACAGGGTCAAGCAAGTGTGGGTCCACACGGGGGTGAAGGGATCTGAGTCAAACTGGCCTTGAGTGAAAGTGAAGAGACGGTCCACTCAAGAAGACCGTGTAAACTCGCACTCCATAAAAGATAACCGTCAACAACGAGTCGCCCGCAAAGCGATCCATACAACTACCTAGAATACTCGCTTGCCGTGACACCCTCTCAACACACAACCACCTCCCAGTAATCCAATAACACCTTCGCGCTGTCGTCACTCACCCCTAATTTTGTTGTGCCACTACAGCGTCGCACTCACACCACTTTCAAGCACACCACCACTTCGAGGTACCTTTCCTGTGCCAATACCAGTCACTGCTTTATATAGTCAGTGCAAGAATACTGTCGCCTCCGTTGTGAAAAACCGGCAACGCTTCCGCACCACCAACACTAAACCCAGTGTCGTTGCCACAAAAATTCGGTAGCGCTTCCTCACCACCGCCGTCAAAGCCAATGTTGTCGCCGCAAAATTTCGGCAGCGCCTCCTCGTCACTACCTAGAATGCACTGCCGCCACCACAAAAAAAACGGCAGTGCTTCCTCGACACCGTCAAAAAGCGTCGCCGTTGCCGTGCCAAACAAGCAGAGTCTCCCCTGCACCGCTTGCCGAAGACTTGCCGCCGTCGTGCAAAACAGGCATAGTCCCCCCCTGCACCGCTTGCTGAAAAACCTGCCGCCGCCGTGCAAAACGGGCAGAGTTCCCCCTGCACCGCTTGCTGAAAAACTTGCCGCTGTCGCGCAAAACGGGCAGAGTTTCCCCTGCACCGCTTGCTGAAAAACTTATCGCCGCCGTGCAAAACGGGCAGAGTTTCCCCTGCACCGCTTGCTGAAAAACCTGCCGCCGCCGTGCAAAACGGGCAGAGTTTTCCCTGCACCACTTGCTGAAAAACTTGTCGTGAACAGCAGCACCTCCTCCTGGCACCCCGCAGCACGGTGGCTATGGCAGCCTCTCCTCTCCTCACCTCGCTGAGATGGCGGCTATGGCCGTGTTTCACAGCTATGGCCACCTCAAACAATCCTCCTCCCTCACTTGCAGACCTCCACTCAGCTCTCTCTCACCCCGCCAGCAGCTCCTCCTCCAGCAGCACGATGCTGCTCTCCACTCCACACTCAATCAGAATGTGGGCAGCACCTCAACTGAGTGAGGATGTTGTTGGGCAGACCTACTTTTATAGTTGGGCTGGAGTGGTGAGCAGCCACTTGGGGCTCAGCCAAAAAACGGGGCTGAGCCTGACCCTCGATCTGAACTTCGATCGAGGGCTGGGAATCTTGATGTTCTACTAGGAACATCAGGTCCCAGGCTTTGGCAATGCACCCGGCCACCACCCCCGGCCAGAGGCATTTGCTAATGGGTGAACCCAGCCATCTGCAACAGTCTGTTGAACTAAACAGACTGTTGTCACCTCTGCATCCAGAGGCTTCCAAGGCCCGAACCTGGCCTACGACCGCGACCATGTTCGCGGCCATGGCATTTCTCCTCCCCATTTCCCTTCTTTTCTTTTCTTTTCTTCTCCCTTTTTTTTTTTTTTTTTTCCACCCCTTCATTTTTTTGTGAGGGTGCAACTCGCGGTGCGAAACGAACGGCCGCCCCCCCCCAGTCATTTCTTAGAGTCGAGCTAGTGTCAAGCTCAACTGGGTCTTCTTCCCCTGCCTTGCTCCTGTACTTGGGCGCCTATGGCGCCAGGTACGGCGCTGTTCTGCAACCCGTTGCTCAAACGAACGGGCGCAGACTGGTCTTCAGCTGTAAGGGGGGGGGGGGGAACCTTTCTCTTTCTCTCTCTGCAGCCGACGGTCGCAACTGTTCGTCGCAAAGGGAAAACACCCAAAGCGTGTGCAGAGAGTCCTTCGTAACTTTCTCCAAGGCCCTAAGACCTGCCCCCGAATGTTGCCACTTTTTGTGGCATATTCATTCAATTTTGCCCATTCTGTGATGAGTCGGTGGAAGCCCGACGAAACAGTCTATCACAATCAAGTTTTTTTTTACCTTTCTGTATCCCGTTCGTCTAGAACGAACGGGTGCCCAACATCAAGCACCAAAAAAAAAAAAACAAAAATTTAAACAAAATCTAAGAAAAGAAAAAAATCAGAATCTAGAAAAAAATCTAAATCACAATCTAAACAAAAAAGAAGAAAATAAGAAAGAAAAAGAAAAAAACCCTACTTAAGGTCCCGCTAGACACTCCTAAAAGTGCCTGTTCTCAGGATTGCGTCTTGGTTGCACGCAATCCTAAATCCAATTTTGAGATCGAAAATGTGAAAACGGCGTTAGGACGAGTCCTAAAGGATTTAGGATTCCCCAGGCAAAATCGTCATAAATTTTCCAGTAGCCCCCGAGCTACTGAAAAGTTTAGGATTTCCGCATTTCACGGAATCATGCGTTGCACGCATGGCACCGTCGACACGGAGTTGCTGGTGCAGAAGCGGTCCGTCGGGTCAGTGGTCGGACATCGGAGAGGTTTTCTGCGGGTCGACGGGGGCAACGGCCACGAACGGTAGCCATTGGCGGGGATTGGACGGACATTGGCAGGAATGGATGGACATTGGCGACGCGGCTGCGTATACACATATGAAAACAGGCCGCGGGAGACCTTTTAGGACGAATCCTAAAAGATGATTTTTAGGATTGCATGTAACGACGACGCACGAAATCCTAAAAATCCTTTAGGACTCGTTCTAAAAATTTTAGGATTCTTTTAGGAGTGTCGAACGAGACCCTTACCTTTGCAGCAGAAAAACAGTCGCCCGTTCTCACGAGCGACTATTATGTGTACTGGGGCTGAAATGCCCCAGTCACTTCCTGTTGCGCCATGTGGTGCTTCGTTTTAGTTTTAGTCTTCGATTTTTTTTTTTTTTTTCAGTTTCCTCCTGTTGGCTTATGCCAACGGCCAGTTCCCAGAACGCTGTGTGGCTTTTCAGCCACGCCCCTGCATGCCATGGACCCAAGTTTGATCCCCGTGGGATCGAAAAAATTTTGGATCCTTCCTCGATTTGTGCATGTCATCCTTATGCAGGGGTCACTTTGATCTGCGCGCGGCAGATTTCAGTCGCGCGATCTTGAGGATCGTGCGGTTGAGATGGACCGTGCCCAACCGCCTTGGGCTGCTCCAAAAAGAGCTGGCCCGGTAGGATGCAACTTCTCAGCTTCGATCCCGATACCTGCCGGGTGACACTCCTGTACCGTAACCTACTGGGCTAGCTCCTACCACGGTAGAAAAGCTTGCCCAGTAGTTATTCATCGTGTCGGGGCTGTGCAGGCCCCGCCTGCCTATGGCCTCGCAGGCCCGGCCTGCCTGCCCGTCTGTGGCCCTGCAGGCCCTGCCAGCTTATGGCCCTGCACGCTCAGCTGGCCACGTGACCTTGGCATCAGCATGTTAACCCCCTAGCTCGGTGTCAACCCTCGCGGCCCTAGAATTAAACCCCATTCTTCTTATTCCCCCTGCGTCGCGGCTCTATACCCGGCACACTCCTCTTTTTAGCCTGCCTAGGCCTTGAATCGCGCGGCTGCCAAGCCGCACGACATTATTTTAGGTAGATTAGGTCTAGCTTTAGTTTTTCCATTATCGCACACCCCTGCGGCCTTGTCGGGAACCGCGGACGACAAGTCGCACCGCTGACTCGTGTTGTTTCAATTGGACGTCAATGACGCCAGACTTTAGGTCTCTCAGTCATAGGGTTGGTCTAAATAAACTTTGGCAACGTCAACCTCGTCAAGTCTCCCAATCCAAAAAAAGGTCGGGCAGTATCTGTCCTTAAGAACCTCGGGCAAAAACCCTCATAGGGGTTTCTGTCCCGACAGCAAGGACCACGATGTAACAAGAAACGACAAAAACAAGAAGTTATTTGGTTCCATTATTAATGTTGAAATATAAGAAATTCTTGATTTTTGTGGGTTTTGGAAATCGTTATCCATATTAGGATGTTGTAGTCCATAATATGACTTGACCATGTTTCTTCATGTTTCTTTTCGTTATTGTCATGTTTATGCTTATTCATGTTCCTGACACTCCGTATTCAAGCTTGTGAATTCTGCCTCATAATGATAAAAACTATATTTGTTTATTTATTTTTGTACCGTGGATCTCAATCTCGTGATAACCCTGCTTTATTGTTTGTCACAATGCGCTATTTCTTGAGCTACTAGTTTGACACTCGTTTTTCTAATGAGATTCGATACTTTAAGGTTTTGAATAAATAAATACAAAACAATAAACACAACGGGAGCAAAAAGTTTTTTGTGTATATGCCTGTTTGAACGACTTTTAATGTGTCAATTTTCTATGGTGTATTTTTTTTTTGTTTTTCTTCCCCTTTAATTATATAATTTATTTTTGACAGTACTAAGGGTGCAAAAATGATTCTCAAGTTATCTCATCATGTTCCTTTCAAAAAAAAAATATACTTAACTCCTCATCTGATTGTTTGTTTGCCACACAATTTACATGATAGATAACTTATCGATACACGACCTGAAAAAATTATTGTCATATTAATATCAACTTTTTAAACTTGAAAGAATTATATCAATATGTGAAAAACAAAGTAAATGATAAAATTTATTTGCGAGTTAAGTTTTTTTATAACATTATTCAATAATTTTATTTCCACCTTGCCAGTGACATAAAATGAAAACTCTCATCATTTTACTAGTTCTTGTACCTCTCTTTACTCTTACTATTATTTATTCATTTGTATATGGTTGTTTGTTTGTATATTATTCAACCGTTGGCACACTTTAAAATAAAAAGAGCATTATTGCTTTGCGATAAGTTGATGTACGAGAATGAGAAATTAAGGTCATTGCATCGGAAGTACCGAGTATAAAACAAAATCATTGACCTTTTGACGTATCGTTGGAGAATATCACCCCGTAAAGTGGATTGACACTTTTTTTTTTTTTTAATGTTTGTTATTTTGTTTTTCATTACTATGCGATAAAAAAGAATAACAACCTCTATACATGATGTGTGACCTTTATGTGGTGGAAATTCATTATACATGATCGCTGATGATTTTAATTATTCAAAGTGTAGATAGAATAAGTTTCTACATCATATAGTTCAAGTGGCTAGCCCAATAGGTACAACAAGGGTTTATAAGGAATAGGGTCATACATTTAAATTGTTTCACTGTCAAGACTTGATTGACCACTATTTTTCTTTTATAGTTTATGAAAAAGAATCAAGTAACTGTAGTAATTAGAAAAACCTTAGATAAACTCTCATTCACACCAAACGGAAAGTTACGTACACCAAAGTAAAAATTTTAGTGGTTCTTATTGCAATTGGCCCAAATAAGCAGCTGGGACCTGAAATGATTACGATAATGACAAATAATGTGAAATTAACATACAAATAACCATGACAGCTCAAAACAATCCCAATATTACCAAAATAAGTTATTGTACTGTTACGTTAATCATAACATGCTTAAAATAAACCTCCGAGGTGCTAAACCAATTATGGCATGCGACAAATTCGGATCAATCATAGCACAACCAAAATAATTTGTAGTAATTCTGAAGAAATATTGAGAATTGTGATGAGGTTATAAAAACGTGACAATCATTAAACGACTATTGTCGTTGCCAAAATATCTAGTTTTTATATTCATTTTTTAATAAGTCACATCAAGCAACATCTGAACACAAAACAAATAGGAAGAGTTATGACTTATATAAAATTAAGACAAACATATTTCAAGATTATCATAATGTGTCAAGCCTGCTTCCCGACGAATTCTTTTTTGCTGAGAATGTTCGCTTGTGGTTATGTAAAATAAACTATGTACCTTATATATCGAAGTTTGTTTTTACGTTGAATCAGATTGAATGAATATCTCTGCAAGTTATCTTCTCCGAGAAGGTACCTATTTTGATAATTGTATTTCTTTTATAAATAGCGTTGTCGGAGCTGATACCCTTTACAAGGGTATCAACTCATGATTTTGCAGTCGACACAATGCCGACACCAACTGTTAGAATGGGGACGGCTAAAAATAGAAACTAGGGTAAAACCCTCGACCATTATTGTCATGAAAGTTAGAAACTGCAAAGGCCAAAACACGGCACACGCGGACAAGAGTCAGGGGTTGAAAAATTTTGAATGCTCGCAGAGCATGCAAAGATGACAGAGGTTAGTAAATAAAATGACCGCGCACGTCATTCTGGCACGCACAAAGACTGCAAAATAGTTAGTAAGTAAGACCTCCGACCACTAAGGACGGAGGGTTAGTTAAAACGGAAAGGATCGCACGGGACGCGGCGACGATTTTCCTCAGTCAAGTTAACGACTGGGGAAGTATGACCATTCCAACTCAAGACCGCCAACGTCAAGTATATCGGAAAAGCGGGGAAGGAAACCACTCGCCGCGGGATAGAATAAAGGTAAAAATTAGTAAAAACCCCGGCCATGTGGCCGGGGCAACTAGATAAAGGGGGTCTAACCTGCTGTAACAGGCTGCGATGGCCACCAGTGGCCTGGGTTTCCCCTTACAATAGGCCGTAGACCTTATGGACTGAATGGACTAAGCCCTGTACTCTACTTAGGGCAGACTGACTCTTAGTAAAACCAAACATGGAGCTAGCCCAGTAGGTACACGTATTGACTAATACGCAAAGGATCTCGGGATCGAATCCGACTTGCTTTCGGGCTAGCTCCTTTTGCTAGTTGTCGGGGGCGGGGCCTGCTTTTTTCCGCCCGCTCTCAGACGACCGGGAATCGAACCCCTGACTTCAGGATTGGAACCAAGTACAGTTGGACCCTGTTGAGACAGTTGTCACGACGGGGTAGTTAAAAGTAAGTTTTCTTTTCGTTTTTCTTTTATTTTTCTTTTAAGATAGATTTCGTTGTTTTACTAGTTTTTCTTCTTCCGAACCCCGTGTTTTTCTTCTTGGATTCAATTTCACGAATACCTCGCTGAAACTAGAATAGGTTCATTCGAATAGCTCATCCGGCCGAGGTCGTGAAGGACTTGGCCGCCGAGAAGTACTGTGCGGCATAGCAAAGGCACAAGAGGCGCAACGTAAAGAAGAAAAAGCGAGAGAAAGGGTATCGAGAAAAGACAAAAGTGAAAGGTGCATGCGAGTGAGCCAAAAAGGAATGTGGAAAGAAACGGAGAAGGAGAGGAAAAAGAAGAAAGGAGGAGAGGAAGAAGAAAAAGAAGAAGGAGAGAGAAAAGAGATAGAGAGTGGACGATCCTGCTTCTCGACCTGTTTGCGAGCGTTCATTCCAACGTACCTAGTCTCAGCGGCGAGGCAAAGAAGTGTGCAGTATCAAGCCAATCAGGGAAGAGAGAAGGCGCAAAGGAAGAAAAGAACGAACAGAAGAGAGTAGAGGAAAAAGGAGGAGGAGAAGGAGGAAGAGGAGAAGGAGAAGATCGAGCATCTACCTACGAGGCGACGGCGCATCAGCATAAAGCCGAGCGAACTTGGAGAGAACAAGGAGAGAGGTAAGCCTCCGGCCCCTCAACTTCCCTCCAGCTACCTCCTCAGAAAAACGAACGAATTTTCACTGTTGTACCTTGGCGTGTATGCATATCCTAGTGTGTGGTGAATCTACTGCTAGGACATCAATATATACACTGCCTATACACTACCACGTTCATTGCGTGCACGTGCGTGAATGTGCTACGATGGACTCCTCGGAACTTCGATCAGTAGGACAAACAAGAACGAATGAATCTAATGCCACGTCCCGAGAGTAATACACTACTTATGCCATCTTGTGTGCGTAGCCATGAATGCGTACATGAACGTATGTACGTGTGTGTGTGTGAGAGAGAGAGAGGGGGAGGATAAGTCCCCAACCCACGACTCACCACACGCTACTCGGATCGATAGAACGAGCAAATAAAAAAAGTGACCGTGTATATTTCCACGTTTCAGCGGAAGATTCATTCCGCTTTTGTTCATCCTATCGATGAAGTGTGTGTGTGCGTGTGTATGTGTGAGAGTGAGAGAGTGAAAGAGAGAGAACTTGAAAGAAAAGAGAGACAGGAAGAGATGAGAGGGAGAGAGATACTTCGATCGGCTCGTTGAGCAACTTACCACGCAGCGGGTAAGTCGCCGGGGACGCGGCTGGCTTCGCGCAAATTCCATTGAAAGGATGGGCAAAGACGATCGAAACTTCCGCTGGCGACGTCGAAGTACTCCCTACTATGTGTGTGTGTGTGTGTGCTAGATAGATAGATAGATAGATAGATAGATAGATAGATAGATAGA
>BFEA01000250.1:78208-88314 GCA_003427395.1 Chara braunii
AGAGAGAGAGAGAGAGAGAGAGAGAGAGAGAGAGAGAGAGAGAGAGAGAGAGAGAGAGAGAGAGAGAGAGAGAGAGAGAGAGAGAGAGACGAGATGCACATGGCATCTGTGAGTGGGGAACGAGGTCGTGAGTGTAGCGCGATACATACCTGGTGCTGGAAGCGTGCGACATTGGTCGTCATATGCTCGTACTACGGGAGTGATGTTGACATCATCTTTCGGCTTCGTAGTATAGGCTAGATAGGATCTGTCATATGTAGCTAGGCGCTGAGCGCCAGATAGGATTACGACATCGATTCTGAGTTGATGATGAGACTATTCGGACATTGTCAATTATAAGCTATTACTGTTCTCTTATTTTGTGGACACGTGATGCAATGCTGCTTTGGTTCAAGGTCCCGACGATCTGAACTCATATGAATGATGTTGTGTGATTGTTGTAGTCTGCTTTTTGCTCATCGTCCTTGCAACTCATCTTTTTACATTTCTATTATTAATATTGATATTATTATTATTATTATTATTATTATTATTATTATTATTATTATTTATTATTATTATTATTATTATTATTATTATTATTTATTATTATTATTATTATTATTAGGCGCACATGGTAACTATGTGCACAAGAGAAGGGGGTGTAAGAGCACATACCTCGTATTAGCGATGGTCTGCATGGATCGACATCTTCAAGTACTCTGGTGCTGCTGATAGTAGTGGTTGCGCGGAAGTAGGTTAGGCGATGAGCGCCGAGCAGGAGAAGGACTCCTGTCGGTGATGCCGAGAGCATACTCTCATTGATAGCCGAATTCAGCATTTTAATCCCTCATTGGTGTAATGCCAGCGCAATGCTGCCTTTGAACTATGTCGGATTCCTGACTTTGATTATGGTTTTACAACCCCAAGTCTGTCATTTAGCTATCATTCATATTGCCTATAATACTAATTATTATTCATATTATAATTATTGTTATTATTATTATTATTATTATTATTATTATTATTAAGGCATTCCGTTAGCAGTAACCCGATCACAGCTGCAGTTTCAGGCAAAAGAGAAAGAAGAGAAGGGGTTACGAGTGGATGTGAAATAGGAAGAAGGGAGGAGGAGAAGACGCATGAGGGGGAGAGAGGTGATGAACATAGCTGGACACTTACCTGATATATCTGCCATACAAGAAAGTTCAGCCTGCTGATGAGTCGATGGAAGTTCGGTGAAACAGTGGCCACAGTCTCTTATCTGCCGTCCTCCTCTTCTTCCCTGCCTACGGACCATCGCATGGGTCTGTTTTCTTTTATCCTACTTTATCCCCTCAACCGCTATCGGGATCGGATGCATGTGTTACGATCCGTGCTTTCCGTACAGTTGAGGGAGGTGGATTGGGGAATCAAAGAAAATGGGAAGAACGAGGTTGAGCGGAGTAAGAGGAGGATATGCAGAAGAGAGGGATAGAGAGAAAGAGAGAACGAGGTATATACATGATGCATAAAGAGAAGTTGACTATGGAATTGACATCATGAACATTGGTATTCTAGGATTGAAGTGGGCATGCTGAGTAAACACAGCTAGACGAGTAGAGTGGGTTAGGCGTTGGGCGTTAGGGCAGAGAGGAGCGACTTTTTGATACTATGTTGGAGTGATTTGTGGGTTGAACACTGGCTCATTACTTTATTGTACTGCTCTGGTTGGATGGATCTTCGGTACAATTTTACCCTCTGCGTGTGCACGACTACGTAAACATCTGTGTATTTTTCGCAACTTGGTTTACAATATGTATATATATATATATACATACATACATACATGCATAATATATATCGTTCAAGTTCATATTCTTTGCAGATAAGTAATCAGCACGCGCTGATTACATCCCTACCCTTTGTACACGACATCATTGCTTCGGATGAATAGTCCGGTGAAGTATCTGGACTGTCGTGTTCTCAATGGTCTGCCGCTGGGGGTGTTGTGTGAAGATCATTAAATCTTATTAAGTTTGGATATAGATAGAGAGATGAACGTACAAATGGATAGAGACAGATAAACAGAGAAACGAACATACAGCTGGACAGTGGCGGAGAGACAAACGAAGACAAAAACAGACAGACACAGGCGAAGCAGACAGACAGGGACGGATGTGCAGGAATAGACGCGAGCAGAGATAGACACGTACGAACACAGTGAGGGAGAGAGATGAAGTTAGTAAAGAAGAGAATCATCGACTTCTGGCACGGATGCGGTTTACTACATCTTGCATTGATGATCGCTTGGTGACTGAATGCCCGACGCTGTTAAATATAGCGTCTTGATGGGGCTTCTAAACTGCGCGCCTTTAAGAGCTTGCATCTCTGGGTCCGGTGTGGACTCCGAGTGATCTCTCAATCTGGGTCTGGGTGCGTGTGTATAAGAGGAGAGAGAATGAGAGAGAAAGAGAAAGAAGAGAGGAAGCATGGACAAATGCAGACGTATAGAGACAGACACAGACAAATGCCGATCGATAAACAAATGGACAGGCACGAAACAGCTAGACAGACTGGTACAGGCAGACAAACTGCGACAGACGGACACAGAGAGAGAGGTAGCAGGTGGGGTCCATAAAGATGCACGTACGAAAGTAGAAGAAGGAGAAGAAGAAGAGAAAGGAGAAGGAACCGGGGTGCCCACAGTCCCGCATGGTGCTTGCTGACTTGGTGGGGTGCGACCAGGACTGGGTACCGTAGATTGCGCAAAGTACGATTGGGACTAGGCGCTGCCTCTCAATTTATACTTCTGTAACTCGTTGGTCTGACCCTTCCATCGGCCCACAGTACACACAGTCCCCTATGGTACTTGCTGGACTCGGTTGGGGACTGACTGGACTGTACCGTTGACTGCTTCAGGTGTATCACCGGTTCTGTGCAGTCGCACTGCACACATACTAGGGTTAGCTTCACCACTTGCCCGTTTGTTTCTATCTAAACATGAGCGTACTCCGAAAGGCCACCTCCGGAAGATCGTGGATTTGGCCTTTTGATACGTATAACAACGGCGACCTTTCAGAACTATAGCAACTACGACCTTGACCCCTGCAAACCATTGCAGGTACAACATACGACAGACAACTACATAACTCCTATGATGCGAGTCACAAGTTCGGCCACACGAGGATACTATACGCGGCGGCATACAAGGGTAAAACAGACGAACCAACACACACAGAAACAGACAGACAAAGGACCGACACGCACAGAAACAGACAGACCTGATAGACAAAGACAGAACCATACAGACAGACAAACACAGATAAACTTACGCAGGCAAACAAACAGACAAAGTGCAGCGACATTGAATGCGGTGATTGGCGTGGCCTGAAGGATTGAACATTGGCTCATGAGTTCATTGTGTTGCTTTTACTGGGCGAAATCTCAAGTGCAGTTGTGCTCTCTCTGTGTGACTTCATAATATTGTATATAGTCTCGTTCATATCCTTTGCAAGATGAGTAGTCAATTCATACTAATTACATCGCTGATGTTTGTAAAGGACCAGTGAAGAGTCTTGATCATCATGTTCTCACCAGTTTGTCGCTCAGGGTGCTGTGTGAAGTTCATTTGAACCTTATGACTTAAAAGAAAGGAAGGAGCTCGCGAAAGAAAAAGGAGAGTGGGAAGAAGAATAGGAGAAGGAAGGGAAAAGAAAGAAGATGGGAAACCAAGAAGGAGGAACAGAGACTGGCACAATCAGTCAAACATACAGGCAAACAAGCAGATATACAGACACAAACAAAACAGACAGATTCATACAGACAGTAAACATATTAGGCACGGATACAAGCAGACATACAACCAAAATAAAAAAAAACAGACAGATGGAGACAAACAATCAGACAAAGAAAGCAGGGTGAAACGCGCACAGCCATAGCCTAACTACGTTGCCACGGTCGGATGAGTGCGCAATGGCTTCCCTATGTTAAAGAACAAAGGTTGTGAGTAATGAGAGGGACATACCTGATGCTGAGGCGATGGCATTGTCCGAGGTCTGCTCGTACTTCAGGAAGTTGTTGACTTCATCATCCGTGGCATCATGGATAGTAGGATAGGAAGGGTCTACCATCTGTAGACTGAGCGTCGGGCGCCAGATAGGATATCAACATAGGTTCTTCATTGATGATGATAGTGAGACTTTACAAGCATTTTCGGTTTGAGTTCATGGTGTCTTTTTATCTGGCGGTACTCATGATGCAATTCTACTGTTGGTTCAAGGTCACGATTATCTGGTATTATGTATATGATGATGTTTGAAAACTGAAATTCTCTATTGCTTATCTTCCTTGCACTATCTCTGAATGATTATCGTTATTATTATTATCATTATTTTTATTCTTATTAGTGAAAGTCAGATCACATACATGCGGACAAGTGGTGTTTCACACTGGTGCACAACACCCACACAAAACTTAGAGAGATGGTAACAGAGGGCATAGTCCGATTCAAGTTTACTTCAAAGGCTATGACGGTTCAGTGCCCACGCAACTCTCTCTGATAAACACAGGATCACTTTGGGTATCCCACGCGCTTGCACACTGACTCTCATGCACACACATGCACGTTGACTTAGCCATGGTAGCTCAACCCTGCTGATTGTGGTTGCGCAACCTCTTTTGCCCACTTCGTCTTCAGGCAACCTGCAGACCTCCCCGCACAAGTCACTATAGCAACGCTTCCGTGTGGCTCACGCAAGGAATGAATGGAAGGCTGGGCGCTGCCTCGTGATATACACTTTTGCAGCTCGTTGGTATGACCTTTCCCAGACCCTTGGTGTACATGGTCCCACCTGGTCCTTACTTAACTGGATTCTGACTGACTGAGACCGGTGTCGCTGACTGCGTGGGTTTGCACTGCCAACTCAATGCAATAGCACGGCCGACGTAGTGCTGTTGGTTGATTACTCACCCATTTGCCTCTGACTAAACGAGAGACAGTTTGAAAGGCCGCTTTTGGACCTTCCGAAAGGTTGTGGACTTGGTCTTTCGGATACTGTAGTAGTTACGACCTTGACCATTCCGGACCGAAACAGCTACAGCTGACCCTGCATAAGTCTACCTACTGATACAATACTCGGACCAAAAGGCAGACATACACACACGAGTGAGCAGACAGTCCAGACTGACAGAAAATAACCAAGCAAGACACGCAGGCGTGCAAACATAGGACACTCACACACACTGAGAAGGGAATAGACTGTTAGAAGAAAGAATCGGGGTGTTTTCGCTAACAGTAAAAAGGAGCACACACTCGCCGACACGGGTTCAGGGGAATGATTCTCCTTTGTCAGGATACCAATGCATTGCTATTTTGGGATGAAAACAATCTTGTGGGCTCTCATTGAGATGCTGCTATGTGGAAATTGTTTTACTTCCTTCCGTTTTTACTATTATAATAATAATAATATTATTATTATTATTATTGTTATTGTTAATTATTATTATTATTATTATCAGACAAAAATTGCTTCAGTAGCATGTGACCTCAACCAACCTTGTGGGCGCCCTAAGTGAAGGCAGGCCTGAATATCCACGAGGGGTCCTTGCCTCGACATTACTAAGAAGGGGCTTGGACGGTGGTTGTGGACTAAATAATTAGAATACAAACGGAACCTCACCCAGGGTTGTTCCAAAGAAAAACAACTGCGAATGTGCACGCAGTGAAGGGTCGACATAATGTGAAGTGACCTTAGGACACTGAGAACACGGCATTTGACTCCGCGTCTGCGCGCAGGGCACTAAAGGTTCTGGACGCGGTACCTTGGGGTCTACAGTTGACGTTGACCGATAGTAGTGATTGGTCGCGCAATCGGATGCGGCATACATAGGCGCTGGGCGTCGGACTAAAAAGACAAAAAATTCTACTAAGCTAGTGTGGATTATTGCTCCATTGCATTGTTCTGTGTGGATTGAATTTCGACGCATTTGAACTATATACCCTCGCAAGATTACGCGAACCTCCATCGAATCCACAACTTGGTATTTTGTATATCGTTCGCGATCCTATTATTATTATTATGATTATTATTATTATTATTATTATTATTGGTTATCTGTGATTGATATTGTCATTAATCAGGTATCATGGGTCAAAGTTGAAGGAGATGAGGAACATTGGAGAGGGGGAGGAATATCTTCAACGAGTGACGGCATCTACCTCCTCCATCCGTCTCCATTTTTTTCCATAATCTAATCCCCTCATTTCCTTGGTTCTCACCACTCTGTGAAATAGTATGAATCTAATCGAATGCGGATGATCAGATGGTCAAAATAAACAGGGCGATTGCGGGAGCTCTGTCGGAGTTCAGGAGGAACTCTGGAGGCAGGGAACTGTAAGGTACGCGTCATCGATTCCTTCCCCATATCCCTTACAAACTACACCCCTTCTAACAGAATGTCTGCGTATTTATGTGATATATTGTTTATAGGTTTCTTCGGGACTAATCATATCAACTAAGAAAAGTACTATATGATTGGAATGAGAACCTTGCCTGAGGAAAGGAAGGAACCTAGGAAAGAACCGAAAAGGAAACTTAGTCTGCTTGGCTTTGAGACAACAAAGGCAGTTTGATGGAGGCCTCCGTTGGGGTCATCGCGCTGTCTGAAATGACTAAAAAGGTACTTGCCATGCAAGCTACCCAGCCTAATTATTTAGCCCTGGACTTTAACATGAAGGATGAGAAGATGCCGTGCGTTTTTCCTGATAACTCAAACAGTTAAATCCAAGATTAATCCGGTACTCCAATGAAGTACACGTTTTTAACTGATTTAACCAAGGCAAGAGCTAATCTGATACTTCCGTGGAATACACCGTTTTCAAGTAACTGAAAAAAGCAGAGGTAATAGGAATCTCCCGTGGAGATCTCCTATCGAAAGATTGGATTAGACTTAAGGAGGGAATTAAGTACTTTCGGGTGAGTACACGAACTCCTGAGTCTAGGACGATCTGTTTTGCCTTCTGTGTAAGTCAATATGTTTTTGCCTAACTTAATAAATAAACTCCCAGGGCAACTATAAATAATCTTGATCCCTGCATTTCGAACAGATATTAGATGACTCCCGGGAGGGTCATGTATAATTTTGTTTGACCTGGGGATCAATTAACAACTACAAATAATTTATTTATCCCCTATACATCGAACATATATTAGATGGCTCCCGAGAGGGTCATCTTAATATTCTGTTTGATCTAGGGGTCAACTATCAAGAAATCTTCATCCCCTATACATCGAACAGATATTAGGTGACTCCCGGGATGTGCTATTTATTAACAGTTGTGACATAATCTGTTTAGTAGGATAGAGAGTCTTAGCAGCTAGGAAAGTCGGACAGGTAGACTACCATTAAAAAGTTCGACCTGAAATACGTAGCGGGTCAGTTCTAGGTGTCTTACCGCGCATACCCCATTTAGTGCTACAGCGATCGAGCAAACGCCCTCGGCCGACCTACCTCTACTCAGGCATATAAAAGCCTTCGCACGTGGGTCGGTAGCTCAGCAGGGATACGCCTACCTGAGGGTGGTGACAGCCCCTCGGGTAGAGGTAAGTTGTACCTCGCGACGTCCCGACCTGTCGCAGGGCGTCGTGAGAGGTATAGCACGCGCGCACGGTTGGAGTGGTGACAAGTTGATTCTTCGAAAAGAAATCCTGCGTGACACGACCGTGAGGTTCAGCGCTCCTAGCGGGGTGCAGGACCGTCGCGCGCGACAGCGTGCAAAACCCGCTTTCCACACCTTAGCATTTCACGTTAGTGCACTCCCTATTCCTATGCCAAACATTTCCGCAGATTAATTTTACAGCAACGTTTGGGCAATACAACTTACCCACCCTCGGTCGGCGCACATATCATTCTTGTGCTATCGCATAAGCTCTTCCAATGCTAGGCATAATCATTTTATTTCAGGCCCATGATCAATCCTTAATATCTTTCAAGAATTTATATGTAGAGTATCCTAACCCGGATTAAGTACACGCCCTAGCGCCTCCATGTTCAACAACCAATTTCTTATGTTCACTACGTGTAATATGTAATTCAATAATTGTGGTTATTTTCCTGTACACATCTCGCTCGACATCTACTTTGTGGTGTGTGCTTTTTACAAGCGTCCGAAACCCTCCACCCCCTACTTGTATGTCATTTGCACGTACCAGGTCCACAAGCTCAGATGTATGTCCTCTTCACCTCGTACTTGTTAATTCCATGGGTTTAATCATGTTCCCATATTGCCACTTGTCATACCTATCAAGTGTGGCCGCCTCTAACCGTCCTAAGACTGCCCTGACACCCTGTGACCGAAAGTAAAGGGCATGCATAATCTGCTCTTGCTCCCTACTATAAGGACACTCACCGCCTACCATGACGATGCCCTCACAGAGCGAGGGTTGACCAAGCCGCCAAAGCCCCTTACCCCTACTTTGCCACCCTTAACTCAGCTTAGGATAAACCTCCCGGCTGCACCTGTTCCCTCCACCCTGTAGAGCAGTGCTCTCAGCAGTTCCCCAAGTGGGACCACTATGCATCTGGGTGCTCTATTACGTACTGATGATGGAAGCTATGGCTGCTCTGGGTGATGACAACATGCACCTAAATGGCTGGAAGTGGTCTAGTTGATGACCAAGGTATGGGAATGGATGGTGGCCGTAGACCTACCAATGACAGAGGCTAGAGTACCTCCAGATGGTATACAGCCAACAATGATCAGAACAACAACAGTACAACCACAAAGCATCCAGAGAGTGGTCTAGGGGACGCCTAAGGTAGAATGACGGATGATGGCCGTACAGCCACTGGTAATAGGCTGGAGCCTGTAGGCCGCAATTACAATAACAGTCATACATAGCGTACGACACTAGTAATAGCTGTGCTAGGTAGATATATCCGGGTCACTCTGAGGATGTCATGGGTTAGACCTTCACTATGGGGGACCATAAGACACGTCCTGTGATATCTAGTGTGTACCGCTAGATCCATGCACAGGGGAGCCTATGGGACAGGAATGGTCCACTTATGGGACTTGAAGAAAGAGTCACACAAACGAGTTATAGTTGCAGTATGGGGCAAGATACAGTTTGCAATTTCATTTCGGGCACCCTACCTGGCCAGAAAGCTTAGTTGTATACATTGCCCTCCGAAATCCCTGAGTCTATGCCAGGGGCCTACTTTCATGCATCAGAAACAAGAGATGGACTTGCGGCCAAAATTCTGCTGGGCCTGCTTTCGTTACTCCCCCACAAATCATCCCCCTACTCCGAACTCATGATGACTTTTTTGGGGGGGAAACAACACAGGAGTCACAAAAATGAGTTATAATTGCACTATGGGCCAAGATACAGTTTCGAACTGCAGTTTGGGCAATGTATACGACCCAGCTTTCTGGCCAGGTAGGGTGCCTGAAATGCAATTGCAAACTTTATCTTGCCCCATACTGCAATTATAACTCGTTTTTGTGACTCTACCGATTGAACAAGTACAGACCCTGGGTTCCCCCTGAGACCAGCTACAGATTTTCCGGATTTGTTCCCCCCCCAACCCTATGCCGTTAGAAAGAATGAGGACAGAGAGGTAAGGAGAGAGAGTGAGGGGAGGGGATGGTCCTGGTGCCCCCCACCCCCCTTCCCCCGCTCCCAAGAGCAAGAGAAATGGCCCCTCTCTCGAATGTACAGTGAAAGTACTGTGCAAGGCGAAACTGGAAAATGGCCCGGTCAGTGTGAAAGAAACGGTTTCTGTAATGGAACACTGGACCCAGTTTCCAGCAGGTGATGCTCCCCACCAATAGATCGGAGCCAGGGGCAAAGGGACTACCAGGGGGTGCTCATATCACCCCTGCCAGTAATTGGAACCCTCATTCAAGAAAGAGAAAACTAACAGTCAAGGTTACAGTTTGTAATTGCATTTGAAACTGCGCTTTAGCAGTTTGGTCAGGGCCCGAGTTTCAATTGCAGTTGAAACTGCGTTTTGGCAGTTTGAAACTCGGGCTGGGTTTTTCTAGCAGTTCAGTCAGGCACATGGCCGGTTTTTTTTTTTTTTTTTTTTTTTTTTTTTTTTTTTTTTTTTTTTTTTTTTTTTTTTTTTTTTTTTTTTTTTTT
>BFEA01000250.1:116872-136757 GCA_003427395.1 Chara braunii
CTCTCTCTCTCTCTCTCTCTCTCTCTCTCTCTCTCTCTCTCTCTCTCTCTCTCTCTCTCTCTCTCTCTCTCTCTCTCTCTCTCTCCGCTAACTTCGAGGTCAAGCGCGGCGCGTTCCCTTCCTCTCTCTTTCCCCGTTTTTCTTTCCCTGCCTTTCCCTCTGCGTTGGACTCTGAATCGTGCGCCTTGCGTTCGAAATTTGTGTGCTAGTTCGCGCGTAGATAAATTCTCCCCTCTTCTCTCTCCCCCTCCCTTCCTTCTTATACCTTTGTTTCACCTCGGTCCTTCCCTTCGTCGATCCTCGTCGGCTCTGCCCTCCTCCAATCGTGTCCCACCACCGGTTTCATCTTTGAGATTTTCCTTCTCCCGCCGATTGGAGCTATAATTTTTAAATTTTTTTTCCCCTCTCCTCCTCTTTTTTCTTTCCCCCTCCTTTTTTTCTTTTTCCCGCCGCTCGTAGGAACCCTCCGTTCATTCTTCTGGTCATTTTCCTCCCCCTGCGCAATCCATCCTACTCTCATCCGGCCACTCACAGTGCGTTGCTGTCCTTCTCTAGGATCCTAGAGACCGGTGTCAGGCGGCCACCAGCAGTGCGCCGCTTGAAATCTACGGTTTTGGGACTTAGGCGCGAAGACGAGTCCGTGTTTTGACGGTACTCTGGTTTGACCGGGCAACAGAGATTAGGGGAACTCAAGGTACCCCTGATTTTGGGCGCACTGAACCTTACAGGTAACCCTCAAAGATGGCGAGATGGGTGGTCGCGCTCGGCACATCGACGGACCGTCATTTCCGGCCGTTCAGAGGGTTAGACACGGATTGGCCTGTCGCGGGGGGGCATCGCGGGGACTAACCCCGCTGCGACGTTCTTTGCAGTGTATGATCGGGGTCAAAATAGCGCCTCGATTTTTTGTCATTTTTTGTATCTAAATTAAAGATGGGAGAAGAGATTGAGAACAGTAGGAGGGAAGAGAAAAACGTAATATTCCTTAATTTCCTTGTTTTTCGCAGCATTTGAGTTTTGGGGAAAATACCCTGTTATTTTATGTTTTCCGGCAATGGAATCGAAAACAAAGGAAAAGATTAAAAACGAAAAAAAAGGAAAAGAAACAAAAGAATTTCGTCTGTTTTATTAAAACTCCCTCGGCGGGTATTTTTGGTGGACTTACGGATATACTACAATTTCAGACAATAGTATTAGGAAAAAGGAGGGATCCTAAAAGCGATGAAAGGGACAAGAACTGAGGATTATTAAAAGTTTGGCTTGATTCTGCCTGGGTTATCCACCATTAGCTCTATTCCTGGATTGATCGTTTTTTTCTTGGTTCAAACCTTTTTCACTATCCCCCGATGGTTGAGATTTTCCCTGTCACTTTCCTGATTTACCTGATTACTAACCTTACTGGGACGGGGTGATCTGAGGATGTCCGAGTGGACGGCGTGGGATGGTGCTACTTTGGACCGACAGTGTGGTATTTGGCTCAGTGCCAGACATAGTTCTGGTTCGGCATGAGCTCAGCATCAGCGTACTTCAGGTTCGGACACATCASCGACATTTATTACCAGGTCTGGGACCACTACGGTCAYTTATTTTATCAGGTTCGGAACCTGATTTATTTTCAGGCGAGGTATTACCTTGAGGTCGGTATGGTTCAAGTTCGGTGATGATTCGGTGAGGACACGACACTCAGGGTCGACGTCTACATTCCGCGGTATTCCGTAGGAGCTGCTACAGTGTGGAACAGGGATGGGCTATTGTGGTATTTTGCGGTGTTCGATATTTTTCAGACTCAACAGTGGTTCGACATCAGAGAGGTACGCGCCGCTGCATTATTTGCAGGTTCGACAATGATCTGGCATGGACATGGACTGTTGGCTGGAACCTACTTTCAGACCCGGGGTCCGGTACTACTACGGTGATTCTTCTATCGGCGGTGAGCGGCGTTGGTAAAGTTCGGTCTTGGTTTGGCAATGCGTTGTTCACTGGGCAGTACGGTACGGTCACAAGATCGGTATGACCACGTGGTTCGATTGCTCTGTTGGCTGGCAAGGTATGTGTGGCATCACACGACAATCAGGCTCGGTGGCTTGGRACCAGCCTGRCYACAAGCTCGTATAAAGGATCTGGTACGGTAACGTTACACTCACTGTTTGGGGTTACAACAATTGAGCCTGTGAACTTGGTCCCTGGTGCGAAACTGGTTTCATGGTACCGATTTTCTTTCATTTTCCTTGCTAGCGGGGGACCTGTTCGCCCAAATTGATATCGTTGGGCCTAGGATGGACCGACCACACTAGTACAGTGATTGCTCAGGACCAGGCCTGGTAGGGCTGAAGCTGAAAACGGTTGAGGGCCAAGGGATATAGTGGGGGCAGATATGCAAAAAAAAAGAAGGGAGCAAGGTGTGCACGGTGTGCTCGGTGCAGTTACGCTGGGGGGGGGTGCAGTTGAGGGATAGTGCGCGAGATGATCGGGGCTAGGGGGCAAGACGAAGTGGTGGGTGCTGAGCGAACGGGGAACGTGCGCCAGGTGTACGCATTGATTTGGCTTGGTTGACTTCAGAGCTTGTCGGAGAACTGAAGAAGGAGGGGAGTCATTCAGGGGGATGGGGTTTTTTGACCCGTCTATCAGTGCTGATGCGTACGTGCCAGTCGAACAGTACAAGGGGGAGTGCCAGGAGTACACAACCCTCATTGGCGCAAGCTGAGTGGAGCTGCATCTTCTGCTGGCCAGCTATTCAAGAGTTCTTGCTGCTAGCGGGAGGGGCCAACTCCACTGATCAGGAAATCAAGTATTATGCTGGTCAGTCAATCAAGTATTTCTGCTGCTAGCGGGAACGGCCGGAGTCACTGATTAGACAGCTGAGCTTTCCGCCGATCAACTATTCGAGTTTTCCCACTCCCTAAGTAAGATCACTAAATTTGCAGGCAAACAGGTATGTGTAACTCTGATATGAGAGAGAGAGTGCACATAGTCAGAGAGTGTGCAGAGAGAGAGTGTGCAGTCGGAGAGAGAGACGTGGAAAGCAGAAGTTGGAGTGCTTTCCCGTCGACCTACGAACAAACGCCGCTGTGGTAAAACTCGAATATGGAACGAATCGGCGCGGTGTTCGTTTCTCGGTATAAATGATTTTTTCTAATTTTTCTGTTATTTTTCCTGGAAAGATCACGACCTAATCTACCAGTGGTGAAATTTTCCGAGTATTTGGAGGATTCCTCTGAGCACGAAAAATCGCCAAAGTCGTCGCCATCCCGCTGATGATGAACGCAGTCATTTCCGATTGATCACGAAAGCCCCCATTCTCAGAAAAGAGAGGAATAGCCATCCCGCCATTTTCAGAGGAGAGAGGGATAGCCATCCCACAGACGGTGAACACAGCCACCGTGGTGGGAATGTCATCCTTGCCATGTCAGCAACTCAGGGTTGCTTTTGTTTTCATCCTATTAATGAGTGGCCTGTAGCCGCCCCCCTCGGTGCAGTTCTGGTTCAGTGTGACAAGAGAGTGCATGGGGACCAGCAAATCTGGAACGCTCCCTGGCACAGAGAACGCGGAGGGGTATGTTTGGTCAAACTGACCTCTGTAAGAGGAAGAACCTGGATGTGTCTAGTGCCAGGGTCGCTCGCTGTTGGAAGCGCCTTCTTGAGTGAGCATGGGAGAGCGCGTCCGTTTGAGTGAGGAAGAGRAAGAWGAGGGTAAGCACCCGGATGACGTTATGCGCTAGGTTCATTTTGCTCTCTCAKAACTCCAGTCTTGCCAGTCGAATCCATCATGCTTTGGGGCTTGATCAGTAGACCTGATCGGAAACGCTGTCAGGGCTATGATTATCTGGCTCGGCTCAATAGAGCCATGTCAATGTCACATTGTGCCACTCAAAGTTGAGAAATGATGAGTACGAAAGTGGTAGAGACAGCAAGTGATGGCTGATTGGTATGCACGACAGTTACTGTACTCAGTCCTTTAATCTGATTCTATTGATGGGAATTGACGCGGACCAACCGCAAACTTCGACCACGTGATGAGATGGATAGCGCAGGCTCGCCGGGTTGAATTYAGGTACAGATTATGRCAATGTGATTTTCCAGTGTTCTTGCTGCAGATGCATTACGGCTTCATCTSGTGGATAGAAGCGCAAGGCYGCAGATTATGTCAATGTATATCCCCACRACCCTAGCCTGCTTTCAACTCAYGGRAAATTGRTTAATTTCTTTATCTATTTATTCGCTTGACTRTTTCATTTGTTTAAGCACCTGGATGAGCYWGYAGACCACGCTCATGGCAGATGGGGAGATGTCATAAGGCACAGGGAGARCCCTTGATGTTAGTTGCCAAGGCGAATGTTTGGACTAAATGAACCTGGCCCGTGCGCCACGTCAGATTCGTCCGGCAAAGTGTACCCTTGAAAGGGAAGAAGGCATGAAGCACTACAAAGTGCACGTGTCCAAAAAGACTCTATACAAAGGAAGAAAGGATCCAGATGACAGGGTGGAAAACAAGAGAGAGAGAGAGAAAGAAAGAGAGAGAGAGAAGAAAGAGAAAGAACATCGGGAGAGATTGAGAGAACAGCGAGGGGGAACAGCGCGAGAGAGAAAGAGGAAGACAGCAAGAAAACTGCCAAGACTTTTTGCTGTGCAAACCTGCTGATTTACCAGTTGGTCGATGGAACTCATTATTGTCTGAACCAGTCGATTCACCGGTTGACTATTGAGACTTATTACTGCTTGAAACAGCTGAATTACTTGTTGGCTATTGAAACTCCTTACAGTCTGAACCTGGTGATTTACCGTTTGACTGTTGGAACTCATTACTGTCTGAACCAGCCGATTTAACTGTTGACTGATTGAAACTCCTTGCGGTGTGAAGATGCCAAATAAAGAAGAAAAGAGAAAAGAAAAACAGGTAGCGTGACAGGGCGTCTCCTACCTAGATCCCTGTTGGTCATTGAGGACCTCTGAAGCGGGGACAGTGAAGTGACAGGCACTGTACCCCCTGGCTTCAGCGACGAACAGGGCCCCCTCCCCGGGTTTCCCCACACCGGGGGCGCGCGCCTCCTTGCGCGTGCATTTGTCAAGTCTTGCTTGGCAGTTACTGACACCAACCAGTTCTTTTCGATCTTCACCTCTCGCCTTCTCTCACTCTTGCTAGCTTCCTGGCGTCTGCACTTTACCTGATTTCGAGGCCCATTCCCGCCCTCTCAATCGCTCCCACAGTTATCAAGAACGTGTCTTCCTTCCAACTGTCTCGGTGTACTTTTGCACGATTGTCCTCCATTTTGCCCCTCGATCCCATCGCCCCCTTCTTCCCCCTTCTTCTTTACCCACTTGGTCGACTTTTTTTCTCGGCTCTCAGTCAGACCGCCCCCCCCATATGCGTGTTATTATGCCCGTCCTCTCGACAATTAAAACTATTCCTTAGCTGACCTTCTTCTCATCATGCCGCCAGCCAGTCCTTGGTGCGCGTCAAATTTTTATAAGTTTTCCCTCGATGCCTTCATCCTTCGTTCGGACGGTTATCAAGAACCGTATGCGCAATCTTCCTTTCTAACCATCTTACTGCGCTATCTCTTCTTGCTCCTCTGCCAGCGATCCTCTCTTCCGGTTTGCTCCTCCCTCCCTTTTTTTTTCTTGCTCGGCCGGTCTCCTCGCCTCTCCTTATTTGCCAGCTAACCCCATCTCCCGCTCGCTTCGTAGTCGGATCGGCCTCGTAGGCGTGTTACTCAGCCAGCCCCCCGCCCATAACTAATGACGATCGCCTCGAGGCTGGAGGTCCAACTGATCCGTCGTGCCGAAATTGACCATCCTCCGCCTCATGGCGCCCGTACTCCGGCTCGCGCCCCCGAATCTCATTCCCCCGCACCTAGTGACCCCATGGCCGCCCTCATTGCAGTTCCACTTTCCATTGGGGCAAGCCCTGCAACTGCCAGCAGCTAAGGCACATCTCTCACTTCGCACCTTGTTTCTTCACGATTTTCTTCCCTTAGTCCTAACGCCAGCTGTCATCCCCGCCCTCTTTGTGTGTCTCATCGAAAACTGAGACTCTTGGCCCCACTTGCGACCTGGCATCGGCCGCCTCCCTTCCTGCTCGTCAAACGTTAGTAAAATCCAAAAAAAAAACAGGCTTCCCTCAAAAACCCTTCAAGCCCATGCATTCATGCGGCAAGCACAAGTGAAATCAAGAAAACATGTTAAAAAAAAACATCATGTTTGGTGAATGAGGCGTTCGGCTGGTAGGCAGCCGCCCGACAACCAGCCCACACCCCAATTCTCGCCGTCCCTTGCGAGCTTTCCACAATGGTCCCTCCCCTTTTCTTTTTACTTTTCTTTAGGCGACGGTACATGACTCATACTTCTTTTCCCTATGGTCTTGACCCTCCCTTTCGACCGCGGTAATCACTCATATCACTAGCGTTTACTGTTCTAAATATTATTACCCTTGCTTGACTATGGTACATAACTTATGGTATCCTTTTATGATGCGAACACCGCCCCTTTTTCGATCGTCGTGCACGCTTCCTTTTCCTCACAGTCTTGGTAGGTAGTACCTTCATCCGACTATGGTACTCGTTACGACCCTCACCTAACTATGGTCCACCTACCCAAGAACCCCCTTTCCCCGAGTCTGTCACTGTTCCCTTCCTTTGACTATGGTACAAGGTTTCTTGTTTCAGATCGCCCTACATTTGGTTTCCGCAGGGCCCATTCTCCAGCTTAGAGTACAGTCCTTTATTCGAGAGGCACTACGTCCCTCTTTTCCTCCTCATCCTTCTCTCTCGTCGTTCCTTCTTGCGCTTTCTTTCAGATCTCTCACGCCTCGCCATCAAAGCTTTTTGTGACACACTCCTTCGTTCCTTTACTTGCCGATCTTGGAAACGATCTTCATCTTCGTCCTCATCCCTCGGCCTCTTTCTTCTTCTAGGTGTTTTAGGTAAGGTTGGCATCCTAACTTTGTACCCCCTCTTAGGCAGTTGTTTTACCGATCCCTGTTTCAAACTCTCCTCCTTTTCGTAGGTGATGGATCCTCCCATTGGGGCATCTACCTTCCCTTTTCCTCTAGGGTCAACCTCAAGGGTCCCCCTGCATCGGAAAAGTTTGAGACGAGCTCCCACGACAGGGTCCCGGAACCTGGCCCCATCTAATTCGGCAAGGAGGTACGCTCCTCCATCCAATCTTTTTAGGACTCGATATGGCCCCATCCACCGATTCGCTAATTTCTTGCTTCAGGTCTTCTCTAGCAACGAGTCATACATCAGGACGAGGTTACCAGCCCTTATCGACTTTTGTCGAACCCGTACATTCTTGTCCCACCTCTCTTTCTCTTTCACCCTCATTTTCTCAATGTTTTGGCTTGGCTCAGCAAGTCCGGCGTCGAGATTATCGGCTATTTGTTGTATCCTTGCTTCTAGCAGTTCGCTTCTCGTCATGTTGGTTTTCCACGAGAGACTCGTCCAAGTGTCGACGTGAAATTTGATGGCCAGCGGGCAGTGCCCACCGAACCAAAGCGTGTAAGGGGGATAATCCGTGCTTGATTTGACCGTGATGTTGTCGGCCCAAACGGCATAGCGTAAGTACTTTGGCCATTGTTCCTCCCGCCCTTTGCACCACTTAGCCAAAGCATCTACAAGCGTCTGGTGACCTCTCTCAACCGGAGTGTTGCTTTGGGGGTGGTAAGCGGTTGTGTAAGCCGCCTTAATCCCCGCCTTCTCCAATATTGCCTTGACTTTTTAGCTCAGGAACTCAGACCCCCTATCCATGACTATCTTCCCGACACACCCGTATCTCGCGATGTATTCCAGGAGAAAATTGCTCACCTCTTCAGCCGTCTTTTTCTTTATGGCCTTAGCTTCTACGAACCCCATGAGGTCATCGCGGGCGTTAATGATGTATCGAAGTCCGCCGACCTCTTTGGGCATGGTTATCAAATCGACGTGGACCTTTTCGCCTGGAACGGCAGGGAGTGACGGAACAAGGGGCTCCTTATAGCGGACGGTTGCCCTCTTTTGATAGGCTTCACAGGTCGAACAGTACTTCTCGACTTCCCCTTATTGTCCATCCCACCAATAAAGTCGTCGAACTTTATCAAACGTCTCTTTTACCCCCCGATGCCCCCGACGACCCCGTCGTGCAACTCTTCTATGACTGCTTTTCTTTCCTCAGGATCGCAAAGTACCCTCAATGACATGGGGATTGCAAATTTTGTGGGCCTCTTAAAGAGGTGACTGCCTCGCAGACAATACCCGAGTGCGTCCTTCTTGACCGTCTCGGTTCCTTCTTCCCTGCCAGCTAGATACAACGCTATGTCCTGGTACTTCTCGTCATAGAGATTTGCTAAGAACGTCCTTGGGCTTCCGTCTTCCTCTCTTGTGACTGTCGTTTCTTGTGCCTTATTGGTGGCAACTTGGATTACCCCTTCCTTGGTTATTGATTGCGTCGCCACCTCCAGTCTCGGATAATCCTCCTTCCGGATCGGAATTCAAGACAATCTGTCGACTACTTGGTTCTTAGCTCCTGAAATTCTCTCAACCTTGTGGTCATACAGCCTGATGTGAATCATCCATCTAGCTATTGTTGGGTCCGTTAGGGAAAAGTTTTTTTGAAGCACGGCTGCCACCGCGGTCGGGTATACCCGAAGGAGGAATTTCCTTCCGTAAATGTAATGCCTAAAGGTCTTTAGACAATGCAACACTCCCAACACTTCCTTCTTGAATTGACAATAGTTTCTCTCCGTAGTGTTGAGCGGCCTACTCTCAAACCTGAAAGGCCGCTCCTTCCCTTCTTTGCCCTTTTAGGACATGAGCCCTCCTACCGACAAGGGTTCTGCATCCGTTGATACTATAAACGACTTATGCTCTTCATCATCAAAGAAGGGCACACCTAACACTTGGCCTCCCTCTCAGAACTCTTCTTTGAAGGTTCCCATCGCCTTTTCCTGGTCTCCTCCCCAATCCCACTTTTCAGCTTTATGGAGTAACTTTCAGAGGGGCTTCGCTTTGTCACTGTAGGCCTTTATGAAGATGTGCTAATAGCCCACAACCCCTAGAAATTGTCGTACCTCAATGATCGATTTTAAGGGAGATGGCCATAGGATTAGCTTCTCCAGCTTAGCGAGATCCGGTCTCCTCCCGTCCTTGTCGCATGGCACGTGAGGAATGATATGAATCCTTGCAGGTTTAGCATATCTTGGGTCTATCCTTCCGGACCTTCCCCGCTCTGAGTCATCAAAGGCTATAGCCTTGTCGCAGCCTCTTAAGATAACTATTACGCGCTCATTTTCCCGCTTCGTGAGGTTTCCGTCCCCTATGCCAATCTTCTCCACTCGTTCGGTAGTGATTCTCTGCCCCTCTTTCTCCTTCCGTTTTCTGATGATCTCAGTTATCTCCTCTTCGGAAACCGTTTCTTCCCCTGTTCTGTCCCGGCTGACCGCGGCAAGTTTTACTTTCTCCGTCACGGTTTTATGTTTTTTTACCTCCGCCGACTAGAGAGATTCCTCCAAAAAAGACAGCTTCACATATCCCCCAAATTCCTCATTTTCACATTCCTTCTCGTATCCTACCCCGTTGATCACAATCCAATCTCCAATCTCTTCGACCTCTATTTTGTCTTCCGGAGACACTTTCCCGAAAAAAAGGGGTCTCGTCCAAGGCGGACTTGGCACATCCTAGATCTACCACTTCCGTTTCTTGGGATGCTAGTGCGGTTATGCTCATCTTGAGCATCCATGGCTCGGAGGATCACTCGCACACCGTCAGGGGACTGAATGGAGAGTGTCTGACTCCCATCTGGGAGATCAACCGTAGTGGCGTGCACCACGCTCAGCCAGGTTCGCCCAAGTATTAACTTCGATGAGCATTCCTTTACGGAAAAGATTGACACATTAGTTTCTACCCCCGCGACCTCGATCACTGGTTTGTGGCAAACCCCTTCGGCCGGCTGCAACTTGTTGTCCGCTACGACCATGAACATGGCGATTTCCTTATCTATCTCTAGTCCCAATTCTCTGGCGATCGAGTTCCGACAAACAGTCGATTCGGACCCATTATTCACTAAGGCCCTCATGTCTCTCCCATTAACCGTGGCTTGGAGCTGATCACTGCCTAGCACAAAAAAACTCTTTACTTCTTCTTCTGAGAAGCAACTTGCCGACAGACTCTCCATTGTGATTCTTGAAGACTGCGCCGTCCTGGATTGAACGCCCTCCTTGGCTACCACATTACCTGAGACAGTTGGCCCTTGGGCCATCGGAATTCTCACTTTCTTGGTGATACTCAAAAGTTCCTCTCTCACGTTCTTACTGGCGGCTAGGTACTCGAGCAGCGTACATTGCATGGGCTGCATCAGGGTCCGCCTAAGAGGGGCTACTGTATCTATCTCGTCCAAGGTACATTTCATTTTGAATTTCTTCGGCCCTCTTTTCCGAGGTGAAGTGGGTTCTCCTTCCCCTTTTCCTTTCGCCTCCTTCTTTTCTTCGATCTTTGTGTCCGTCATTGGTTGGTCGCTGTCCGCGCTGCTTTTCTCCGGCGCAACCCCTTTCTCCCCCGAAGAACTAGCCCAGGCTTGATTCCGCACCCTCAAGCACTGATCGGCTTCGACTTCTTCGAGGGAGGCTTCTACGAACTTAATGCTAGAGACTTGGGGTTCCCCAAGCAAAATTCCCTAGGTTGGATCGGGCTCCGTCATTTGGACCCTGGATGGGCAGACCACTGGCAACGGATGGGATCCGCTCTGATTTGGGATGAAAAGTGGGTGGTAGGGGGACAACTCCCTCCCCTCTTCTTTAGTCATAGCGGTGGGGGTACATGGCACAGTCGATCCATTCAGTCATCGCATGGGTTATATGGGAAGATCGGAACAATATTCTGTTCCGGAACGAATGGTCATCGGACGAAGCCATCCAGGCTAAAATTAAAGCCTTAATCAGAACGATGGTGGTGGCAGAGTGGGTAAGACGAGCGGGAAAAGGTCAGTTGCCAAATGGCAAAAGGTGGTTCCTCTTCACATGGGTAAGAGCAAACAAATTGGCGGCGGTGACATTGGAAGGAGAGTTGGTACTATCACCTTGGTTGAGCTCACAAGGAAGGATCGGAAGGGCACCGCAGTGACATGGCCATGGTGTCTGCGGAGAAGCTTGGTGAGATAAGGGAGGAACAGACTGCTGAGAAGTTCGGTGAGATTAGGAGATTAGGAGGGAGGGTAACGGAGAGCCTGTTCAGAGTAGAAACTGAGTCGCGTTGGACTTGAAGGGGCAGCTGACCCTGTGTGAGGTCTAGAGAAAGTAGGATGCGGGTAATACATGGCAATACAATGTAGTAGTAGAGAAGGGTTGGGAAGCGAAGGTTAGCAATAGGTTGGGGGTAAAGAGAGAGGGTCCTGGGGAAGCGCTGAGGTTTATTAAAGACGGGAGTTCTTCCGTAGAATGGTAGAATGGTAGGTTTGGCCAGGATTGGGGTTTTGACCTTCTCCTCTTTAACTGCTTTTGAACTTTGGACTTTGAACTCTGAGCTCCACTATATGAAGTAGTAACAGGGAAGATAACTTCAGCCACTCAATGTAAGGGAGGTGGGGGGGACCCACCTTCTCTCTCCGTGGGTGTAGTAATAGGCCGCAGGAGGCCGTGGGGTTGTCCTTGACTTGGCTGGAGACCCTGAGAAGAGATAATATTTAGACTGAGTCGATTTAGACTCGGGGGGGGCTTGTAGCCCTCTGGGCTCATCTCTAGAGGTTGGATAAGGGATAAGAGGTTAGAGAAGAGTAGAATAGGGGGAAAGTAAGGGGCTACTGGGGATTAGGCTGGTGGACTTGTAAGTGTGTTTAGGATGGACAGGGCTTACGTAGGAACAAATGAGTGGAGGGACACAGAAGCTAAACCGGCTGATGCTGCCGGGATAACTCCGGGTTGAATTGTGAGGGCCCCAGCCTCGTATTCAAATGTGATTTTGGAATATAATTGAATGCGGTTAATAAAAGTAATAAAAATAAAAATAAAAAATGGTGGGATGAAGAGCGAGTGGAGCGACGCTTCCGCTCTCTCCACTCTCGAAAAATGCGGTTTGGAAAGCGGTGGAGCGAGACCCAGGCGTCGCTGCACTACTCTGCACGACGGACAAAAATCATCCCCGTGTATCTTTCCATGTGCTACAGGCAGATTCACTCTCGTTTTGCACATTTTGAAAAAGTAGTGGAGTGGAGTGTGAGGCTGCCAAGGCAAAGCCTCAATCCCGGTGGTTCTGTTTTTTTTTTTATCCTCCTCTTGTTCCATGGCCTGCGGTGATGAACCAGGCTCACCGGCCTGGATCAACCCCACCGCGGCTGAGTCGTACCACAGTCTATCCTAAAAAGCATCAAACCCTAATTAGCTCTAATTGACACTAAATAACCCAAGCAATGAAGCACAATCAAACCCTAATTAGCTCTAATTAACACTAATAACCCAAACAATGAAGCACAACCCAAACAATTAAACATAAACCAACTAATACCTTTGAAAAGAAAACGCTACCGAAAAATCTACACCACCGGCCCTAACCACTCAAAGAAACGAAAAAAAAATCCACCCAAGAGCAAATAAACGGTCAACAAACGAACGCAATCCAATTATCCCTCGTAATATACTCGAAAAAAGAGGCAAAGAGTTCACAAGGCACACCACACCCGAAGTAGGAGTATCAACAACGCAAAGTAAGCAGATCGCAGCTTAAAGCCCGTTGTCAGCGACGATGGGCGATACCGGTCACAGCCAAACTCTAGTGTCGCTCTCCCGGAAGCCGGCGCTTGTCGATGCACACTCATGTCTCATCTCCGTATCAAAGTCAGGGGACGAAATCCCTGACAGGTTTCACATACTGGTATACACGGCACCCAGATCCCGCCCTTCGGACCACCACACTTCTCCTCCTTCCTCACGTAGTCTCTCCAGGAATGCTAGCATATGCCAACCGGGACCGGGCTATGGCAGAAGCTTGTCAATGCTTCCTCGAGGCGGTCCCCACCCTGCGCCCACACGCTCTTCTCCCCAGCCACCTCCGCCACCCCGACCGTAGGTTTTGGCACCGCGCAGCACCAATAGCAACTGCACGCACGCGATCCCCCAAAGCCCAGGCGCTCGCTCAGGTAAAAAAATTACAGGCGCCTGCGCTAACGGTAATGCTAATGCACGAAGGCGCTAGCGCCGCCAAGTAAAGGATCAACATATGGAGCCTCCCTCCACTACTCACCAAATGTGCAAAATGAGAATGAATCTTCTCCTACATCATGCGACTATACATCACCATTTTTATTTTTATTTTTTATTATTATTATTTTTCAATATCTCGATTATCAATTCCAAAACATTCGAATAGAGGCCAGGGACCTCACAATTTAACCCGGAGTTATCCCGGCAGCCGGTTTAGCTTAACAGGTGACGCCGGTAACTCATGTAAGCAGTACCTTCACCAGAATAATCCTGTTCTTCCTATTTCCTCTTTCACAGATCTTTGATTCAATCAAAACAAAACCGGGGCCGAAGACCTCTACAAATCCACCCGGGACTGGGAGCATTACCCAGAGAACGCTTGTAATAGGACCACCAGGGACCCGGAAATACTACTACTACTCCCAAGCCAAACAGGAAACCCATTCCAGACCAAGATTTACTCTATCAGCCTCCCTGCAACCGAAAGCACTACTTCAATGCTAGTAAAACGAGACAAGAAAAAGCCCAACCTGTTTTCATAGCCTTCTACAAACTGAAGTAGTCAATAGCCTTCTACAAACTAAAGGCAGTCAAACACCACCAGCATCCTATTTATGAGCTAGAGTGTAACGCGGGCCTACCTAAATGCGGCAGCCCTTTTTTTTTTTTTTTTTTTTTTTTTTTGCGGCAGCTTGGAACTCGCGTTCCTGCAGAACCAAATGCCATATTTTTTAAATAGCCCTTCGACGGAGCGAAGGGCCGTTAAAATTCGTTGTAAGCTGCTCAGTGAGTGTGCTCGGGCCACGGTATTTTTCTTTAGTAAAAGGCGAAAGAATAGTACGTCATGTGCTGAGTACCGGGGCGAGGTCCCACTGGCAACATGGATTGGATTGAACGCCTGAATCCAGACGTGTTCCTGGAAAAGTGCTGAAATTCGAGATTGAACAGCTTTTCTGCATTCCTGCGTAAAACATGTCCAGATTCAGGAGCGAGTTCCAATCGTCTTTGCTAATGGGACCTAGGCCCTGGAGTACGCAGCATGTGCTGAGCACTGGAGCGAGGCCCATGGACTGCATTTTTTTCGAAGTTATATATCGAGGCTTGCGTCCTATTTTATTACTGACATTTATGCTTTTTAAATTTCCCTTGGCTCTTGTTTTTCCGCGATGCACCCCTCCAAGGTGGGGGAAAGTAGGCTTTGTTTGAAAAAGAATGCCAAAAGTTGGGGGAGCGTTCTGTGCCACTTTTTGAATCTGTTTTTTTTTTTTTTTTTTTTTTTTTTTTGCACGCGCGGGTTCCCCGGGCATCAGACCCCCCTCCGGGCGTCACGCCCGGGTGCCCGGACGTGCAGGCCCGACCGGACATTAAAAACTTCCTAACTTATAACAAATATCTTCTAATTAAGATTGAATTAACCTACGAAACGTTTTATAATAGAATGATTGTCTAATTTTAAAAAATCATAAACTCTTATAGACTTTCATTCCATCTCTGACGTGCAGTTTAAACAAAAAGGGATACCCCATTTTTAAAGGAAAATCTTCAAGTAAGACGAAACATTTTGAAAGTGAAATAGTTTTTTAAAGTTTAAATGAATTCAATGAAAATTTAAATTTTAACATATAATTTTATTATGGAATGATTATTTAATTATAGAAAACTTTTATATTTTGTGAGACGGACTGTGAGGCACGGGCAAACCTGGCTTGCGTGATCGGACTGAGTGGAGTGATGACTCCGAGTGGTTGGTGGGTGCGCGGCGATTGACTGTTTGCACCAAATGTGAAAGTGGACGGTGACAAGTGAAGAGAGGGAGTGTGGTGATCGAGTTGTACTTCGGATCTTTTTGAATTCACATTTGGCAACTTCTCTAACATGTCTCATTTGGCTCATTCCTTCCTCCTCCTTTCTTCGCTCCACCTCCTTTTCTATCTCCCTTTATTCTTACTTTGTTATGAGTATGTATGCATGTGTGTGTTCGGATGAATTTATTTTTCTTCTCTCATCGGAATTGAATTTTGGTCAAATGCATCATCCAAGTTTTGTCGTGTTAATTTGTATACTTAACAAAGGTTTTGGATTACGGTGTCGAGCGCATCGTCTCCCGCCTTTTTGCAAAGTGCGGGAGCCTTCCCGACCATGCCACGCAAGAGTTAAAACAAAACATAAACAGAACAACTCGGGAACGACACATAATAATCCCACAAACCGTCGAAACAGGCGAGGTTGCATTGTTCATTCGCTGCTCTAGCGCCAACTATACATCTCGTGATCCCTTACGACAGGATAGGTTCCAGCGGGATGTATAGCTGACGCACTCGGATAGAGCGGCGAAGGAACGATGCGACCACGCCCGTTTCGACGGGTCGTGGGATTATTATGCGTCGTTCCTAAGTTGTTTTGTTTATGTTTTGTTTTAATTCCTACGTGACATGGCCGGGAGGGCTCCCATACTTTGCAAAAAAGCGGGAGCCGATGCGCTCGACAGGTGGCGCCGTTGCCAGGGATAACGGCAAACTACCGTTGTCCCTAGCGGAACGACATTCGGATGATTTAAGTTTTGATGAGAATTATAAATTTATTGTGGTAAAGTATCCATGTGGGTTTGGTTTAAATACTGTCGAAAGTGAAACTAGCTATATCTTTAGAATTTTTAATCGTTTGGTTACTAATATAAGATATGAATTTTGCAGGGTGATACAATGACGAAGGGAGCATTTGCTCACATGTGTCCCCTTTTGAAGGCAGTGAGGTTGCCGAGTTCCTGCTAGCATTTCATATCTTAGCAGGGCTAATGCTTTGGGAAGAATATCATAAGTTTCTTTTCGTCTTAAACTTTGTTGCCGAAAGGTTAAAGTATGATGTTGGACTTCTCCTACGAGTCTCTGAGACTCGGATTGAATTTGAGAAGTTGATGACTGCCAAGTTATCAGGATTATCTGATGATGGGAATAGTAAGGGTAAGAGGAATCAAGTTGAACTGGATAGTGATAAATAGATCAAACTCGATTTGACGAAACTCCGTAAAGTTTCTAAAACTGAAGGAATTACGAAAAAAGTGATTCGCGGGGGAAAAGGGGTACGTGGGAGGAAAAATCGAGTTACGAATGTTGAGTCACTAGACTCACTACCGGATATCCAAAATAAATCCTTAGGAAATGTTAAAGTTTCTTCTGGTGTGAAGTTAGAGGCGCGAGAACAAGACGAATGTTCAAATCAGAAAAAGAGTGAGAAGAAAGGGTATTACAAGTCTTGGAGATGTACATATTGTGGTATGTGGGGTCATAGGATAAGATACTGCAGACACCTCGACCGTGATACTGAAAAGGGTACTCTTAGGAGACGTTGTCGTGCACTGTACCTCCTCCTATAGTCAGATGCAGTGGCTCGCCCTCGACTGCGCCCGAGCTCGAGTTTACACACCCTTAAAGCGTTCTTCCACCCAACAGGAGTGTCCCCCACACCGTTCGACCCTCATCCACGGGCCCCTACTCGTTTTTCCTTTTTCAACTGTTATGCCCTTAGACCAGCCCTTGCGGCCCAAACCCTCCCGTGCATCCGTTCCCCCCCCTTTCTCCCTTTTTTTTTTTCCTTGGTGGCGCAGGTTCATCGGCAACAGGCACGGACCAACGGACCCCGATAGCCCAAGGCAGTTGACATCGGAACTCCCAGCGTGCACTGGGTGAGGACCACAGCGTTAAACAGAGATGATGCCAGACAGGGTTGCGTTCGCACCTCCTCGGTCCCCACAGTTTCAAGAGCCAAAAAAGTTTTGCAAGGGAAGGAAAGGAGGACAACTGCAGACTCGTGCGGCCGCGACTACGAACAAAAAGGACTCTGGCCCCTATGCCAGTTGGGCTGAGCCACAGACTCCAAGCCGAATAAGCCATCTGGAAAACAAACGACGACCGCGGCCCCGTAAGGGTCGAGACTTCAAAAAAAGGTTTCAGTATTCGTGCAGATCGGACCGTTCCCGCAGTTCAGAGCAGAATGTGCCTACAAGAAGCCACTACGGACCCGTGTGAGAATAGTTGTAACAGGCTCCGAGAACGAAGGCAAAGGCTTGACCATTGTGGAGACATACTTCTAAGGAAGCAAGTGAGGGTTTTACTGTGACTCAAACTACACTTAAATTCTGACCGATCCGCTCGAGGCAAAGCGCTGTTCAACTTAGAGGATAAAATAAATGACTCGGACCCGACTCCGATACAAATTACCCAATAACTCGATAACAGTTTAGGCCAACCATTTAAGCCCTTAGCACAGATCAATACAGACAAACGCAAAAATGACAAGAGTCTGAAAAGTTCAATTCCGTGTGGATGAGCAATCGAACAACCTAACTCCAATAGAACACGCCACTTAGGACCTCGGTCCATAAGAGATAGTCAAACGACTCTGGCCCTTTGAGCCCAATCACAGATCAGCGCAGACGAGTCTGTTAGGAACGAGCCCCCCAGGGCTGCAGATAAGCTAGTAACCACGTGGAGGACCTTCTTCTCCTCTCTTCCTCTCCCTCTCTCTCTCGCTTGTCGCTCTCTACCGTTGCGTGGTCCACGAACCCCGCGGCGCCAAGTCACAAAACAAACATAGCCTCCCAGGCTCCCGCTCACAGGGCGTGGATTTCAAGTCGGTCTTCGCGTGAGGGTTCGCGATTTCGAATCGGGCATATCTTTGGCAGCATGCTCCAAACTGCATTCACAAACTGAACGTGAATCAAAGCAGAGCGGCACGCTCGAGATTGTGCCTCAAGACCGAACCCGGCCCACGCAGAGCAGTGTGCTAGGAGCTAGAAACTGCGCTCACGAACTGAACCGCTATCCAACGCAGAACAGCGAGCTCGAAAAGGAACTGACTCGAAGCCGCGGTCCGAGAAGAACCTCGCCCCAACGCAGAACGAACCGAACTTCAATCCCACATACAACGACGAGCTCTGAAGGGAACTTCGAGGGTAGCGAGGTCGAAATTGCACTCCGACCAGAACTCCTTCCCAATGTCGAACAAACTGAACTTCGGTCCAACACGGGGCAGTGAGCTCGAAACGGAAACTTCGAGGATAGCACGCTCGAAACTGCACTCCAACCAGAACTCCTTCCCAATGCAGAACGAACTGAACTTCGGTCCAATCATGAAATCCGAGCAGAACCTCTGAGCTTCGGTCCTAAGTGGAGCCGCACGCTCGAGGCTGCTCTTACGAACTGAACTCGGCCCGAGCGGAACTCGACCCAATGCACTCGATGCTGTGCTCCCGAACTGGACGTCGACCTGATGCAGAACAGAGCGCTCGTAACTGTGCTCACGAACGAAACTTAGGTGGCGTGGCCCGGAGGGCTCGCGGTGATCGCTCCCTTAAGCAGACGGCGCACCTCTCTCTCTCTCTCTCTCTCTCTCTCTCTCTCTCTCTCTCTCTCNTGTGTGTGTGTGTGTGTGGTCCGTGCTCCTTAGGAAGGGCACATTCTTTGCCCTACCGAAGACTTCCTTTTTTGTATTCATCGGTGGGAGCTCCAGAAAAGTTTTTGTGTTGGGTGTTTCCCTGGCCGAAATCCGCTGTCCATGAGAGAGGGGTATCGATGTCCCGAATTGCATCAACCTCCTTCTCCTTCGATCGTGGGGTCGTCGATGCGGCGAATCGCGGGATCGACGAACCAGCAGACATATCAACGAATAAACAAACATATCAACGAAAAGTAATCAACAAGTCGACGGATCAACCGATCAATATATCCATCTCCTTCGCGGATAGCCCAGCGGCTGCAGGATTTCTGTGTCCTCCCCCCCTCCCTTCGTATGCCTATCCCTCTCCATCGGATGGGTGAGATCTAGCTACGAGATCATAAACAGACAGGTAAAAAGATCCTCTGAAGTGCCTGCAGTGCTGAAGATATCAATAACCACACGCATGCATGCATGCACGCACACGCACACGCACACGCACACGCACACGCACACGCACACGCTCACAGACATCACCTCATTCTCTACAAAGGTTCGGACTCTCAAACACACACACGCACACATGCAGATGAAGACACAGATACACACACACACACACACTCATGGAGGCATACACATATACGCATATACGCACACGCGCATGCACGCATGACCCCAGCTGTGCACGGTTGCACGCAGACGGATGTGTTCTCGCGCACGAGAAAAGCTGCAGAACTCTCAGCAAGACAAAAAATAGTGGCAATGAAAGCTTACATGGGCGAGACTATCCGTGCTACCAACCGGGCGCGCTCGGGTCACCTTGGTAGCCCGGGCTGCCCAGCCGGGCAAGGGCCAAGTAAGGACCCTGTAAAAGAAAAATAAAAAAATCCAGAAAAAACAATCTGCGTCGTGCAGAAAAATAAACCGAGGGATGCCGCCGGCCTATAAAAGCATTTTCTTTTTTGAAAAAGAAAAAAAAATCTGAATAACGTTAGGGTCGGATCAAATTTCTTTGTCAAATTAAAAATAAAAATTAATATATCTATAGATAGATTCTATACATATAAACAGTTTGTCACAGCCCCTCATTTCTTGTCCTCTTCTCCCTGGCCGGGCAAGCGATCCCGGCCACTCTGGTAACATCAGTTCGAACGGGATCTGAGGCACGGGATTTGAACGTGTTGAACGAAGCAGAGGCTGACATGCGTATCTTCAGCCGCTTGGTTTCCCCCAAGTTGGACATGCTTTCACCGCATAAGATTTCGTAATTACCCACGCTTACAATAGAAC
>BFEA01000250.1:159359-178076 GCA_003427395.1 Chara braunii
GAGCACCTGTCTTACAGCAAATCAACAAGCACATTCAACTAGCAGACATGCGGAGTTGCAAACAGTGCAAAGCAGGCACAAGACTAAAGAAACAGAGGCAAAAAAAATTGAAACAAGCATTGATTAACTTTGAAGTTTGAACTTTGAATTAACTTCAATTAATTAATTTAAGTTCATAACTTCATAAAAGTTCAAAGTTCGAACGTTGCAGTTCAATTCAGAACGTCAGAATCTTCGGACTGGCAGCACTGTCAGTGCCTTCTCTCTCTCTCTCTCTCTCTCTCTCTCTCTCTCTCTCTCTCCAACGGGCGGAGGCGGGGGGCGGCACGTCAAAACGGACACTTTGAAATTGCTCGGGCCTGTGTGAAACCCGCCACCCCAAAAACCTGCAGTGTCTTGTGTCAGGACCTCTGGGCCCTGTCCGGCGGGGTGAAACGACACTGAAAAATCACCCCGTTATTTTTCAGGGGCATATTTTGCCTCCCCGACGAGCGTATCTTGTCATAGAACGCCTACCTGCTTCAATTTGTCTAGATGTAATCCAAGATGGCTCTAAGGTCCTGGGCCACCCCTTTTTTTTGTTTTTCAATTTTTGCCCTGGGGGCCTCCATCCAGACATCATGGACGGGACACCGGACCCGGACATGTTGTTCTGGACATTCTGGAACCTGGTCCGGACGTCCGGTCGGTTACCATATGGTTTGAACCACCCGTACTTCCTAAAGTCGTGCCTGTTAGCAAGCCAGGATCTTAGGAAAACGTACGGGCCACTACAGGAGCGCCCAAATTCATCCGACTAGAAACGTTTCTACTCTATTTTTTTTCCACGGCCAATAGCCGGGGCAAGTACTGGTGGTTTAATAGCACACTTTTACCACCGCTGCCTGAATCCAACCTGCCTGGTAGACACAGGGGTTATGGCCATCAAAGAGCCTTGCGGCCAAAAAGAATTCTTCGCCAGAAGATGGCCTAGGCCCCAAAATACGCTAAAGGCCGTGGGTGTCATTTCGTTCTTTGAAAGGGCAACGCTCTTGAGATGCATCAACTGGTGCCTGGACCCAGCTCATACATTCCTAATACATATCGTTCAGGCTGGAGGCTGTGGGGCCTGAAGCCATTTTGCCGCCATCAGACTTATTTGTCGAACCTCTCTTTTCTCCTGGCTTTTTGACCAGGCACTACAGTCTTCCCCCGAATACAATGCACGGCCATTATAGCTGAATTTGGTTTATCTTTCAGTCTAAATTCAGCTATAATGACCGTATGTTGTATTCGGGGGAAGACTGTAGGAACATGGCTGTGTCGGCGGGGTTTCGTTTTGGTCTGTTAGGTAACATTTTTTTTAGTATCTTGGTATTCGGCATTTTTTCTCTAGATTGGCGGATTGCCTAAATTGGTCAGATAGTTCCAAAAGAACTCTATATCTTCTTTGCCAAAGAGGGCCCGGGGTAATGGGCCCGGTGCCGTAATGATTTGTAAGCCTTTCATAAGGGACACTGGGCCCGGTTCCCAGCACGTGCTGCTCCCCACGGATAGATTGGAGCAATGTTATTTTTTGGTTTTTTGTTTTCAGAAAAAAATGCCTCAGGCCTCGGGAGCTGCCCTCGTTCTTTTTCGTTTGATATTTCCGACTAAGAATTCCTCGGAAGTCTTTCGCTCCTCAATTACAACAGTATCTTATGCACCAGGCAAATCTCTGACTCTACCTCCTCGAACCATAACAATAGAGTGATCTTGTAAATTATGTATAGCCTTCTCTCGGAATGTAATATGTATGCAGTAACCGCATTTCGATTGGTTAATCTCACATTAGCTATTTTGCGTAAAGCTGAGTTGGGTTTTTGTGCTATTCTTTTAGAAACACAAAGGCGTACGCCCCTGTACTCCATTCTGCCATGGCCACACACTAGGTTGAAAACTCAAATCGAATAGTAAGGTTTTCAAACATTTTTCTTTTTTTCACTTTGCTGAGTTTGCTCATTGTGATTCATTTAAAGGGGAAACTACGTGGGAGTCGCAAAAAGAGTTTGGAAAATAACAGTTTGGGCAAAAAACAGTTTCAAATTGCACTTTGGGCAATGTATACAACCCAGCTTTCCGGTCAGGTAGGGTTGCATCGGGGTGTGTTATGTTCGGTGGAATGCCCGAAGTGTAATTTACTAATTTCAGACTGTTTACTCCTAAAATTTTGGAGGCTCGGGGCTACCAGACCACAATGGCTGGCAGCATCAGCCAAAAAAGAAAAAAAATAATGCTCCGCTGGCGGTGCGCCAAAGCTTGGCGCGCAGTGCAGCGCTGCCAAACGAGGGTGTACTGGTGCGTTAAGCCCCTCTGCTGAATTGTGTCCTGACCCTCCCTGACTCCTTGGGTCTGATTATTCCTGTTGGTTTGCAGGTGCTGACCACTGAACAGAACTTAACCCTGTTACCTTCTATACTTGGCCCCTCTCCCTTTCCCAAGACCCCTTGTTCGAAGTTATCCCTTATCTCCTTCGCTTTCTCCCAATTATATTTAATCCTCTCCCCCTGGTCCATTTCCATTGTGGCTTTTGTTTTCTCTCTTTCTTTTTTCTAATATTGCTCCAGTGTATTGGTGGGGAGCTACACATGCTGTAAAGCGGGTCCAGCGTCCCTTTGCATACAAATAAGATTGAGAAAGTGGCAAGGCTCAATCAAATATGCTTCAACCAGGGCTGAGTGGGGTGTGTGGGGCTGAGCTTAGCCCTCCCGGGTACCTGCAACCGCTGTTCGGTCAGCTCACCCCCAGTCCGGAGGGTGATGATCCTGAGTGGTAGACACTGGGTAGGATAGTGGGAGTAGGAATACCCCGGGAAGAAATTATGAGAGTGGTAGGTCGGGAGGGAGCCTCTACCACATGGCCGAGTGCCGAAGGTGACTCTCACCTGTCTATGATCCAGCCTCTACAACAACCTGGACTTGTTTTTTGACAGAAAAAGAAAAAAAAAAGAGAAAGTTGTGAGAAAAAATGGCATCCCTGCCAGTGTTGACTCTCCATTGAGTTTTTGAGCCCTTCTTCCACTTCTCTGATATGCATTGGCTTCTGCTCTAGAGTTTCCTGACATGATCTCTTCATTCGGATTATCCACAGACCCTATTCGCATATCATCTGGAAGCTTTTATATTCAAAGTGAGACCATCTCTTACAGACCCGATCGGCGTATCATCTGGAAGCTTTGATATAACAGCAATTTCGTAAAAATGGACATTTTTTATTTTTTGAACGGAACGGAAACCGACTAAATTGGCCTGATTGAGGTCGAAATTTTAGCTTTTGGGGGTAAAGCATTCTTAAAATGCCCTGCCCCCTGGATGTATCTGGACTTAGCTGGAGTCCCGGGAGTACGGCGTTTTAAGAACGCTGTACCCCCTGGATGCATCTGGACGTAGCTGGAGTCCAGGGGGTACGCCATTTTGCTCCCCCCCCTTCCCACTAATCTATCTATATTCTTCTCTCAATCTTCTTTATATATATTTTTTCCTCATCTATCTCATCCTCTTGCTACTCTATGTATAGTACGGGGGAACACCACCCAAACCTGGAACTCTCCCCAGCCCACGGGCCCAAGGGGGTAGGTGGGGACCACAGCAGTGGTGCGAGAGCAAGGCTTGTATCAGCCCCTCATCACGATGATGGGGGGTGATCAGGCATGACCGACGGGGGAAACCGGGGATGCTAGTGCCGATCATCTTTGGCCAGTCACTCGCATCTCCCCCTACCCCCCTCCAAACCCCACGTTAGCGGTGTCTAATGGCCAATACCATTGCTGCATGCAACCAACACTATTGGCCAAGGTCCTGCCAATGCTGGCTTGGACGGCCAACGAGTTATCTCTAGCTGGTAGAACACCAAGTATGCCCAGGCACGTACGTGAGGCCAAAGGGGATTGAACCCACGACCTCCTCAATGTAACTTGTGTGTCTTACGAACTGAGCTGCTAGGTCCGAATGGCCTGGGGTACGGCATTTTAAGAACGCCGTACCCTCAAAAGCTAAAAAATTCGACCTCAATCGGGCCAATTTAGTCGGTTTCAGTTTCCTTCAAAAAAAAAAAAAAAAGTCCATTTTCATTTTGCCAAAATCATTGTTATATTCAAAATGAAGACCATCTCTTCAGAGTTCTTGGGCCCAATAATATGGCCACCTGATCTTCTGGGAGGGAGTCACAGAGGCCTTGCTCCTCCATAGCTCCCTATCTATCTGCCACACCTGCCTTGCCTTCTGGCAGTCTTTCAAGCAGTGCCTCAGGCCCTCAGGGTCTCCCTCACTCCTGTGCAGAGGGCACAGAGCAACCCATACTTTCGAGTCCTTGGGTCCCTGGAGATGGATAGAACTAGTCAAAAAGAAATGTAATCCCGGGTGAGAAGAGAGCATGGAATTTATGAACAAATTTGCTGGAGCGGAACTACCAGTCGCACTTGGTCTTTGCGGAATGAAAAATTGGATGCTTTGTACTTGTTTTTCTTTACAGATTCATACAGAATGAAAATTTGGATTTTCCATTGTTTCGTATCTCGACTTGCCGTACGCCTTAATCCGGAATCATGGCCTGTGCATTTCGTTTGCTTTTTCAGATGTTTTTCCCCTATTCTTCTTCGTCTTTGTTTTGAATGGTTGACTCTGGCGCTTGCTTTGGCCCCTCAGGCCATCCTCTTTATACTGTGAATCCTTGGGTCAGTATGTTGTCTCTGTCTGACATGTCGTTTCATTTGGGACTTGGATTTGCAGGGTATTCTAGAGTGGAGGTAGCACATGTTGATGGCCGGGACTTGGTCATCGCAGGAAGGGTGCATCCTTTACAGAAGGAGCTTCCAGCACCAGCGCGTGGGGCTTCGCCGGGTTACGGACGGGAGTGTGAGAAACTCTCTAAGCTGAGTTTTTTCTGCTGTCCTGGGGAGTGAGAGGGGACGGGGGGTGGGGGATCAGGGGTTTGAAGAAGGAGAAATGGCAGCCAATGCAGGTCCACGTGCCTCACGTGTGGTGCACCATCATCCTCCGTCCAACCTCTCTGACAGTCAACAAGGAATTGGCTATGACTCTGAGCAGTGTAGATCAAGTAAGTGGATCTCCCTTTCCAATTTCCTGTCGAAAGAAGCAATCACATGCAAACACCCAAACACACAGAACACGCTTACGGCAAAAAGAGTGGCTTGACAGTGTGAAGACCAGATGACCATACMCCCCCATTCTCACCCTGGACCCGCCCCTCCACCCATTCTGCTGCTTCTGTTCTCTGCCCTTAATTCTAAGCCCTGGGCCATGCGCTTGCCAGTTAGACGCAGTCACACAGATGAAAAATGATGCGCTGAGTGGGTTGCAAGAAGAAGGGTCGACTGAGAGTACTGGGAGCACAAGAATAAATGAATCTCAGTGCTATGCAGCGTACTAGATGCATGAATGGCTCACAAAAAATACCCTGGCCCCTCCCCCTTGGCCATGCCACCCTTTCCCCCCCTGCCCATCAAAAAACATTCCTGACCTAAGGCCATTGAGGCCCCTGTTTGAAACCCCATCTCTCTCTCTCTCTCTCTCTCTCTCTCTCTCTCTCTCTCTCTCTCTCTCTCTCTCTCTCTCCCCCAAAGCATGTTTTGCTCAGGTTTGTGTTTGTGCATGAGAGGGAAACACGTGCTGTCGAAAGTATGGAGGGGAGGTGAGGAATTGCATCCAATGAAGGAGAGGGACGAAGATGAGGTGAAGGTGGCGGTACGTGCGATTCTTACACTGTACTTCCACGGACGTGATGCGCCAGAGGCGCAGGAGGAGGACAAGGAAAGCAGGAAGGCTGAGGGTTTCATTGCGATGATGGAGCGGGAGGAGGAGGTCATGAGAATTGTGAAGGAGCAGGAGGACGCATGAGGGTCTTAATTACGATCCAGGTTGACGCAGGTAATTGGCACCAAAATAGGTGAATACACCTTGTTGGGATCGACAGGGAGTAGGTGGGGTGAGGAAGTGAGAATCAGGGATCACTGTCGTGGAGCGAGAAAGAGTGAGGAAGTGAGGATTAGGCATCTGAGGCATACCTGAGTGGGAAGTCACAGACGTGCTAAGTTCAAAGATCACCCATGAGGAGAGACATCAATGTAGAAGAGCGGAAGCCTCAATCTGACAGGAACTGATGAGAATCAGGCAATATATCTGGCAAACCACTCGGCGAGGAGAGAATAATCACAGAAGCATACCTCCCTGCTACATCATTCACAGACGGAGTGGTGGAGGAGGAAGAAGAAGAGCAAGAAGATTCAGTGTATGGCTGCACAAATGATTATCCCCCTGTCAACTCTGCTCCTCTTGCCTCCAACAACAGTGCATTCTCAGGGCTTGAATTATAGTACCAAGCCTTTCTCTCTCTCTCTCTCTCTCTCTCTCTCTCTCTCTCTCTCTCTCTCTCAGCACACTCCTCTAAAACCTCAGAAAAGAATGGGATGGAGGAGAAGAAGAAGCAGAAAAGGAGGATGAGAAGACACAGAAGAGGAGGAGAAGAAGAAGAACCAGAAGAGGAGGAGGAGGAAGAGAAGAAGAAGACGAAGAAGAAGAAGAAGAAGAAGAAGAAGAAGAAGAAGAAGAAGAGATGGTGTGGTAATCATGAATGCAGAAATGTGATTACTACAGTGGCATGGCAATCAGTAATTCAACCTAAATCTGAAAGGGGTCTAGGTATCACTGACCCAACCACACTGGCTATGCCATTGTCAGTCCAATGGATTAAACATTTACTTTTTAGTCCACAAATCCCATGGACTGCATTGGCTCGAGAGCAAATTGCTAGGCTTGCACCCTCAGTCCCAGCTGGTACTGACCCCTCGGTATGGTTGGAGAATCGCTCTTGGTCTATTCCGAGGGGGCATACTCAATTGTTTGAACCCACCAATGACCAGGATCGTAATGCAGTAAGGAATGACTTGCACAAGGATCCGTTTTGGCCTAACCTCCTTAAGATTTGGCGCAGATTGCCTCTTCCTGATAAGGTCCCCCCCCAAAAAAAAATGGGAAGAAGTATGTCAACAACCTCTTCTTAAAAACAGGGGGCGGACACTCCACTACATGGATTCTCCATGGCACAGATGGGTGAAAAATAGAGTTCGTAGAATTGGAGACTTCTTCTTTTTTTTTTTTTTAATTAAAGACTCTGCAGGTTCTAATGGGGTGGGTGATACGAGCATCCCCTCCTACTAGGCCTGCTTGGTCACTCCATCAACTGGTGGGGAGTTGCACCTTCTGGAAACCGGGTCCAGCGTCCCTTAATAACATATGAAAAAGTTTGAAGATGATTGTATTAATACCATCGAAATGAAGAAAAAACACCTCTTCAGTCCATCAGGACCGCCAGATCTAAAAATAACATACAAGCATCTTTCCTTCTAATATTTAATTCACCCCCCCCGCCATACCACTGTAATTCAACTAAGGCTAATTCAGAAGGGGGAAATGGGTATGAGGAAAAAACTGGAGATCTGCAAGGTTCCTGGTTGAAGCTGAAACCAGTTCCGAAATATGAGCTGAAAATCCTTTTTGAAGGACCCTTCCTCCCCTTCCTCCCCTGGCCATATCACTTCACCCAAGCCCCCGTCTGCAGATTCCCCCAGCCAGTCCTTTTCAAATTGTCGGATTGCGTTATGGATATCTTTCTTCTGCTGGAATTTGCCTATTTTAGATTAAAGATTTGACCAATGATATCTAATTTCTGTTTGTACAAAATTAACAATCAGCTCCCTTTATTATGATCTTTCCAGGCCCACTCCTTCTCTTTCCCTGACACAACGCTTATACCATAATGTCCATATCATTGCCTTGTGACGAATCTCAATTTTTTTTTGTTGGAAGATAGACAATTGCAATCCCCGGGGAACCCAACGACCCAAGAGAATGACTTTCCAATCCCAGGGCCAATCAATTCTTGTTAAGCCCTTCTAGATACAATCCCATCTTCTCCATAGCAGTATCTGCTCCAGAACATTGCATAAATATATGCTCAATAGTTTCTCTAAATTTTCTACTAGGAAAAGCTAAAAGATAGGATTTAGCCAATCCTCTCTGTTCCAGTGTGGAACGATCTATCAGCCAATCATTTGTAGGCAGACACCGATGTACTATCTTCCATTGTAAAGAGGCAAATTTAGCAGGCCGTTGTTTGAGATTTTTGAAAAATTTGATGTGTTTAATCGAATTTATCTCAATATTAAGATGCCTGGGCCATCTTTCATGCAAAATTGCCGCAATGTTCACTTTTGGGCGAAAAAGGCGATAGGTTGCTTTAACTGACAGTGAATGAAGATGCGTGGGTTCCCCTCTGTTGCTAGTCTTCCAGACCCATTCATCTGGATCTATTGGAAGTTCCGGTATGGTGCACTCAAGATGAAACGCCCTCCACCCTCTGATGGAGGATACTACATTACTCGTATCCTATAAATGTGGTCAAAAGGAAAGAAAGATACCTTGTTCTCAGAGGATGCAATAAGATACTGATCCCTCTTGATTTCCATAAGACTGAACAATACTCCATCTTCTCGTGTGTAGATTACCTGACCTACTATCTCCTGATCATTATTTGATATCCCTACCACCCAATCTCCCTCCCTCAAAATAATGCCTTTTCTTAATGTGCGTACCCACGCCAAGGGAATAGAGAAAAGCATCTGATCCAATGAATTAGAGAATTGATGAGAATACCTGAGAGTCTTTCTCATGTGATCCTACTGTTTTCCAGTCTTTTTTAACTGTATCCCATATGTCCTTTATTCTTACCACCCCCCTTTCACCCATAATGACCAAGGTGTATCTGAGCTATTAAAAATACATCCGTTCTGGTCCGTGATCCATCGATTCCCAAAAAGAGGTTGCCGAAGCACCTCCTCATAACGAGAGGGGAAGGGTTTATTGGGAAGTGGAAGATGGTGCCAAATTCTGAGAAGAGACACCCAAAAGTTGTCAAGGATCAGATCGTTCCAGGCTTCCCCCCGGATCCCTACCTCCCTAGATTGGACCCGTGCTCTTGGAATGTTCCAAAAACGGTCCTCGGTCCATGTTAAGGGATGAGTAGTCTCTGTGGATGAAGTAGCTAACCTTTTGATCTGCTCAAGGGCCAGGGCTTGCCAAGGACTGTCCACGACCAGAATTAGTTTTATGATCCATTGAAGAGAGAGAGCTTGGCATTGGAGTGTAGGATCCAGCACTCCTAAACCTCCCCTCGACTTAGACTGTATAAGAGAGAGCCAAGCTACTTGTGGAATAACCTTATCCTGCTCATGATTACCTTTCCATAGAAAGGCAAATACCTGTCTTAGAAGGATTTTCGTGCGTTGTTGTTTTACAGGCCAGAGTGCCGATTTATACCACATAGACGCAAGGACAACGTTATTAATAATCAATGTTCTCCCAAAAAGAGAGGTATGTTGATTTTTCCACTAACTTATTTTGGATATTGCAGGCCCTTTAATCCAATCATCATTAATAACGGGTTTTCCATATGCTGTAAGAGACACCCCTAGGATCCGAATTGACGCATCCAAAGACACCCACCTAACTTTGGGCAGTTCAGGAGGACGCACCCCATTGGAATGTATCTACCAGCCTTGAGTCTTACTCCCCCAGTTGACCACCATATCAAATACTTGAGAAATCTCTCCAACAAGACCTTAATTTATTCCATGTTGGATATGGTGGCTTCCATCATGATAGCGAGAGCGCCAGCCAATATGGAGCTAATAGGTATTGCTTTTTCCGGTATTCCTGCAATTTGAAGATGTTTAAGATTATGATTATTTATGAGGTTAGCCCCCAATACTTCCATGATTATGAAAAAAAGAAAAGGAGCTAAAGGGTCTCCTTGTCTCACTGACCTTTGGAGGTGGATTTCTAGAGAGAGAAGACCATTTATTTGGACCCATGTCGTAGCATTGGAATGAAGAATATGCACCCATCTTCTCATTCTAGGACCAAAATTCATCTTTCGGAGACATGCATCTAGAAAACGGCAGTCTACATGGTTATAAGCTTTTTCAAAATCTATGAACACAAAAGCTGCATTTTGTTTAGATTGTCTCGAGAGCTTAACCATTTCATTAATTAGTAGTATGTTATCCTGGATGTGTCTCCCATTCATAAAGCCTGTTTGAGAGGGGTGGATGATGTCCGCCATCACTGGTATTAGACGGTTGGCCAAGGCTTTGGCCAATATCTTACAGACTACTGTCAACAGAGTTATAGGTCTATAATTCTTAATATTGGTTTTATCGCCTTTCTTGTATACAAGAGTAAGGGTGCCTTGGCCCACCATCTCTCCCATGCGCCCTGATTCATAAACCGCATCAAAGAAATCCATTAAGTCTGAGGATAAGGTGAACCACATGGTTTCCCCAGATTCCTTTGGTAGGCCATCAATCCCCGGAGTCTTGTCTTTTTCCATCTGTAATAAGGCTGTCCATATTTCTTTTAAGTTCAAGGGTCTCTCCAGATGTTCTCTCTGTGTTTGAGTAAGCGATCTTGATAAATGAGTGACAAAAAACATTTTATATTCTGATCATCTTCCTCCAGCTTACAAGGGTCCTTCGAAGAAGTGAGAAAACTTTTTAAAAAATTATAACATATTTTTGAACTCCTTGCTGAGGATGATGAAATGACGGCTTTCGCATCTTCGAAAGATGCCTCAGGATCTATAATTCGTCTATGCTTGTGCATCTAGATCTTGCCTTTTGCCATTGCAAAGAAAGAAGAGTCCATTTGTCCTTGAGCAACAAATCTAGATAGTTTACGTCTGATAAGGTGTCCCTGCCAACAATATTGCGCAAAGGGCAAAAGTTGTTGTCTGAGTGCTTGAATATCAATTGGGTTCTAGTCATTTGGTTGATCGTTAGGTTCATAATTTAGAATCTGCTCTTGGATGTTCATTTCTTGATGATAACGGTTTTTAGCTAGAATTTTTGAGAAATCATTACATTTTCTGGCAAAAATGTTAAGCCATTATTGAACCAATCCGTAAAAGAATCATGTTTGCCTTTCGTAGTGTGCCAATATCCCGAAACATCCTGAATGTATTGTCTAAACTGAGATTGAGAAAGTAAAGATGTATTGAGTTGGTAAAAACCTCTTCCTTGATCTGTTTTTTTTTTTTCCGAAGGTCAGGAGTACTGCACACATCTTATGATCCGCTCCCGACCATGGACTTTTAGGAGAAATGGTCGCCCATTGAAGGGCTCGATCCAATTCATTCGATATTAAAATCAGGTCTATTATTTGGGGTGCCTCTATTCCGGATGCAAGTAAAACAAATGCTCCCCAGGGAAGATCCGCCGGTAGGAATCAAACAGATGTTCTGAGGAACACAATTGGTGGATGATATTCTCATCCTCCTCAATGTATAGTGGGCAAGGAGAGGGAATTTTCCATCTATCCATCCATCTATCAGGCGCCGCATTAAAGTCACCTGCCATGATGTGAATATCATGACTCAAATGATTAGTGCTCTACAACGGATATCCAATCCTGCCTTCGCTATTGTCATCACTCCGCCACAACACTAGAAATAGTGAGTGAGATGGTTCCCTTAGACTGGATCAGAATCCATCGCATGGGGCCTGCCTTGCAGTTTAGTGATTGGGTAGCCATACGAGATCATCAAATTCAGATTGGCAATGTGGTGGATTTGCACCCGGATGGAGAAGTCCTTTCTAGAAGAGACTATATGGTTCCTTCCTTATGAGGCTTATACAATCTGAGTTCTGCAACGGAGGATCAATGGCTAGCCTTCAAACCTACCACGTCAATTCATAAGCTAGCTTTGGATCCAACTAGTTGAACTTGGACCACTTCGGTGGGTCGAGGGAAACTATGTATTGATCCTTACATCCCCTATTGGTTAAATCAACATATAGAATGCTGAGACCCAAAGTACAGATGCACCAACTTAATATTAGCAAGGAGGCTTCCCGCCCTATAAAGTGATTCAATACTATTAAAATTTAACCCGCCAAGAGAGCTTCTTTGCAATGGTAGGTGGATCATTGTTGTTTGCCTACCAATGATTGGATTATTGACCGATCTTCTATAGAACAAAGGGGACTTGCTTTACCACGGTGCAAATTTTGTCCCACCTTGTTCCTATTCCGTAATCATATTTCCTTTCAATGTCCGGGGGTATCTGGTTGTGGAGGTAGTGGGACCGGATTTGGAGCTAGTTGGGTACATCGCAGCATTGGCGACGGGACGGGTGAGTGCTACTTTGTGAAACTTGGCGCCCAAATTAGATAGATACTTCTACACAGAACCTTTTCAAAACAACTAGGCGGGCTATCATCTAGGCCCTGTGGAGGAAACACTGTATCCATGAACTGGAGGGCGCAAGGCTTGATAGTCCGGAATTCATTGATACCATCAAACGACAAATACAAACTGATACCATCGCACAATGGGAATGTGTGAAGACAAGAATCGATCATCTCTCATCACAGATGGAAATTTTACAAAATATACAACAATTCAGTGGTTGCTGGCTGGGGGGAAACCAAGGGGGAAGGCTAGGGAAAATACGGTGGAGTGGGGCACAAGAGGGACCTACGAAGGGACTATCATGTGGTTTTCCATGATTGGTCAATCCTGGATCCCTCCATACCACTTCGACCTCGTTCCGACTTCCCTGGTCTCTTCCTTCCCTCCTCCATGAGCCTTGTGCATCGGAGTGGGTTTGGATTGGAATAATCGCTTGTTTTGGTGTGCTTGGTTTTGGTTCATTGCAATTTTATTTGGGTTTAAGGGGCTCGTTAGACACACCTCGGGCGCATAAATCCCCCGAGGAAAATTTCGTTCCACCTATCCTTGGGGATGAAAACCAAAAAAAAAAGAAAGTGAAAACATTTCCTTGCGGAATCCTCGGGGCGTCCTCGGGCTATAGCCATTTGGTGGCATTCCCCAAGGGACCTCCCGAGGTCCCTTGGAGGTCAAGGATCCACGACAATCGGAGCGCTGAGGGCACCCGTCGTCGGCAAGAAATTTTTGTCGGCTGGTCCATTGGAGTTCCTACCGGGCAGCGAACGGACATCTTGGGTCCTTAACGTTCGGCTTCCAAGAACCTTACGCCAACGGTAACCGTTGGTGGCCGGCCGGCCCCCGTGGATGTTGTCGACCAATGATCTCCATCGCAGTGCGTGCCGCCAAACAGAAAGGGGTTGAACGGTCGACAAATTTGAATACTTCAGCCGACCCCCCTTGCTCCGATCGCCCACTGTAATCCACGACGAAAAACTTTACTAGGCGGTTGTCCCATGCCGCGGTCTGTCGCTTACTGCCCTTCCGCACTTGTCTTTCATGGCCGACGTCTTTCGAAGGCTGCCGCTGCTGCTCCTGGTCATCCTTTTGCTTGTCCTTGTCGTCTTCTTCCACATCTGCATCCTCGGCAGGGTGCCTGGACGTACACGTAAGAGGCGGCCTGCGAAGAAGGACGTCGGCGTGGACGGGCGGCAGGTGAAAAGCAGGTCTTTAGTGGACCACTCCAGAAGCCACCGCGCAGGCCACGGACCAGCTCACAGTGCAAGGGCGTACGACCCGTTAGAGTGTGTGTGTCGTATGCTGTCCTCTATCATCTTCTCTCTTCATCGTCGCTGTTCGGTGGACCTTCACCGTCGTCGTAGAATTACGGCCTTGCACTACATGTTGTTGATGGCCGACCTTTATTGAAGGTTGCCACTACTGCTCCTAGTCATAATTTTGCTTGTCGTGGTCCTCTTGTCCACGTGTGCTTCCTCTATTGTTGATGGCCGACCTCTATCGAAGGCCTCCAACAGAGAAGACGAGGGATCGACACCGACTGCAGTCGACATCGACATCAGCAGCGCATCCCGCGGGCGTTCGTCCACACTGGATGCAATTGCCATCGCCTGGAAGACACGTGGCGACATACGCAGCTTCTCCCAGAAGTACTCCTCCGTCACATCATCGCATTGCCTGAGCTCCTCCCACGCCCCCCCCATCCTCCTTTCCATCCACCACCTCGGCGTCGCTCGTGGAAGAGCACTGCAACCCATGGCGCAGCAAACCTGAACTGCAGCCTCAATGATGGCCACGATATCCAGCCCTTCGACCCGGACTTGATGAAGCATCTTCCTCCTCCATGCGCGGATCTGTGCTCTCATTCTGGCCAATGCCCTCTCGTGCTGACAACGAAAGAGCACGGCCGTCTTCTCGATCGTCGTCAACTTTGCACGTCCGCCGTCGCTGCCGCCCTCCATCGGCACATGTGTTGCAATGCTTATGAACCACGAAAATACAACAGCCTACCAACTCACCATGACCACGGTAACCTCAGCGCCATGTCCCCGACGACGTTCCCTGCGTGTGCTCGACTCAACACATAGGCGCGGCGGCATGCAGAAGCGATGGCGATGGACCTTCGTGGGGCGCTCACAAATTTTGTGACGGCGTACAAGGACTCCACTGCGCCTCTGCAAATGCCCGTTTCCACTGTCGCAGATATGGACGCCACCTGCCCTGCGTCGCTGTTGTGACGTCCAACACCCAATTTGAAATTTGATTTTCAAACGGGGAGGTGCATTGCTTTTTAAGGGTTTTTTTTTTTCCGGTCCCCAGCGCCTTTCAAAATTTCCTGCCTTCGGCAGCTGGACTACACTGTAGCAAGTCGGACATCACCCAATGGACCAAGGCATTGCGCCCCCTGCGACTGACTCTAATATTATGAAAATGGCCGCCGGCGGCCGAAAGGAATCATCCTTGGGAGACCCCCCAAGGATAGGTGGAAGGACGGCGGGAATTTCCTTCAGAACCCCCAAGGAAACTTCCTTCGGCCCCGAGGACGCCCCAAGGAGTGTCTAACGAGCCCCTAAGACTGTGGGTATATTTGCAGAGCGTTTTCTGGTCTGCAGTCTGTGGAATACTACAGTGTAAGGTTTATATTCTGCACCCAGCAGTTGGGTGAAGAGTTATAATTCGCAGTCTCTATCTTCCACATGTTCAGACTATCAGGGTAGTTTTGGCGCCTACCGCCGACGCCTACCGTAGGTGGTCGGGGCGCCTACCAGTCAGGCCGACCCGTAGGTGGACCCGTTGGCGGTCAGCAAACTGCCCTGCAAGTTTTTTTTTTTTTTTCCCCTGATTGCATGGTCGTGCATGGCTTGAGGAGAGCAGCCCAGATCCGCAATAAAATCTTTGGGGGTGGTGGGGGTTATAGGGGGAGGTATAGGGGGCTTATAGGGGGTTAAGGGGAGGTATGAGGGTGTTAGGGGGTGTTGGGGGGGTGTATGGGGGTGGTTGGGGGGCTATGGGGGTGTTGATGGGGTTCTGGACCCAAAAAAAAATAAAAAATAAAAAAAATTGTGGGGTGCCAACTGACCCCCGACCGGTAGGTGCCGAACAGTCCGACGGTCGGCTGGTCGGCCCCCGACCAATCCAGGGGCGCCGACTGTCGGCGTGACTACTTTGCAGACTATGTTATATCAGATTCTATGCTGGACCCATTTTCCAGCAGGTGATGCTCCCCACCCATAGGAGTGGGACCCGTTTTCCAGCAGGTGATGTTCCCCACCCATAGGAGTGGCCGCTAACAAGTCTACTAGGGGTGGATGCTCATATCACCCCTCCTACCGTCTTCCCCCGAACATAACGCGAAAAGGGGGAAAAAGACCCCAGTCAAGACTCAGGGCCTGGACGAGGCACAGTTGACAAAGTCAACTGTCGGAAATTCCAACAGTCAAAGTCTAAAGGTACCTAGCCCAGGCCGCAGGTCAAGCACACACACTTGTTTGTATGCAGGTACCCAGACAGCATCAGGTCCAAGGGAGAAGTCTGCAACTGTACAATCCGGACCCTCAGCTGTGATTCAATATGGACGACTGTGGGAAAATTACCCGAGGCCAGACAGCCTCGACATCTGTTACTTAAGGCTGACCTCGAGTAAGTCAAGCATTCAGTCTTGCTATGCTGCTTTGACGCTGGCTCGACTTTGACACAAAGCTGGCTTCATGCTGGCTGTGCACAAGCGTTGCGGACGACGGCACGAGGTGGAGGCAGCATGCTAGCACTTCTTCAGTGCGCCATACCATGCTGATGTGGCGCTGCCTATGGTCTACGTGGCATGCTGACATGGTGCTGCCTTTGGTATACGTGGCGCTGCCTATGGTCTATGTGGCATGCTGACGTGGCGCTGCCTCTGGTATACGTGGCGCTACCTCTGGTCTATGTGGCATACTGATGTGGCGCTGCTACTGGTCTACATTGATGATGTGGCTATTGCCACCTGTTTCGATAGTTGACGTGGCATTGTCCACGCTGTCTACATGAGGTGAGTGGTTGCGAGGAGGAAGATCGGGATCTGTGGTTGAAGGAGAACGGGTACTCACCTGGGTTGAAGTCGATACTGGAATCTGCAATGTCTTCATGGTCTTCATGAGATTGAGTGCCACGTGGCACTTCCGTGTGTGATCAGGAACATACTTATTATCATTATTGATGTGAAGAGGGGAGAAGCCCGGAGAAGGAGAGGGTTCAGCAGGGATTATTGTGTGATTCTTCATCTTCTCCTTTGTCTGTTCCCCCTCCACTCTCTTCTATTGATGATAATGAGATACTGTTTGATATATTTCTTCACGAATTGGAGACTTTGCTGCAGATACTGACTCCACAGGTATTTGACGACTTCTGAGTATCTGTCAGACTGGGTTCATTATAGTCTTTTCAGAAAGAAAAAAAAAAAGAAAAAGAAAAGAAAAGAAAAAAGAAAAGCAGAAGAAGAAAAGAAGAAAAGAAGAAAAGAAAAGAGAAAACCTACTCCGGTCTTCACCCGAATACAACTCCCAGTAATTAATACTGTGTTTAGACTTTAAGTTGCCCGGAATAAAGCTATGATGACCGGGCATTTTATCCCTACACTTATTAAAATCGCTAATGTGAGAATTTTGGCATCTGGGCTGTCCACGGACCTACTGGCCCGACGGCCCGGATTGCTCCGCGATCTTAAGATTTTAAGATCGCATGGCGATCCAGGTCGTTTGCGGTCCGGATTGCCCTGCGATCTTAAAACTTTAAGATCGCGAGGCAATCGGGGCCGTCGGGCCGGGAACGGCCTGGACCGCCGCGCGATCTTTGGACAACCGGCAGGGCCGCCCAGCCCTCAAAACGCCCAAGCGGCTCATTCACTCTTTTTGTGTGCGCCCACTCTATTCCCACGCCTGCTCGACGCACGGGGCTTCTCGACGCTCCTACACCTGTGCCTACTTGACGCGCCTACACTCACGACTGCTTGACTCGCCTACTCCCGTGCATACTCCCGCCTACTCTCTCTCCTGCTTTGGTGCATCGTGTCGTGGTCGGTGTGCATCGTGGTGCTTGGTGGTCGGGGCTACGTGCTCGGTGCTACGTGCTACGTGCTTGGTGCTAGGTGTCACATGCTGGGTGCTACGGGCTTGGTGCGCTCTCTCTCTCAAATGTGTATATCGAACGTGACATCACACACACGCACGCAAATGCATCTCGAGCAGACTGTTGGGGCTCAACCTCCTGATGAGTCGGTGAAAATCCAATGAAACAGTCTGGCACAGTCATGCTCCCTTTTGTGAAGTTGTCCATAGCTAACATGACAACGCAGGCATGCACGAACATGCGCGCGCGCGCGCGCGCGCGCGCGTGTGTGTGTGTGTGTGTGTGTGTGTGTGTGTGTGTGAAAGAGAGAGAGAGAGAGAGAGAGAGAGAGAGAGAGAGAGAGAGAGAGAGAGAGAGAGAGAGAGCAAAGTGCGTGCTTACTTTCCAACCTTTGTCAGACGAGAAGTTGTTAAAACAAAATAAAAACCACCAAAGTATGTTGTTTGATGTGGTTGATTTTTTATTTTATTTTATTTTTTCGTTGATTTTCTTGTGGCTTGCAGGTGACAGTGATGATGACAGTGATAGTGGTCTAGGCTCGAGGGAAGTTCCAGAGTATAATATGCCCTCTGCCCCTTCTGTAATGCCGGTGCAAACCCCTCTGACTCTTGCGATGGGGCAAAACCATCTTCAGCTGAGCATGGCTGTCCCTGGGATGGCCCCAAACTCGACAGCGGGAATGGCACAACAGCAGCAGCAGCAACAGTTCCGCCATGCTGGGCAGCCTCCACCTGGTAATCAGTCCAATCAGAGTGCAAGGAAGCGGAATACCAGTTCAGACGACAAGGAGCGGAAAAGGCTGAAGAGGTCAGTTTCAAACTGTTTGTGCATAAGCCCATCTGTCCGGAGACTGCAGAGTCCAAACAATCGGCTTTGAATCAACAAAAAAAAAAAGGCAAAAGAAAACTGCAAAACTTGCGAAAAACTGGTCTTCCAATGAGTCTGTCTGTTTGTGATTTAAATGAGGTACCCCTTAACTTCATTGTTTTCATCTGACTCCATCAGGATTCGAACTCATGTGCTGTTTACTAACGGTTACATGTGTGTACCATTCAGCCGGATGGGTTGGGTGGGTCTATCCTCAGTTAGCCAATCAGTCCAAACTTCTCCAAAGACTCCAAACGGTGGCTTTATTTGGAAGTATTGCTAGGATGGGCCGACGCCCGGCCGGTCGTGCCCGGCCGGTTGGGTCCGGGGGGGTCTGCCCGGCGAAACCGGGCGACACACAAACACAGCAAGGATTTTTTTATTTTTTTTGTTGAAGGCGGGGTTGTGCTGCGCTACCCTAGAGGACCCCGAATCTGCAATAAAAAGTGAACTTCGGGGGTTGGGGGGGTTG
>BFEA01000250.1:187126-201079 GCA_003427395.1 Chara braunii
TCTCTCTCTCTCTCTCTCTCTCTCTCTCTCACACACACACACACACACACACACACACACACACACACACAAATGGACACGAAAACCTGCCTACATACAAGGCCGTGAACTTTGGCGCAAATGCCGCGAATATCAAATGGGCCTTAAGACTCCAGCAAACATTTTTCTGGGGTCGGCCTCAATCCTAGGATGGGTCCTGGCCAACCCCCCCCCCTTTCTTCTTATTTTTTTGTATTTTGTCTGATCCGGACCTTCCAGACCGGACGTCCGGACGCAAGTCTGGATCAGGACCTTCTGGATGGCAGTCCGGACGTCCGGATCGTAGTCATGCAAGTTAACGTGGGAAGACTCTTGGTGCCCTTTCTTTCTCATCTTTTTGCTTCTTCTTCTTTCTAGATAAAGGATTGTTAGTAATTTGTTACTTTGTCAAAATTGTTTGCGAGAGAGTCCTTTATCTCTGTTTGACTTCCTTTTTTTTTTCTTTTTTTGACTTGCCCTTTATCCGTATCGTGTGTATCCGATGCAGGTTGTTAAGAATACAACGCTGAAAAAACAGCCCGGGGCAGGAGCTGGCGGATCGGGGGTTGGTGGCATGGGTGGCCCTCAAGGTGGAGGGGTACTTGCTTGAGAGAAGAATGAGAATTGATTGATTGATTGATTGACTGATTGATTGATTGATTGCCTGATAAATGCATGCATGCATTTTACGGCAAACACACATCTATCTATTCCTTTGCTCCGATGGACACCCCACAATTGGTTATTTATGATGGATGCTTGTAACACAAGCTGTTGTGTTCAGAAAATTCATCTTCCTGACTCTTGAGGCCCTGGCCAGATGATTGTCCCGCCCAGACAACCTGTCCATGAGATTGCATACGTCCATACAACATTTGCAAATGCACATGGAAAAGGGGGGGGGGGAGAGAGAGAGAGAGAGAGAGAGAGAGAGAGAGAGAGAGAGAGAGAGAGAGAGAGAGATGTATGGGTACATGCCGATTGATGTACAGCCTTGATAGGAGGATTGGTAGTGGTTGATCTCAAACATGGGGTAATACTCAGAACTGATGTATGAAGCCGCAGCCGCGGCAATCTAACAGCCTGAACGATACATGCCGCTCTCCTACATTTACACATGTGCACTTCGGTCAGGAAATGGAGGAAGGGGTTCGGCAGGCAGAAGTGCAGCAATCATAGCCATAAATATGAGAGAGAGAGAGAGAGAGAGAGAGAGAGAGAGAGAGAGAGAGAGAGAGAGAGAGAGAGAGAGAGAGAGAGAGAGAGAGAGTCATAATTTTTCCCTGTAATGGATGATGAGCAGACTCACACCACGGCTATCGTGAGGGTCTGACCGCATTCATGCCCAGAGTAGTTGGCATAGTGCCACCTTGAGTCGATGACCCCTGGCATCCCCACTCAAGCGGCCTTTGTGACCATTGTCCATCTTCAGCAGGTTGCTTGGCACCGGCATCATCATCGTAATCATCAACGTTATATCCTTCTCCACCAGCGTCAAGGATGCATCATGGTACGTACTTGATCTGTATGTCGAATCTTTTTTTTTTTTTCTCTCCCTCTCTATTTGTATGTCGAATCATAATATCATCCTATGTTTGCTGAATGGTCTTTTCCTGTAATTGCCACATCTTTGTCATCATTCTATTTGTTTATGTTTGTCTACTTTATCTACACAATCACTGTATGAATTTTATATCTAATGTGTGGCACATTCACTCTGTCCTCGCCCTATTGTGAATGCACATGCGCAGAGTCGTTTGATATGTATGCAGTGGCCGCAGGGGCAGGAGTTATGGGTCAAAGGGATGGGGGGAGTCCACTATGCTTGTGCTAATGGACAACGATAGCTATTTGCTATTGCGTTCGCGATTTGCGGACTATGCTTGTGATTGTTGAACTGCTGTGTGAGTTACTTAACTTCCTCCTCCTCCCCTTCTTGCAGATAGTATGCAGCAGATCATACAGGGACTTTCCAACCTTCGGCAGACATCTGCAGCAGACTCTTTCTTTTTCCCCGAAAGAGATTTGGACCGTTTCTGGATTCCTGCATGTCATTCTTGTGAAAGGGTCTCTCTCTCTCTCTCTCTCTCTCTCTCTCTCTCTCTCTCTCTCTCTCTCTCTCTCTCTCTCTCTCTCTCTCTCTCTCTCTCTCTCTCTNGGGCGTGACAACCGGCCAGGCGGCCCGGCCCCCCCCCCCCGGCGACGACCAGGCCGCCGGGCGGCCTGGGAACCAGCCTAGGAAATAAGAAAAAATCAATCGAGAATTAAAATTAGTGAGTGCGCGAGCACGTTTTCGACACTGCCATCTTTGGAGATTTTTTTTTTTTTTTTGGCATCACCAAATGCCCTGAAAATTTACAGATGTGTGCTTCACATAATACAAAACTCAATAAAAAAGTTTCAAAAAATAATAAATGTTTTTAGGCCCCGAAGTAAAGTGAAAACAAAAAGTAAAAAGTGAAAAAAGAACAAAATAGTGAGTGGGCGAGCACGTTTCGACACCTCCGTCTTTGGCGATTTGTAATTTTGTTTTGGCTTAGCAAAACGACTTCAAAATTTAGAGGTGTGTACCTCACATCATAGAGAACTCACAAAAAAAAAACAGAAAAAAACGTTTATTATTTTTTGGGCATGTACCTCACTCAAAAACGCTTAGTAAAATTTTGTTTTGGCTTAGAAAAAATTGTTTAGACCCCGAACTCAAGTGGAAACAAAAAGTAAAAAGTGAAAAACAATGTGGGCGACCACGTTTCGACACCGCCATCTTTGGCGATTTTTAATTCTTTTTTGGCTGAGCCAAATGACTTGAAAATTTATAGGCACGTACCTCATGTCATAGAGAACTCGCAGAAAAAAATTCAGAAAAAAACAAATATTTTTAGGCCCCGAAATAATTTTTGGCAGGGGCCGAACGCCGTCGGGTTCGGACCCCGTACGGGACCCCGAACGCCCGTACGTATGGAGGTCTGCCCAGGGACCTCCGTACGTACGGGCTGGTGACCCTGTATATATATATGTATATATATGTGTATAACATGTGTCAGTGAAAATCCAACGAAACAGTTTGTCACAGCCCCTCGTTTGTTGTCCTCTTCTCCCTCTCTGCCGACGGTTTACCGGGCAGTTCTGTTTGACCATGTATATATGTATAGATAGATAGATATATAGATATATAGATATGTATATCAAGTAAATTGTGGACTTTGTGAAACAAATGACAAAAAAAACAAAAGACAGGCATGAAGAGCACATCGAAACGATTATTTTGGTTGTTCTTCTTTTAGCTCTGATGTATATTAGCAGGGGGCTAGCCAGACTTCTGAGGCCTCTGCTTTGACATATGGGTGCACCAGGGTGCTCTAGAAGTCATGATCTCAATGGAGAGCACACCCTCTGCATATTAACATGGGGCAAGAGTGGGTTGGGGTGGGGGAGGGTATGTACTTTGTGGGGCGTCATTGGGCATTACAGAAGCCTCCTCGAAGAGGGACTTGGGATGTCCCTTTGTTTTGCGATTGAAGTCGGAAAAGCTTCAAACATGTTCGGTGTGCTACACAAGTACGTTGGGGTCACACACCCATCATTCAGAATAGGCAACTTCAGCAGTTCCATAAATGGAGCAAAAAAAGAGACCCTAAATCTGCCAAGCGCCACTGACTGGCGCAGTTTCAAACCCTAGCCAAACTTGCACATTTTGAAACTCACACCAACACACCGGCGCCATTTTGTCTTTTCTTGCCTATTTCTAACTAAAAGTGTGTCACAGGCACAGTTTCCCTTAAGTAAATTTTTATTTTCTTCTTTAATGACTGGAACAGTACCTAGGCTACCAGCCTAGCCGCCCGGGTCACCCTATTTTCGCGGGCGGCCCGACCGTGCAAGGACCAGGGAAGGTCCTAGCAAAAAAATTAAATAAAAAAGAAATCAAACAAATCTGAAAAAACAAACTATGTTATGAAAAAAAATAAAAACTGAACAACTTTTGTCTCAGGGTCACATCGAAATTCTTTACCAAATTTAAAATAAAAATTAAACCAAAATATAAATATATACCTCCTGATGAGTCGGTGAAACTCCGACGAAACAGTTTGTCACAGCCCCTCGTTTGTTGTCCTCTTCTCCCTCTCTGCCTACGGTTTACCGGGCAGTTCTATTTGACGATATATATAGGAAGCCAAAAGGTATGCTTTCTGCGCCGGTAGCGCCGAACCGCCGCAGGGCGCAACTGCGGGGTACCAGCGTGGCCTGTGGGAGCACGCCAACGCCGGCTGTCCAAGGTGAGGGGGGCGGGGGCAACGCTACAACGCCGTGCCATCGCCGATGGACATGACTGGTGGAGGGTCGCCGGGAGTGTGTGGTGATGTGGTCCTTGGTGGGAGTGTGATCCTGCGGGAGCCGATCAAGGCAAATAACACGTGTGCGTGAGTGGGAAGAAAACACATGGCGCGCATGTGAAGCGAGCATTTGCGTACAGACCTGGGCGTGGAAGACGGCGTCGGCCCGCGTTATCGTCGACGGAGCTGGGTGGAAGAGGGAGGGACATTTTCTGGCTCTTGAGTGGGCGAGCGATGACAACACATCGTGGGCGGCATGCGACAGCTTCAGGAGACTACGTAACGAAAACTGGTAAGTGTACGTCGGAGCACATCGCGGGAGGCCAGCGACATCTTCAGGAGACTATGTCAAGGAAACCGGTGGGTGTACGTCGGGGGTTTGAAAAACATCATCTGCCTTTTGAGTGGGCGAGCGGTGAGGATACACGGAACATTTGAAGATGACACACCGCGGGCGGCATACGACATCTTCACGAGACTACGTCAAGGAAACCGGTGAGTGTGCGTAGGGGGTTTGGAAGGGCGAGTTCTGAAAAGGGGCGGGGAAGGGGGTTGCAAGATAGTAGAAGGCGAGAAAACGAGAAGGGCTGGGAGCGAATAGGAGGGTTCAGGGGGAGTGACTCGTGATGTGGAAGGTTGGCGGGGAGGAGATAACGAATGGAAAAGGGTGATCATGGTTGATGGGCCACCGCCATCACTGAGTAATACCTGGCACGTGAGCGGGTGGGTGGCAAGTGTATGTGGGCAGTGGGACAACACGTCGCGGGTGGGGGAAGGGGCTTGCGATCAAAGAAAGGGAGGGTTTCTGGGTGGGGGGGGTAGGTGGCAAGCCTTGCGAGCGATCCAGGAAGGGGAGGTGTATGTCCCGGGGGAGTTTGTAAGATCGTAGGCGACGGGGTCAGGGTGTGTACACGTGTATCGGCAGGACGGTGCATCGCGAGCAGATGACCCAAAAGAAAAGAGAGTGGTGAGAGGTGAGGGCTTTTGGGGGAAATTCGCACCGAAAAGGGGAGGGTAGACGGGGAGAGGTGAGCTGTAAGGGGAGAAGGGAGACAGTGAGGGGGGCAGGGAGGGTATAGGAGGAAAAGGGGGAGTGTGGCTAGCAATTGAGGGAAGGGAAAAAGGGGGGAGAGGGGGAGGAGAGCAGGGGAGGTGAGGACCTTCGGGGAACCGGGTAAGGGGAGACGTCTGTGGGACTACCACCCCGAGAAGGGGAGGGCAGGTGGGGGATATAGGAGGAAAGGAAGGATCGGCCAAACAATAGAGGGAGGAGGGAGTTAATCAGAGGGTGTGAGGGGAGGGTTGGTTGATGGTGGTAGAAAAGAGTTTGGGGAAACACGGCAGCGAAGACAACGAAGGCAACGAATTGGAGACACGGGCAGCGAAGACAACGAATGCAACGAATTGGAGACACGGGGCGCGCCTGGTCAGTCCCCTGAAATCTGTAGTAAGGAACTCATAAATTGGGGTAAACACCTAAAAATCAGATTTGTGATAATTGGAATAATTAAAATAACAAGGAAGAAACAAGGAAGAAACAAGGAAGAAACAAGGAAGAAACAAGGAAAAACAAGGAAAAACAATTAAATCTAATAAAACCAAAGGTCACTGCGTAATAAATACCAGCAGAGAGTATAACAGAGAGCATAAAAGGAGTATTAATAACAGACACCAGCTGCATCACCACCATGAGAACGACCAATAGAACACAACGTGCGCACAAAAGATTAGATTCAATGCTGTTCTACAGCGGTGCGATGAGGCAACTGACGGACCAACACCTCCGTTTAAAAAAATGGTTGCAACAGAACCACGGCCCGAGTGCCGCCACCCCGTCACCCGTCTTGCGGTCAGAGAAGATGGTGGGAGGCGTCCCGCAACAGGACGAGGACATGGGGGTCCTGACGGAGGATGAGAGAGTGAGGGAACAACGACGAGGGATGGTTCTGGGGGAAGGGACTGTTGACCCAGCCGCTCAAGGGTCGAGCAGCCATCAACCACAACTTACCTGGGCGGACAAGCTCAAGCATCCCCTCCAAGGCCATGCCCTCACCATTCAACGGGGCCAAGGGGGCCCGCGGACTGGGAAGCTGGAGATTCCTCTGGACGGGTTGCCACCCGCGCAGGGGCCCGCGGACTGGGAAGCTGGAGATTCCTCTGGACGGGTTGCCACCCGCACAGGCGTTCTTCATGGCCAAGTTTCTGCTCCCATCAGAAACGAGAGTGGTGAACCAAGGGGGCAAGAAGTCCATGGTGAAGGCATATCCCGACCAAGGAATAGCCAGCAGGGACGATACTTACATGAAACACGCAAATAACTGGGTGTTCCATGATGATGCAGCCTTTAAATCAGTTAACGATAAAGTCAAATGGATTGGCCGGCGGCTCAAAATCTTGAAAAATAGTGCCGACTTGGCCAGGGATCAGTTTTTGATTCAACCAGTCATGAGCACTTTGTTCACAGTCCTTTCCATGTACGAAACTGACAAGAAGTTGATTGATGGCTGGAAGCGCCTCCGGTGTGAGCGGTTGGAGGTTCGGATTCACCCGTGGGTGCCACAGCGTAGGTTGGGACCGGAGGAGAGGAGGGCAAAATTGATGCAGGACTTCCACTGGGTGGAATTCCGCCATATCCCAGTGGAAATCCAGGCGGCCTTCGTGTATGACTTTGGTTTGCTATACGATATTGTTGCATTCATCGACCCTCTCCCCTCCTTTGTGGCAAAGAGGGATGATTACCTGATGCTGGCCCTGGACTTCCCCCAGGGTCAGCCCTTCTCTCTTGATGATGTGATTCCATACTGGGGGGGGGGGTAAAGGAGAGTATATGATTCATACCGCCCATAAACTGCACCCGTGGTGTCATAAGTGTAGAGCATACGGCCATTTGAGCACAGAGTATATCTGTCCGCTTCACCCACAGAAAAGGACGTGGGCAACAGAGAGACTGTTAAGGGACCCGTTTAAAGAGACTCTCTGGTGCACAGTGGACCTGAGGCACGAAGGGTGGGTCTTTGTGGAAGACCGTACAAAAGAGGGCTCCCCGGTGGGATGGATATGGGAGAGACGAGGGGAGCCTGAGTGGGGGACACGTCCTCCAGATGCATGGGTCCCACCGGCTCCAATGGAAGAGAAAGTGCACGAGAAGGTGCAGGAAATGAAATTGAGCCCCCTGAAACGGATCTCCGAAGAGTCGGGCTGGAGGAGTGTGGGCAAGAAGGGAGGAAAAGGGACCTGGGTCCAAAAACAACAAGTGGAACCTGAACCGAAGCCGGTGGAGCAGGACGAACCAGAGATGACCTCCAGTGCCGCCCTCGGCCCGGCTGCAATACGATACATGCAGGAGGAGGATGAAAAAGGGTTTGGAAGAAGTACAAGTCCCTCCTCACAACTGACGGGAGGAGATGAGGGTGAGAAGGCAGGGCGACAGGGGGTAGATGAAACGATGATGCAGATCGAGGTAACAAAAGCTCCCCCTAAGCAGCCTGGCTCAGAGAGTGGGGGGCAGACGGAAGGGGAAGGAATGGGGGCGGAGCCGAACGAGGGAGACCAGAGGACGAGGGGCGCAAGGGGAGGTTGACAGGAAGGTCGAAGGAAAGGAAGGGAAAAGAAGCAGAGACTGAACAGAGGAGCTTTGAGGGTGAGGGGGGACAGAATCAGATGATGGAGATCGACCACTTCCAAGCGGCCTTCGGCCCGGAGCCGATGGAAGTCAATCCCCTCCCAGAGAACTCGTCTGCTGTATCGGGGGGACTGTCCGGTGAGGAAGTTGAGGAGGAAGGGACCCCGCCGTTGCAGCTGCCTCCGGAACAGAAGTTGGTACACATAGCGGATTGGTTGATGGCTAATCTGAAGGCAAAATATGGCTCCCTCGGCGACGAATTCTGGGACAAAACATACCTAGAGCTATTCCCCATGCTTGACACGAGCACTTCACTCAAAAAGGTCCTGGAAAATGGACTGCAACCTGGCGTCAGGTGGACAGAAGCATGGCACAGGGTAGCTAACATAGTGTTTGCAAGATTCCAGCCTCCTCACTTAACCACAGTGGAGGAAGAGGGACACAGTGGGACACGAACTGTAGAGGTAAATGAACAGGCAAGTGAGACACAGGATTCTCAATCCTCACAATGCTCGCTGCCCCTCCAGCCGTCGGCCCCCCCGCCTGACCCGGCACCCCCGGACCCTGACGAGAACATGCCACTGGACCTGGTCCGAAGAAGAAAATTGAGACATTTGATTGAGATGCGCCAGGACAAGGGGCCACTGTCGCAAGCGGCAATGCTGCTGCTTCCGGTCCGGAAAAAAAACGGAAAATGGGAGATCGGCCTGTCACCTATCGAAAACGGTAAACCACGGGGGGTGACGGTGCAGAGTTGGTCTTCCTTTTGGGCGGGTGCACGGTGCAGCCAAACGGCGGCAGCAGCCGGAATCTTGCAGATGCAGTTGGAGGCACATATTGCAGAATCATTGCCACCAGGGGTGCAAGCTACAGCCTCTGTGATAACTGACCCTGACAGAGTCTCGCAAAGAGATGTTTTTATCCGCTATGACCCGGCCAAAGAAGCGGGCATGAGATGGCACACGTTTGCCCAACTGCTGGACCTGCCGATAGTTAGGATCAGGTCTGGTGAGATCTGGATAGAGGATGTCCAGAAGTGCTTATGCGCCCTCCTCCGACTGGGCCTTCGGGCGGGTGCAGCGGACTGGGACTTAGAACAGCTGCCGTGGGCTCGATTGTGAATAACCAGCGACCATGATGGGAATAGACCCGATCAGAGCGGTATATGGGAAGGACCGTATCTGGAACCAATGCCGCCGGGCGGCGGATCTTGATCTACGGTCCTTGAATGTGAACAGCCTGGCCTCGTGTAAAGCGGATAAGAAGAATGCAATATGGGACTTGATGAGAGGGGTGGGGGGCAGGGACTGGCCGGACGTAGTGCGTAATCAGGAGACCCATCTGATGGACTCCCCGGATCACAACCGCATGCACAAAATGATCTGGCCATTCAGAGCTCATGCCCCGAGACCTGGCAGTGCGGGGGTAGCCATTTGGATCCCCCCCGAGTCCCGTGCAGACCCAGTGCATTGGGTGATGGATCAGGAAGGGGGCAGATGGGTGTCAGTCCTGGTCACTCTGGAGCTCGAAATCGTGTGCACATTGTGTGTTCATGCCCCCAATACCGTGAGCGAAAGAAGAACATTTTTTGAGCAGATCAAAACGCAGATTCCGGAAGGGGTCCCGATCATTATGGCGGGGGACTACAATGCGGCCCCAGACCGGTGGATGGATAGATGGAAGACCCCTTCCCCCGCCCCAACGTATGTAGAAGAAGATGAGCGCATGATAAGGGATTTAAGTCTTTCATTAAACACCTTTGATTCCTTCCGGAGACTCAACCCGGATACGAGATTCTATTCTTGTTTACGTAAGACTGGGACCGACAGTTAGTCGAGATCCAGGATAGACTTTATTTTTCTCTCAGAGGACCTGGGCGGAGCCTTGTTGTTAGCAGCAATACTACCGGCTAGTCTGTATCCGGGTCTCGACCACAAGATGTGCACAGTGATCTTATCATTCCGAAAGAAGTCGGACCAGGGGCCGGGCTTCTATAAACTCAAATGTATCCACCTTACGACGCTAGTCATTCCGAAGGTACATCACGGACTGCTGGGCCTTTTGGCACACAAAGAAACAACATATTCCAGGACAGATTGACTGGTTTAATAACGGTCTATTTTATCTGGGGAAGAAATGCCAAGAATACTCAAAACAACTTGCAGCCATAACTTATCAGCAAGAAATGGATACCCACCAACAATTGCAGCAACTTCAGACACACAGTCAGACACACAGTCGGAGGAGCATATTCAGAAATAAGATCCCTACAACAACGCCTCTAAACCTTCGCCGCACAACGCTAGGAGGGTATACGCATAAGAGGGAGAATGACACGACATCAAAAGGAAGGTTCTATGGACAAAACATTCTTCACTATGGCCCGTGCACGCGTGCGCAAAACAAAAATTGAAGCGCTCTATGACCCGCAGTCGGGTCACAAGGACGTGGCCTCCTCTACCCCTCAATGCACACAGATAGCAAGAGCCTTTTTTAAGGACTTGCTTACCTCGAGGTGTGGCCAACAAGAGAAAGACGTCAGGGAGAAAGAAATTGCTGAATTTTTAAGCCCAGTGACAAAATCTGTGACGGGCCAGCAAAGAATGGATCTGGACCGGCCCCTATCCAAAGAGGAAATCTGGTCAGCAATGATGCAAATGGATGAGGAAAAGAACCCGGGGGCGGATGGGCTCCCCAAGGAGTTCTGGGAGACCTTCTGGTCTCAACTGGCCCCGAACCTCATGGAATTCTATCGACTAGTTTGGGAGACGGGGAGTACGAAGGAGTTGGTGGGGCAAGGTATCCTCACGTTGCTGCACAAAAAAGGGGACGTGATGGACAACAGAAACTACCGCCGTATCACATTGCTCACCGTTGTGTATAAGCTGTTGGCAAAAACCTTAGCCAACCGATTGATTCCGGTACTGGACCAGATTATCCATCCGACACAAACGGGTTTTGTCAAGGGCCGTAGGATCCAGGATAATATCTTGTTAGTCAATGAACTCCTTAAACTAACCAGGCAGGATAAACAAAATGTAGCCATGGCCTTCATCGATTTTGAGAAAGCCTATGACCACGTTGATTGGTTGTTTTTGGATAGCTGCATGGAAAAAATGAATATAGGCCCGGTATTCCGCCGCTGGACCGAAATTCTGCACTGCAATGCAACCACAAGCGTCTAGGTAAATGGCAGATTGGCGCCGCCATTTCCACTGTAACGGTCTGTCCGCCAAGGCGATCCGTTGGCACCCTTCCTGTTCATAATTGTGATGGAGGCGCTAGCAGCGAACCTTCGGGCAAACAAAGATCTAAAAAAGCTACAGATCTCGGCCATCCCTGAAGAAGCAATCCCCATTTGTTCAATGTTTGCGGACGATCTGACACTTATGATGGATGCTACCATCGGGAACATGGAAGAGATTAGACGGCTCTTTGATAGGTTCACAGCAGTCTTAGGAATGACTGTCAATTGGGGCAACAAAACACTGGGATGGTGGATTCACCACCAAGGGGTGCGCCCCCCGGAACTGCCCCGAGTTAAATGGCTCCCAGAATCAGCCCCGGTGAGAGTGTTGGGAATCATGTTAACAGCAACAGGCAGTCAAACAGAGCTGCCCGATAAACCGTAGGCAGAGAGGGAGAAGAGGACAACAAACGAGGGGTTGTGGCAAACTGTTTCGTCGGAGTTTCACCAACTCATCAGGAGGTATATATATTATCACATAACTATGAACTAAAAAATAAAAAATTAGAAAACAAGACAAACATGAAGGGCACACTGACCATTCATTTTTCCCATTCTTCTTTTAACTCCCTCTTCATCGTGCCTCTCATGTACAAGGCTCGCCACGTTGATGAAGTTGAGTGCAAGTTGTCCCCATCCCCGTGTACCATAACGGCCCACTTGTACGCTGTGAGAAAGAGGTAGAGTGAAGGGGGAGGAGATAAACATAGGGAGGAGAGATGGAGAGCAGACAAACAAAAAATGATAAAGGGAAAGTACGGAGTGTGGAGTGAAGATGAAGGCAAAAGAGGATAAGAAAAGGCTCAAGAATGAGTCTGTCCTTGACAATAGAGAGGACATACATTGTAAGGATGAGGTGGATGAACACATGGAAGACCTAGCTGAGCATTCTCAGTGCAACAATTGCCATGACGGCTGGCATTGAGTATGCCCACCATACACCCCCGACAAATGGCATGTCGATTGCAGGCCAAAATGAAGGACGAACAGTCACCACAAAAGACCATGCATTCGGTATAGTGCCCATGGCCGCATAATGGACATATAGTGTCCGGATGCAGACGGTGCCTGCAGTCAGGAACGGAGGGACAGTCCTCTGCACACATGGATGCAAAAACCATGTCATTGTAGTGATTGTGATAGAGACGATGGCGGCTACAACCAAGTGCAACAGTGTYTGTGGCTGTGCAAAGGAGAAGGACCCAGAGTGTTGGTACATTGTGTTGCTGCAGCATGGGGCCAGAGGAATAATCTTCGACATAAAAGAGATTGCGTACAGTTTGTTGTGGCAAGAAAACAACATCATTTTGTAAGAAATCAGTGACATCGGTCATGGCATGGACCATGGTGCCGTTGTCCCACAACTCCCAGTGGTCAGAGGCATGTACAATGGCCATGTAATGGCCAGGCCCGTGCACAATGCAGGCAGAGATGTGGGATGGAGGATTAAGCCACTCACCTGCTCGAGCATTGTGTGGTTCAAGTTGACGGTCCCTCATTGCTACTTGTAGGGCGGCAATAAAGCCTCCTTCGCTGGTATAATTACAATCCTCTGGCGGTAGTTGGGGAAAATCAGCATCAAGCTGAAGGGCGATTGCAAGGAAGTCTGATGGTGTATAAAACGGGCGATGGAGAATGTGAAGACATATATTAGTTGTCGTCAGACCACTGAGATTGGTGAGGTTCTCAGGCTGGTTTGCTGGATGCTGGCCAACAATTTGCAGATCACCCAGATGATGTTGCAAACCCAAACTGTGTTGGGTTGTTTGCTGGTCAGTCATTTGCAGATCACCCATCTGGTCTGCGCATGGCGGAGCACAAATTTGTGGTTCATCCGAACAATGCTGGTCAGCCATTTGCAGATCCCCCATATGGTCTACGCCTTGTGGGGTCAACTGCAATCCAGGCAGATCATGTTCCAATCCCTCAACGGTTGGGGCTTCATCCTGAGCAGGGACTGTCCCTGGAGTCGGGAGTACTCTGGGCAGGGACCGAGTCGTGAATATCTAACGCCACAGGGTATAAAACATGGTGTCGTGGCTGCCTGCAGGCAGCTGGACTGTCTGCAAGAGGCATAGGAGCGGATACTACTGTTTGAAAAAATGGAACCGCTACAACCTGTGGAGGAGGCACAAAGAGAATCGGGGCAGACAAAGAAACAGGTTGCTGATCCCTGGACAAGTGACGATGCCGCGGATGTCATCGTCGATACAAAACAAGAGGAGTAGTGGTGTTGCAAACAGAAGATGAACTTGTCCCTAACAACGAAGGTGGAACAATGGGAATAATGGAAACTGGAGAGTCTGTTCGCAAGCGAGACCGTGGAGGAGATGGGGGTGGTGAGGAGGAACTCAACTGTCTGTGGCCAAGCACAGAAAGAGATGCGAGGGGGGTGGATTGGGCAAGTTTTTGGAATAAAGGACGTGAGTGTCGGAGAGACTATGATGTTCTTTGCACTGGAGCTGCAGGAGGGGAAACTGTAGCAGTAAAAACTACACTAGGGGGGATTACAGTTATGGAAACTGCGGTACTGAAAACTGCAGCAGCAGCAGATGAGCATATATATATATATATATATATATATATATATATATATATATACAGCCTCCTGATGAGTCGGTGAAACTCCGACGAAACAGTTTGTCACAGCCCCTCGTTTGTTGTCCTCTTCTCTCTCTCTGCCTACGGTTTACCGGGCAGTTCTGTTTGTGACTATATATATATATATATAT
>BFEA01000250.1:211462-222834 GCA_003427395.1 Chara braunii
GGTGAAGAGTCTACCACGTCCATTTTTCAGCGCACCTGCACTTCCTTCTTCATTTTTTATTCTCATTTTCACCCTTCGGACTTTTTCTTTGAGGGTGTTAGGTTGCAGGGTACAAACAAAGTAAAACGACACAAACTTATGTTCTTCTTATCTTTGGCCCGGCCGGGCAAGTGGTCCTGGGACACTCTGGTAGCCTAGAGCAGTACATAGAAGATTAGCATGGCGCCTTCACACGGATGACCCGCATAAATAGAAAATTTCGTCAAAAACCCCGGGAAAAAAAAAAAACTAAAGTAGGAAAAAAAAACAAACTAAAGTAGTAAGTTGTCCGTCGAATTTCTCCTAATTTCTCGGTTAATTGCTTCATGGTTTCACTTCAAAAGGTGGGGGGGAAAGGTAGGGAAGGTGTAGGGGGCTCATGGGTTAGACCATGGTTAGCTGACCATTAGACACTGCCTATGGGTGCCCTCGCTGCTCACGCGACTAGTGAGAACTCTGCGCCTAGCTCCCACGGTATAAACGAGGCTTGTACGCTAGTGCCTCAACTGGGGCTGAATGAGGGAGCTCATTCAGCGTCAGTGCCCGCGTCCGCTGTCTGGTCAGGTTGCTCCAGTGGAGAGTGATGTTCCTCACATTAGGTAAGATAGAAAAGGAGTGGGGGTGCACCAGGAGATATATCAAGAGAGGTGGTAGGATGGGGGTGTCGTGCGTATGTGCAAAAAAAAAAAAAAAAGGGGGAGGTGACGCTAGGATCACCCTCTAGGGTTTGGAGCTTTTCCCACTAAGGCTGTGCAGGGTGGGAGGTGCAGTTTCCTGGAGAGGGAGAGGCGGTTGAGGGGAGGTGTCCTCACCCAGGGCTGAGCTGATTTGGTCTGGTCAGCTACGGCGGGTGGGGGGGAGGACAATGGGTTAGTGTTGGTTTCAACAGGTTGAGAGACAGGATAGGCTGTGCTACTTTGAGGTGGGACAGGGGGAGGGGGAAACCTAGGCTCTACAATGGTATACTTGAGGGGGAATTGCATATCACTTAGGGAGCATGGGGTGTTTGAAGGGGGCTGTTACGAACTGGTGCTGATGGGAGATGGTGGCTCCTTGCAGAAGGGGCAGGGAGGGACAGAGTGAATTGAGGGAGAGTGTGACCTTGGTTCTTGGTTCCTAAAAGGCAGGGGGAGTATTATCCTTCTCTCCCCAGTCTTTTGACGTAGTATTGATCATTGTTGTGAACAAAAAGGAAAGCACGGGATGTTGGACCCGGTTTACGGTCTGGGTGTGGTCTTCAAGTTTGGCATAGGAGGGGATAGACAATGGATGGTTAAATTGCGTCCTGCTTGTGAGGAGGGCTAGCTGGCGGGATTGGGCTAGGGCATAGCTGCAGGTGAGATGGTGGCTTTGCTGTTATGAGCCTTGCCGGAAGGAGGAAAGGGGTTGGTAGGTGGGGTGCTGCGGTGCCAATTCTGTGTTGGAGGGGGTTGGCGAGTTCATCGACTACTTCTGTTCTTCTTTCTGCGAACTGTGGTGGAGGAGGTCGGCTCATCGTGAGAAGAGGAAGAGTTGAAGTCTGCTGCTACTTGTCATGGGACCCTGTGGGAGTGTTGTCTACTATTCTTCATGTCGCGGACTATGTGGTGGAGGAGGTCGGCTCGTCTGGAGATAAGGACGAGTAGGGGGTTGTAGGGAGGTGCCAGGAAGGGTGTTTCTGTGTCTTCCTGACTTGAGGTCATTTTTTGGAGCTAGCCGGGAATTGGGTCCAGTGCTTTTCACCTTCTAAAAACTTTTCAATCAAGACTGTTTCTTAAAATATGGTTGGAGTTTATGAGGGAAAGGTGGGGGGGAGGTAGAAGTAGAGGATGGGAGGTAGTAAGGGGGCTTTCAAGTTTCAACAGGGGAGGGGTTGTTAAGGTAAGTAGGTTAAAAGGGCGATGCCGGGACGACACAGGCCGGTGCTGGAGTTTTTGCTCTGTGACCTAGGGGGAGCTTGAGACCTGTGGAGTTATGCCTAGGGGGAGCTTGAGACCTGTGGAGTTATGCCGAGGGTGGAAGGCATGACCAGATGGTCCAATGTAGCCGGCGCTGGGGTATTACCTTGAAACCCGGTGTCAGGGGCTTGCAGCTAAGGGAAATGTTGAGGGAGGAAGGCACTTCTTGTCCGTCAGAACTAGGTTGGTTGGTACTGGGGAATGTTGTGGTTCCCTGTTACCCTAACATAAGGGGGTATGAGATCAAGGGAGTTCTGGTACGAGGACTGAAAGCCTGGACCGACGTTTCGTCTGTTGAGGTGGGGAGGTTTGGATAGTAGGCGGGTTCAGTTTTGACCCTCCATTTTTCTTATTTTAGGGTTGACCATAGGCAGATGGATTTTTTTAGTGGTTTCCCAACCAAAGTCGGGTAATGGCCCTCGAATCTCACGGTATCTCACATATGGTTCATAATTCACTTGGTATCTTCATGGGACACTGAGCCCGGTTCACAGTACGTGATGCACCCCATGAATGGACTGGAGCTAAAAACAAAAAACAAAAAAATGACAAACTCTGACTTTGTCAGAATTTCTCTCCGAGTTTGTCAGTCTGACGGAGGCCTCTAAAAAACTGTGAAAGTCCTGTACAAAATTTCAGCACATTTAGTTCTCTCCGGGGCATACACGTGTAAATCTGCTGCTTATTCCTTCCTTTTGCTTTTTTTTTGCTTTGTTGAGGGGCAACAACCTTTATATACGATCATCGAACCGATGGGTGCTTCTTTTTTTATTTATTTAGTAAGTCAGAGTTATTTTACTTTGTTATTCCTTCCTTGAGGATTCAAACTCAGGGATGGTTGTCAACAGTTGATGGGTGTACCATTAATAGGGTTTTATAGTGCTTTTTAATTTATTTTTTTGTTTTTATTTGCCTGTTTGTGCTGTTGATGTTTGTATTATGAGCCTACATTGTTTGTTCGTAAATATTTTGACGACATTGCTTGTGGTGGTGCTGGAAGACCAAAAATTTGGTGTTTTTCGCCGCACCACCACAAAGCAATGTCGTCAAAAATTTCACGAACAAACAATGCAGGCTCATAAGACAGACATCAAGAAAACAAACAGGCAAGATAAAACAAAAAATAATAATTAAAAAGGACTATAAAACCCTATTCGGAATAGCTTTCGGAGTTCGCCAATTTGTTTTTCGAATTCGGTGTTTTTGCCAACTTTTTTGTCACTTGTCCAAATGCATCGAAACTGAATACAAATATATCCTAAAGCAGGGTTACCGGCGTTCGGGACGGGCTGAACGCCCGAACCCGAACGCCCGAACGTACGGGACCCCTTCGGGAGGCGTTCGGCCATTCGGGCCGAACGCGGACCAAAAAAAAAAAAAAAAAAACAAAGTTTTCAAAAAATTCCAAAAAAAAACTATGTTATGGAGAAACATAAACTAAACAACATTCGCCTGGGAACTACATCCAAATTCTTTACCAAATTTGAATAAAAAATCCAATACAGAAAATAACACTATGATAAAAATAAGAAAAAATAAAAAGAGAATTAAAATGAGTGAGTGTGCCAGCACCTTTTCGACATCGCCATCTTTACCGATTTTTAATTATTTTTTGGCATTGACAAATGCCCTAAAAATTTACAGATATGTAGTTACATAATCAATAACTCACTAAAATTTTTTCAAAAAATAATAAAATTTTTTAGGCCCCGAAATAAAGTGAAGACAAAAAGTTAAAAGTGAAAAAAAACAAAATAGTGAGTGGGCGAGCACGTTTTGACACCCCCATCTTTGACGATTTTTAATGTTTTTTTTGGATTAGCAGAATCACTTCAAAATTTATAGGCGTGTAGGTTGCATCATAGAGAACTCACAAAAAAAAACGCAGAAAAAGAACTTATTTTTAGGCCCCGGAATAGTTTTTGGCAGGGGCCGGACCTGGAGGTGTTCGGCCCCCGAACGGGACCCCGAACGCAAGAACGTTCGGGGGCCAGCCGGGGGCCCCGAACGTTCGGTCAGGTAACCCTGCCCTAAAGCACAAACATATCATACAAAAAAACAAACAAGAAAAAAAAACACCAATTCGGGGAAATATGGCAGTTTCGGTGAAAATTTCGCCGAAAATGACACCTTTTTTCGTTTTTTTTTTGCCTGTTTGTTTTTTTGGTGTTTGTATTATGATCCTGCATTGTTTGTTTGCAAAATTTTTGACCACATTGCTTGTGGTGGTGAGGCGAAAAACACCGAATTTTTGGTCTTCCATTAACCATCTCTCTTTCTATGTCCTTTGTCTCATCCAGTGGGATGAGCGCATAACCCTTCTCCAATCAGATGGCAGGCTCGCAGTACAGCCAGTCACCTCCACCCACTAGAGAGGAAATAGAGCTCCAGCAAGTAGAGTTACTCCGCTTACGGCTAGAGAAGGATCTCAAAGATGCTACCGACAGAGAGAATATAATTAGAAATAGAAAAGCTAGGCTGGAGAGCAGAGAGGCAGATAAAGCTGCATTAGAAGGGTTAGATGATTTGGTCCTTGACGACACGGGCAAGGTCACCAAGGTGGGCATGTTGAGCATGTATGTGTACATGGACAGCGAACTGGATGACATCCAGTCTACCCTTGACCAGATATTGAGTGCCATGCAGGGGAAGGGAAGGCCAGCCCCTTCCACAACAGGCGGGCCTAGTATCAGGTCGCCAGCAACTTTTCCATCACCGTCCCCATATCTGGCGATGACAACCCCATTTGTTCCTCAGTTTGGTGTCCCACCACGTGGTACGTCAACGGCAGCTGCACAAACTGCTGCTTCTTTATCCTCAGGTCCAGCTGCTGCGGCTGCAGGGCAGCAGCTGGTCCAACAACTCGTGCAGCAACAGGTTCCGGTTGGACCACAACAACAATGGTTCCCGAAGACCCCGCTGAAACCACCTCAGACCTTCTCAAGAGATAAGAAGGATGAGGCCCTCGACATGTGGTTGAGGATGGTTCCAGTGTGGGTGAGGGTCAAGCACACGCTGCGTGAAGAGGAAGTGATTGCATCTACCTCTTACCTTTCGGGTTCAGCAACAAAAAGATGATCGTTGTCCAGAAGTGCGCTATGATCCACAGGTCTTGTTGACCATGTTCTTGACATATCTTCCCATAGATGTAAAAAACTTGATGGTTAGCGAGGCCAGCCTTGAGTATCATCACCTAGCTAAAGACTTAAAGGCTAAGCTAGGAGGGGCGCAGCAAGTTGTTGTAGACAATAGGAAGAAGAAGGTTTCACAAGAGTAGAAAATGAAAGGTAGTCGGTTGATGATAGTTAATTCCAATGGGAATCAAACAGAAATGGATGATATTTTTTATCTTCTGGAAGATACAGAGTTAGGGGGCGAGGAGAGTCTAGAGGGTGGAAACCTCGCCTCAACTACCAAAGGAAAGGCAATTGGTTGCGGCAAGGGCGGCCTGCAAAAGAGTAAGGGGAAGGCCCAAAACTCACCCAGTACTCCGGCTTGGGTAAGAGCTGGCCTTGATCAAGATGTGTGGAGGGACTGGTACACGCGAGGAGCTTGAATTAACTGCGGCGAGTACGACCATCAGCATTTTTAAGTGCAAGAACGCTAAGGTCTCTCATTATATCCCACCCAAATGAGGTTTTGGAGGATCTTCTGCTGAGGGTGGTGCGTCTATGAGCACATCCCAAGGAAACACATCGGGTCAGTAGAGGTTATAGCTGCCTCTACTCGTGCTGAAGTGGAAAATGTTCCCTCACCACTTCAGGAGTTGGCCGAAGCTATTGACTCACTTGTCACCCACAAACTCATATAGACCAAATGATACTTTGTTCGTTAGATGTGTCTGAGGCCTTAGAGGACTTACCTCGTGAGTCTTGGGTGGTGTTGTCAAAAGGTCCTTGAGGGGAACATTTCGTTGTGGAGGTCGGTGTAGGTGGCCGCAAGTGCGGTGCCTTCGTAGACATTGGCTCCACAGGGAACTTCATAAGTCGCAACGGCGTTGAAAGAATGAGCTTAGGGGACCGGGTGCAGCGCCTAAGTAGATTTGTAGCTCCTACCGTGGCGAACAAAGAGCGCATGGTAGTAAATGACTACGTCAAGGACGTGGTCTGCACCTTCTCCTATGGAGGAGGGGAACTTAATCATAGGATTTCGTTCCTGGTTAGCAACGACTTGCCATTTGACATGTTGTTAGGTATGTACTACCTTGAGGTTGCCAAGCCGTAGTTTAACTGGATCGGAAGGTGCTTAAGCATGTTTTGCTAGATGGGAGAACCGTTAGACTAGCTAAGTACACGACTCGCAGGTTAGTTGACTCCTGTGGTTGCATATGCGCATCAACGTTTTATAATTATTATAATCAGAACAAAGAGGAGGATATGTCCTTGGTTTTCGTCTCTGAGAACGGGGAGGCCGTTAAATCACCCCTAGAGATCGAAGTCGTCGTCGCTAAGTACACTGATCTATTTGACGAGCCTTCGGGAGTCGTAGACGAGGAGGTCGTTCACGCCATAGAAATCATCCTAGGTAGTAAAACACCAAAGGGGAGGATCTATAGGATAACTCCGACCGAGTTGGACGAACTTCGACCAACATAAATAGCTTACGGAGAAGGGTTGGATACGGCCTAGCACATCTCCCCTACTGATCACTAGTCTTTTTCGTACCAAAGAAGGGGGGTCATTAAGGATGTGCATTGATTATAGAGGCCTCAATGCCATCACAGTGAAAAACGCAGAGCCTCTATCCCGCATTGATGACCTATTGGATATAATGCAGGGATGTCACAACTTTACGAAGATAGACTCTTTTTTTTATGTCGCAAAGTCACTGCAAGTGTTTCATTACTGTTAAATTGTGTTCATCAATGCATGCACCCTTGGTAAACAATGCCAATCTACCCGTACATTGTTCAGATGTTGTTCCCTGTCTTCGAAGTAAAGCACCAGGCTGAGGTTGGGTGTAAGTGACAAACCCTTCATGGTTGTCGGAGCGGGGACTATGTTGTGCACATGCCAATTGAACCATCTCAATCCGCCCGTACACTGTTCAGACGTTATTCGTCATCTTTGAGGCAAAGCACCACACTGAGGTTGGGTATAGGTGACCACCCCTTCATGGTTGTGGAGTAGGGACTATGTTGAGCTCATGCCAATTGAACCCACCCTACCTACCTCCATGAGCAGGGACTATGCTGAGCTCATGCCAATTGAACCCACCCTACCTACCCGCATGATCAAACAATGGCAAAGTAACAGTGACCCGGTAGCAGTACTACATAATTCCGTCTGAACATAGACTTAAAATCCTGCTACCTCAGATCGAGATTAGACCTGAGGATCAGAACAAAACCGCATTTCAGACCAGGTACGGTTTGTACGAGTTTGTGGCGATGCCTTTTGGCCTTTGAAATGCGCCGGGTACATTCCAACACGCCATGAACAAGATATTCCATGATTACTTAGATAAGTTTATGGTCATGTACCTCGACACCATTCTTATCTCTTTGACAGAGGTGAGATCTTTCTTGGGGATGATGGGCCACTACCGCAATTTTGTGAAAAACTATGGCTGCCCCCTTGACTGATGTAACACGCCTTGACACACCATGGGAATGGACTAATGAATGCGAGGGAGCCTTCAAGTGATTGAAGCACGCTCTCATGCTTCCTGATCCTGATAAGTCATTCATTGTTACCATTGACGCAAGCCAATATGGCATTGGCGCAGTGTTGGCTCAACAGGAGGGGAAGTAGTTAAGGCCGATTGAGTACATGAGCAAAAAGATGTCATCAAAGAAATTAGCGAAGTTCAGCTGCGAAAGGGTACTCTACGCCCTTTGCTCTCATCCCCTAGAGACACTATCTCTTGGGAAGGCTCTTCTATTTGAGGATTGACCATCAGGCGCTCAAGTGGATTAAAATGCAACCAGTTCTCTCCAGTGCCCTCAAACACTGGATTGAAGTCATAGATCAATATGACTACAAGCTAGACTATGTGAGAGGAGAGTACAATAAGGTTGTTGACACACTTTTCGAAGGGAGGACTATTGTATTCCTTACTGAGTTTGGCCTGTGTGATGAGCTGACTCGATCAATGGTGGATGCCTACAAGGAAGGACCCATCATGATGGACATCATACACAAGCTTGAGGCCCGAGACAAGGCCACATCTGACGAGTTTGTGATGGTGGATGGGTTGCTCTTTCTTGAGATGTCATGATGCGACAGTGCATTTCGGATACAAAAAGAGTACCTTCTTAACCCGAAAAAAACGTACGCACCTTGTATACGAATACAACGTACGGGGGATGTTGTATTCGAATACAACGTACGTACGTTATAGAACGAGTTTTAGGGTACAACTTTTCAGAAGCCTGTAGTACCATTATTGTTTTTATTTTTATCTCAAATTTGGTTGGGAATTTCGCCAAGACCCTCGGGCAAAGTTGTTTGCATTGCAATGTTGTACAACATACTTTTTTTTCGGATCTTTTACTGAAGTTTTTTTTTAATCGAAATTCTGAAAAAATCAGTAAAATACATTTTCATCCTCGTTTTTATTTTTTTCTCGAATTTTCTCATGAATTTCGATAAGACCCTCAGGCAAACGTTGTTTGTATTGCATTGCTGTATAACATTTTATTTTTTTCGGATTTTGTTTTATTTTTTTTGAAAAATCAAAGTTCCAAAAATTTGAATACAACATACGTACGTTATATTTGAACGTACGTTCTATTCGGGGCAAAACAAGCGATTTATGAAAACCCGATTGCCAGAGGTAATTCGAATAGAACGTACATACGTTTTTTTCGGGTTAAGAAGGTAGTGCTAACTTAGTACAACGTTTTTGGTGGCTGGCTATGCTTGAAGATGTGAAATGTTACGTCCAGACTTGTCAAGTCTGTCAGTGGGACAAGCCACGAACTCAAGCTCCGCTTGGGTTACTCAAGCCCTTGCCCATTCCTGCAGGTCTGGGGCTAAGCGTTTCCATGGACTTCATGCCTCATGACCAATGCCTCATGACCAGCAAGAGTGGCAAGAGGCATATTTTTGTCATAGTCGACCGGTTCACTAAGTACGCTAGACTTGTTGCCATGCCCGAGACTGCAAAGACGGAGCACATCATCTAGCTATTCATGGATAACTGGGTGCGTGATTTCGGACTGCCCAAGATGATAGTAAGCGATAGAGATGTCCGGTTCACCAGCGAAATGTGGAAAAAAGGCTGCCGAACAGATGGGCAGCCAACTCCAATGACCTTGGGGAATCACCCTGAAGCCAACAGTCAGGCCGGAACAGATGAACCGCATGTTGCAACACCTGCTGAGGCACTACATCAAGCGCAACCAGGATGATTGGGATGAGAAGTTGCCTCTCATCACCAGCCTGTACAACAACACTGTTCACAGCACCACTGACGTCAGTCCGAATGAGCTGCATCTGGGGTGGAACCCTAGATCTGCACTAGACTTCCTCCTTCCTGAAAACTGACCAGCTGCAACTCCTGGAACCATAGAATTCGGGGTCCAGTATGAGAAGCTGTTGCAGCAGGCTGTCGAGCATATTAGAAAATCTCAGGAGGCTATGATCGCCTCAGACAACAAACACAGATGACAGTCCACATTTCAGGTAGGGGAAAGTTTTTGGGTAAAGGCTAGTGAGCTAGGACAGGAATTCGACATCTCTGAAAAACTAATGCCTCAGTGCTTTGGTCCTTGGGAAGTCCTGGACATTGTGGGTAGTGATTTGGATGGTCTCTCCTATGTGATCAGAATTCCTGGTCACCTGCGCACTTACCCAGTCTTTCACGCTTTGAAGCTTGCACCTTTTGCTGAGACTGACGAGTTTCCATCAAGAAGATCAATGCTGCCCCCAACCATGGATGGCCACGTGGACATCAACGACATTGTAGATCATAGAGACCTGCCTGTTCCCAAGCCTGTCGGCAGAGGGAGACCGGCAAACCTTTGAGGGAATACCGGGTCAGATTCAGGCATCATACGGATCCAAATGAAGATCGATTGTGCATGAAAGAGGAGCTGGTCAAGACAGCCCTCAGGTCGTTGCTGAGTATGAACAGAAGTTAATGGGGAAAGGACCTGCGTAGAAGCATCTCAGCGGACTTTCGAAGCTAAGGGGGATGGAATGCGGGAATGAGCCCTCGCATGGGTCGCTTGGTCGCGGCCTGCCACTGCCTAATGGGGCCCCTGCAAGTACAGTGCCCGCCCTAAGTGAAGGCATCAACATGGGGCCCAGACAGTTACCACGAACCAGTTGGTTGCTAAGGCCCTGCTCGTGAGCATCAGAATATTCCAAGAGCCTTCCAGACTCTTTTATGCTTGGACATGGAATCCGGCCTCTCGGCCAATCAGCAAGCAGGAAACACGTCACAGCCTACGTGGGTAGTTGGGCGCGCCTAACTGTTGCAGGCCCGGACCTCTCTCTGGATGGGCCTGGGCACAGACACTTTGGCTCAACGTAAGCTACAAGGCACATGCACGCCAGGCCCAAGCAGCCAGAGGCAGGGCTGCACTTTCATATAGGAAAGTGCCCTGCCCAGGGGAAGGACATTCTGGCCTGGGCAGGCATCGCGGCCACGCTGCTGCTTTGCCAAACGAGCGGCTGTGCAAGCAAGCAGGCACATGTGGGCACTGAGAGGTGAGAGGGGCGCTGCGGTGGCAGCGGTCGCATGGCGGCCATAGTCGGGCTGCTGGGGCGCGGGCCGGTTATGGTGATGGTGGTCTTCGGGTGAGGAGGCGCATGCTGTGGGAGACAGGGGGTGATGAGGGGAGGAAAGATACATACCTGGTGTATGCTGGCAGTCTGCATTGGCGCCGCCGCCACCTACATTGGTCGCCAGCTTCGAAGTGAACCCTGTTGCATGAACGTAGTGTAGGCTAGTCTAGGCTGAGTGGTATAGGCTGGGCGCTGAGGGCCGATCAGGAAGAGCAACATTGGCCAGAAAACATATAAAAAACGATGTCCAGAACATTGTCCTCATATGGGTTTACAAACTGGTCCACAATACCGTGAAGCGGGAAGATGGGCCCCCTCTCTATACACACATGTACGGGGAATACTCGCTCGCACCAATGATTTGTTTTTCGCATGATAAGTGCAAGGAATATGCGCGGGAGCAATAGACAGAAATCAAAATTGCAAAATCAAGCTGTAGACCAGATAGTCGAGAACCAAGCAGAAAGCATAATGCACCGAGATACAAGCCAAATAAGAGCAATACAATGAACTCAAATATTGATGTTGACACTCTGTTGGAATTTCTAAGCTGCGCACATCTGGACTCCACATCTCTGGACTCCAGTGTGGATTTCGTGCTCTCTCTCTCTCTCTCTCTCTCTCTCTCTCTCTCTCTCTCTCTCTCTCTCTCTCTCTCTCT
>BFEA01000250.1:233121-245228 GCA_003427395.1 Chara braunii
GGTTGTTCATGGTGTTGTATGTTGGTTCTGGGCTTCACATGGGTTGCTTGGGGGTGTTGGTCTTGGGTGTTCTGTTGATCTCCCCAGTCTGGCATATCACACGTTCGTGCCATTTCCACTAGCCGTTCACATGGTAGAGTCATACAATTACATGTTTCAAGGTCACGGGTTCGAGCTTGGCTCGGATCTTGGGGGGGTCCTTGTCCAGCTTACCCCGTTCTCTCTTCGATGTACACACATGTTGTTGCCTATACATCTCGATACATTGATTCACAGAGCACACACAGCCTTCGGGCATATACATAGCTTGCGAATTATACATGGCCTACGGGCTACATACACAAGTTTCCACACATAGTGCTGTCTGTACATCTTCATACATAGATACACGAAGCATACACAGCCTTCGGGTATACACATACAKTBBRARCYAYACMACTATCAGACTGGGGGGGTCTAGTCACTGGGTGGGGTCTAGTATCTGCGGTAGGGACAGGTATGGGCCACCGGAGTTCCTACTGATATTCGGGTAGAACTGTCTAGTGGCTATATATAAGGCTTAGACCATGGGGTAAGGGTAGGGGTATAAGTCGCTCAGGCCAGTCCGAGTTCCGCCTGGCCTTGGGTAAGCTAGGGAAAGGACGGTAAGACTGTTTCAATGCGTGCTACCCTGTCTGAAACCTAGGGCCCAGAGTCTCTTGGGGCCTGTAGTAGATTGTCTGGGCCAGGCGTCCGAAGTTCCCGTTCGACAAGGCTCGTCCGATTCCGCTTCCACGAGGGCTAGGCAACCTATCAGCCCTGGTGCCTATCACTGCTGTAGGTAGTCCAAGTTACCTGCCCATTGGTAGGGTAATGGTCCTGAGTGCTGTCACACTAAGGTAGGATAGTGGGATAGGGGGTGTGCTAGGAGTATTGACGTGAGGATGGGATGGGAGGTGGTCTCATATTCCAGGACACCCACGACCTACTGCTCCAGGTGATCACTGTGTACACAGTGACTGGCCTCTACAACACCATGGACTTTTAAAAGAAAAAAAAAAGGAGCTTTTTAAGGAAAAAAAAAGAAGAAAAAGAAGTAGTACCATGTATAGTAACTAGGTGAATCAGAGCTAGGTAGCATATGAAAGATCTGGCGCCCGGAAATGGGTGAAGAGGCCCTGCTTCATCCCAAGGTAAGGCCTACGGTTTCATGTTCTCTTTCACTCCCCTATGGGAGTTCTTTTCACCTTTCCCTCACGGTACTTTATCTCTAAGACTGCCACTATTTTTCTTCATTCTGTATTAACTACTATTAACTAGTATCAAGGCAACTGATGTATTTGAGGGACGGTGGACCCGATGTCCAGCAGGTGCAGCTCCCCACCAATGGATGGACTGGGTGATGCAATCAGATGCGAAGGCCAAAAGGCATCAGGGAATGCGAAGAAGCACACATGTGAAGGTAGATCGAAGGAATGGGCGGAGAAAGAGACGAAGCAAAGCAAAGCAAAGCCATGGAGAAACATGAATTACGCACGAAAAACAGGCACTGAAAAATTCAAAAGAGTACCAGTATCTGTGCCATGCTGGTGACTCCCTGCGCAGCGTTTCATCCGCCCACCAGAAGCGGAATCGTCAGGGCACACTGGAGCGAGTGACCTGCACAGGTTCTGTTAGGCGGGCTGCCTCTTTTTTTTTTTTTTTTTTTTTATCACTCTCCCTAATAGGACCTGCCGCATCTTAAAAAGGAATTTCCGTTCCTCTTTTTTTTTTTTTTTTCAAACCAGTCTTGCCACTAGGGGAGTGTGATACGAGCACCCCCCCCCCAAGCGGTCATCCTGGATGCTCCAGTCTACTGGTGGGGAGCCGCACCTGCTTTCTGTTCCTGTTCACTTTGAAGATGAAATTAAGCACGCGTTTGATTGCGCCTCTAGCAATGTTTCAATGCTCTGGAACAAGAACTCAAACGGCCATATGCCCAACAAACACTGCATTATAAACATGTAACTAAGGCACGCTGGACCCGATTTCCAGCAGGTGCTGCTCCCCACCAATAGATGGAGCCTCCCCGACGGTGCTAGGTGTGTCTGCTCATATCAGCACACCTAGCATCCGGCCGGGTTGTTCTTCAAAAAAAAAAAAAAAAAAAGAGTGGAGGTGTGTGGTCAATATGGTTAGATGGACTGACAGGCCCAGCAGATGTTAAAAAAAAAAAGAGAACAAAACTTCAAAAAGGATGGAATATTCTGTTCGAACAAGGTGTAAAGTGGGGGAATGCCTCTGACTTTCCCTATTCTGCTAATTAGGCCTGGACCCCAGACAGAATGTGCCCAGAATAACTTTGGTAAAAAATGATTTCCAGGTGGCCTGGAGAAGGGGAAATTTTCACCCCGCACCGTTTCCTGGGACCCCACAGTGCGAAGGGTGCGGCATGGCAGAAATGCGTTCTGTGTTTTCACATCTGCCCATTCTTCAGGGTGTGTGTGTTTGGGGAGGGGGGGGGCATGCCTTTCCTATGCCCACGGAAGGCCGAGGCAGCAGCTAATAGCCATGCCACAAAAAAAAAGAAGAAAAACAAAACAAATGAGTGCCAATGGGGGCAGTCCTTCGGGACATCCGTTAAAATTGGAACGATACAGAGAAAGAAGATTAGCATGACCCCTGCACAAGGATGACACGCATAAATCGAGAAATGGTCCAAAAAAAAAAAAAAAAAAAAAAAAAAACCATGCCAATGGAGGTAGGCAACTATTGGCTCAACTGGTTTTCAAAGCGCATCTGGTCCTTGGCGGTGGGGTCCCTCTGTTAGGAGAATTTCCGTTGCCAACGGCCCATACCCAGATGTCCTGGCTCGACTGCTTCTCCGAAAACGACCTCACCCCCGACCAGGTCCCTTTTCCCTTTCCCTGTTGCCTCCCCTCCCTCAGGCCCTCCACCGCTCACCCCTGCGTCGCCTCCCCCCCGCCAGGCCCTTTTTCCCTCTCCCTGTCGCCTCCCCTTCCCTCGGCATCTCCACCGCTCACCCCTGCACCCTCCGGCTCCCCCCCCTGTGGACGCCTTTCCTATCTCAGCTCTTTAGCACTTGGCCAGTCGGACCAACTGTCAAGACAGACAAACAGCATCTGCACAAGAGGAGACATGCAGACCCGGGCCCAACATCGACAAACCTGGAGTACGACTGGCACCAGACGACAGGGTCTACATGGCTCGAGATGCAGATGGTGGATACACTCTTCTCAGTACAGGGGCTGAGGAGAAGTACAGTGCAGCTGACATCACCACACTTCTAGTGGGGATGGAGAGCTCACTGAGCCAAGGGGAAAAAGGACAGGCAATTGGCCACGGTTCCCCGCTCCCCTGGGGCTCGGATCGACTAGCATCGACTAGGTGTGTGGCCGGTTTTTCTTATTTAAAAACACGCAAATAACGATTTTGTTGTTTTATATGAACGCCTTGAAAAATATAAACGAAAATATACACAAATCGCACGTCTGTGACATAGACTCATGGGTAGTACAGCCTGTGCATCCTTACTTCGCGGGCGTCCCGTTGACAGAGCTGTCCTTCCACGGAGGGAATGCCTTCGCGGTACAACTGCATCCGACCCAAAACTTGGCCTATCGCATATGCATCTCCCGTACCTTGCGGCCATGTGCAGCGTCCTCTGTAAAGGGAAATTGATAATCGACGGTGCGTGGAAACAGTCCAAAATTGGACACGAGGCGAAGCTGCAAATAAACGCCCCCCAATTTTGAAAACCATGGAATTGCATCTTCGCACCAACGCGAAGTGGCAAACTATATGGACGTTAAAATATTTTTCGACGTCTTCTATTGGCCGAAGGCCCGCCTTCTCTTAAAAAATGCAGACAATCGACCTGCGCCGTCGATACGTAAGGATGATCCCCGGTAGGCTGTTGTCACCGACGGCCACACCTGGTTGAAAACCAAACAGCCGACGGGTAGATCCTGCCTAGTGGGTCTGAGCCCCTGGGGTCAAGTCCCACTCAACCTTTTTTTTTTTTTTTTTTTTTGACAAAAAGCGCGCTCTGCTAGTGGTGGCGATAAGAGCCCCCACCACAAGTCCCACTCACCCTGATTCTTCATTTGCTGCCGTTGATCTTTGTAATCTGCCGTCAGATGAGAATTCCGGTAAGTGGGACTTGGTGGGACTTGGCCCCTGGTTACTCGAGGGGCACCCGGGTGTGCTCAGTATACAAGCACCACACACGGAGTTTCAACTGTAGAGCTCTGCCCTGGTTGCTGTCCATTCTTCCCTATTACTTGTTGAAATACTCTTTTTTTTGTTGTTGTTGAAAAAACAGTCCCTCCAGTGCTAGCGATGCTGCTTAAGGCAGACATTGCTAGCACCTGGGGAGAGGCTCCATCTATTGGTGGGGAGCATCACCTGCTGGAAAACGGGTCCAGCGTCCCTTACACAGATTGATACAGTTTGATGCAGAATGAAATACTCTAGTTTTACGGCCGTTTCTATTTCTTTGGAATCCAATGGACTTGAGGAATGTTGCACCCAGTTTCCAGCAGGTCCCACCAACTTGAACTAGGAAGGAGTCGTCAACTTGCACCGCCTCCCTCAAGATTGCATCCTCACAGAGACTCCAGCATCCCCCTCCTGCCTCATCCACTCAGGGGCAGGCTCTGGACAAGGACAAACCCGTAGATAAAAAAAAAAAAAAAAAAAAAAAAAAAAAAAAAAAAAAAAAAAAAAAAAAAAAAAAAGAAAAAACAGAAAAAAAAAAAAAAAAAAAAAAAAAAAAAAAAGAAGAAGAAGAAGAAGCGAGACTAGTTAGTGTGTGGTCTTGGTGCAGGCCCTCGCCTCCCACCCTGGTGACTGGTTGTGACAGGGCAGGGAGAAAACAGAAAAAAAAAAAACTTTAAAAAGAAAAAAAAAAGAAAAAAAAAGAGAAAGGCATGCTTGCTGCCTTCCTACTCATCGGCCATTTTTTTTCTTCCGGAAGGATCTGGCTAGCCATTCTCTTTTTTTTTTAATAACCTTTCCTTTTTAGAGCCGGGAAGCAAGCCCGGCGTCCCTTACGAAAAGAAGAAAGAAGCTCATGCGGACTCCCCAGCGAACGAGAACGAGGCATCACCACCCAAGTTCAGATGTATTCAGGTCATGACTGGGAAAGAAAAACAGGGCGAATAAAACAGGGAGTCCTTTGGCAGTAGCATGGCCCCTGGCCAAGTACGACCAACAGAAATCGAGAAAACAAAGGGGGGTAAATCCCTGATCGCCATGCAGTGAACGCACCCAATTGCATTGGACTTCATTGCTGATCACAGCAACACGTATTCCAGATCCAGTACTCCTCCCCCCCCCAACCCACCCCACCACCCGCCCCCCCCCAAAAAAAAGAAAGAAAAAAAAAGAAGGGCCGCACCGGTCCACAATGGCTGGAGGGAGACAACAAGGCTATGTTCGCAGGGATCCCCTGTATCAGCCTTAGGAGTAGTGGTAGGTAGGTAGTGAAGGTGAATTGAAAGAATTTGAAACATGATGAAAGATTTGAGAGAAGAATATGAAAGAAATGGGAGATATGGTGGGAAGAGGAACAACGAGGCGAAAGAAAAATAAACAAAAACAAAACGAAAGTAACGAGGAACAGTGAGGGGGAACGAGCAAGCAGAAGAGTGACGTGGACGACCAAAGAACACATGTGAAGGAATTTATTTTTCAAATTTTCACAAAAAAAAAGACAGAAAAGAACACAAGGTTTCCAGAGAGGGAGGGAGAAAAGAGACGTGGCACTGCCTTGACCATCCCTTCCAGTGCATCCTTTTTTTTTTTTACAGAGGTTCGAGTGCGCCTGTAGGACTGCCTTGACCGTCCCTGCCAATGCTTGGTCCTGACGCTGCCGGCTGACATCTGGTCAGGTCTGCCCGCATACAGGTTGGGCGCAGTCCCACATTGTTCTCTCGCGCAGATGGATATGGCTGCTATGGGGTTCCCATAAGACTACATTGATAATAACAATGGCCAAAAGGGCACCCTGTCAGATTAGACAGAATATTGAAATTGCTCGTTTATTATCAGGGCCAAGTGAACGGGGGACATAACAATGGTTAGGCATCAGCAGCTGTTTGGTCTTGGGACTCTTTCGTTTTTGAAGTGTTTTTCTTTCTTGCGACTTTTTCTTTAAGATGGGGTTCATGGTGCGCAGTGGTATACAGGCCAAACAGAAGCATATTGGGATGAAGCTTACGTACAGCTTTTCTCCTTACTGGACGAAAGCCCAAGCCTGAAACTGGCTCTGGAGCAAGGTCTATCCCCGGAAGCTGATTGGCAACAGGCGTTGAACAGAATCTGGAATATTGTGCATAAAAAATTCCAGCCCCCCACCACCGCGGAAACACCTAACACATCTGAAGCAACAGGTGAGCCTCCGGAAGAGCCCCCTCCGCACCCCCCGGACCAGCCACCCCTAGACAAGGGTACACAACAGGCTACACCCGACTCCCAGCCCAAACAGGGAGAGAAAGATACAGTAGAAGCAGAGAAAACAAACCTCTCCAAGCGGGCCAAATTACGCCACCTGATCAAAAAGGATTGTACCACAAGAACTTACCAAAAGGAGACAAAGTGTTAGTATTACCAATCAGAAGGAAAAATGGGAAGTGGGAACTTGTCACCCGCTGAGTCCGAGGACCCATACACCCCTGCTTATAGAGGAATGACACTTCACGGGTGGCAAATGCAGCGGGAAGGTGCACTCAGGACTCATGAAGTCATAGAGTTTATTGTTAGCCACTATGAAACGGGAGCAATGGCCTATCAACAGAAGGCCTGAAGATGGCATACAAGGATCTTTACGTGAGGTTTGAGGAAAACAAGGAGGCAGGGCTACAATGGTGCACACACAATACACTCCTAGACACTCAACAAATAAAGTTCAAACCAAGCAATATCTGGTCGGCTGATGAAGTACTCACATGCATCTGCACGATATTGAGGAAGAACATCCTCAATACAGGGGTAGATTGGGAAGTGCAGGAATGGGATGCAGTTACTAAACAGATAAGGGAGGGTCAAGGGGTACACAATCACAACCAACGATGGATTGGGTAGATGTGGTGTATGGGAAAAACAAAGGGTGGAAACGCATCCTGCAACAAGCAGACCTAGACATTAGAACAATCAATGTGAATGGTCTAGCATCCCGCAACCCGGAAAAAATCAAAGCATTATGGGATTTGATGAGGGGCGTTGGGGGAAGATCATGGTCGGATGTAGTCTGCATCCAAGAGACCTATCTAATGGACACACCAGAACACCACAGGGCACACAAACAAGCTTGGCCCTTCCAAAGTTACCAAGTGTTTGCCCCTGGTCCCGGGAGCTCAGGGGTGGCAATCTGGATCCCACCCAAATCACGACTGGAGGTACTTTGTTGGGAAAGGGACATGGAGGAGGGACGTTGGGTCAAAATACTTGGCATGCTGGAACTAGAGATAGTGTGCATACTTATCCATATATGCCCCAGACACGACCCGGTATAGGTCTTTTTTTGAAAAATTGGAAACAATCCCTACCCCTGAGGTCCCCCTAATGCTAGCAGGAGACTTCAATGCCGCACCGGACAGGTGGCTGGACCGATGGAGAGTCTCTCACTCCACAGTACACAATGCAGAGGAGGACGAGAGGATGGTGAGGGACTTGTGCGTCCCTCTCTCGCTTTTTGACACATTCAGGCGTAGCTACCCCACTGAACGAGCCTTTACTTGTATCCAAAACAACGACCCCGCCAGACTCTCCAAATCTCGTATTGATCTAATCTTGGCTTCAGAAGAGTTGGAAGGAGGGCTCTCGGTGTCAGCAATATTACCAACAAGCCCACATCCCGGTCTCGATCACAGGATGTGCATGGCGATGTGGACATTTCGCAAACGGCCAGACCAGGGGACCAGCTACTATAAACATAATACCTCCTTACTCAGAACCAACTCCTTCTAGAAATACTTAAAACAAATCTGGGGATTCTGGAAATGAAACCGCCCTCAACAAAACTCGCAAATTGCCTAGTTTAATAATGGTTTGTTCTATTTGGCCAAAAAAAGTAACGAATACTCCAAACACCTAGCTGTCTGAGATACCAACAAGAAATCACAATTATGCAAAACTTAGTGAGCGCAGAACTGGGACAAAACTCGCAAGGGCTGGAACATAGAACGACTAAGCTACAAATCCGCATACAAGAATGCAAGAACCATTTATTTCAACATGCACAGTATCGATGGCAAGGAGCCCAAACAAGGGCAAGACTCTCCAGATTCGCGAGTGAAGGAACGATGGACTCTAACTTCTTCCGCTTAGCTAAAGCACAGGTCCAAAGAACCACGATAGTAGCACTATATGAACCTAACGCCAGGGAATCAGACCCGGCCGTAACCACAGTCCGCTGTACAAAGATAGCATACGACTTTTACAAGGATCTATTATCCTCACATATAGACAAATCGGACGCGCCACGGCATGACCGCCGTATAAAAGAATTTATGGATCCACTTGACAAACCATTAACACCCGAACAACGAGAGTCGTTGGAAGCCCCACTTTCCAAAGATGAGATATGGACCGCCCTTCTGCAAATGAAGTAAGAAAAGGCCCCTGGAATTGATGACTTCCCTAAAGAATTCTGGGAAGCCACATGGGATTGTATGAGCCAAGACGTCATGGACTTCTACAATGAACTATGGTGCACACGGGAGATGGGAGAAAGGGTGGGGCAAGAGATACGTACCTTTTTGTATAAGAAAGGGGATAAGATGGATATCAGAAATTACAGACCAATAACACTCCTAACAGTGGTGTACAAAATGTTGTCCAAGGCTCTGACAAATAAAATGATCCCGGTAATGGAGGACATCATCCATCCCGCTGAAACAGGGTTTTATGAAAAACAGGAACATACAAGAAAACATCTTGTTGATCCATGAGATCCTCCAGCTTACAAGACATTCCCGACAAAACGCGGCCCTGATCTTTATTGATTTTGAAAAGGCATATGACCACGTGGATTGGTTGTTTATAGATAGGTGTCTAGAAAAAATGAATTTCGGACCGGATTTTAGACGATGGATACAAATCCTACACCAAAACGCAACCACATGCATCCAGGTCAATGAAAATCTAGCGCCACCGTCGCACTTAGAACGATCGGTCCGCCAAGGGGACCCTATTGCCCCCTTCCTTTTTTTGGTCATTATAGAAGCACTTGCCGCCAACCTTCGGGCCAACAAAAACATCACTAAAATTAGAATCACACGCATCCCAGAGGATGCAATCCCGGTATGTTCATTATTTGCGGACGATCTGACAATAATGGCAGAGGCTACACAACGTAATATGAAAGAAATTAAACAGATGATGGAAAAATTCGTTGAGGTATCCGACATGACAGTTAACTGGGGGTCCAAGACATAAGGATGGTAGATCCACCACCAAGGGGGACGCCCTCCGGAATCACCACGCATAGCATGGATGCCACTAGAAACTCCGATAAGAATCCTAGGGATATCCATGACTACAGAAGGACGTCCATCAAATCAACGACGAGTGAATCAGTGCCCCGGCTCAGCACAAACTAAATAATTGGAGAAACAAACACACATCCCTGTTCGATCGAGCCTTGACACTCAACAATGTCATTTTTGCAACATTATGGTACAAGTCTTTGCTGTGGCCTTTGAGCAAAACGGCTCTGAGGAGTCTAAAGAAAAAGGCAGCGGCCTTCCTATGGAGGGGGGACGGGGAACAAACCAATGTAATAAGTTGAGTAACTTGGGACTCGATCATCCAGCCAAAGACTAGGGGTGGCTTGGGAATACTTGACCCGACCACACAAGTGCAGGCACTTCAAGTGAAGTGGATTAAAAAGCTCATCTTTGCTCCCCAAAGTCCGTGGTGTGTCCTAGCTTTGGAACATTTGGCTCGATTGGCTCCGGCATCCCTCCAAATGACCCATCCGCTAACCTGGTTGGAGGACCGCTTTTGGGCAATTCTACGTAAGCTCCCACATAGAACGGAAGGATCAGAAAGAGGGGGTCAGACACAAGATAGTTTTTGGCCATCTCTGTTGCAAACCTGGTGTAAACTCCCGCTCCCCAACAGGACCCACCCCAACCGCTGAGAGGAAGTCTATCGCCAACCCCTCTTCGGAAATAGATGGGTGACAGATATGAGGGGCTGCGTTATGACGAGCTCATCCCCACCTTCGAAGAGTTGGGTCAGGCATGGAGTACTCAGGGTAGGGGATCTTTGGGACACGGATAGGAAGGACTGGATAACAGGGGACCAGCTGCGTACGACCTTAAGATACTGCTACCACATAGAGGAGCTACTGGAAAATCTCATTGAGGCCATTCCACTGGAATGGTATCGAATCCTCAGAGGGGGATTGGGTTGCAGACACTGGGATCCCACTGAGAATAGGCCTGATACATATGGTTTCACCCCGAGTAATCTTGGTCGAATACCATATTTGCACCAGAACAGGCACTCTTCACGAAAGTGGAGCTCCCTTCGAATGAAGAGATAGAACATCAGTGTACCGCGTAAGAGTTATAGAAGAGAAAGGAGAAAGGGTGGCGGTTCAACCAGACAAACCAATCCAGGCCTTGCCTTTGGACCCGACGAAATGGACGTGGCAACCCCTCCGAAAGAAAGAAGCCCCCAAAACAAGTCATATTAGCATGCACCAACTAACGGTTAAATCCGCCTACAAAATGCTCAGACTCAAATGCTATCTAAAGGATCTGATCAACGATAGATGGGCCGGACACTTGAACGTGGATCGCTCCCTCCTGTCACCAATCCAATGGTTCAAGGAACAGAAATGCAAGCCCATGAAAATCACCTCCCTCCAGTGGCAGATAACCCACCGTTGTCTGCCAACCAGCGACTGGCTAACTGACCGAACAAACCTTGAACAAAGAGGCATATTGCTTCCATGGTGCCAGCGGTGTCAAAGTATTTTCCCCTCCCACAAGAAAGCAGAAACCATTGAACATATTTTCATGCAATGCCCGATTGCCCGATTCACATGGAGATGGTGGGACCGTATATGGCGTAAGATGGAACCAGACACTCCCTGGCCCTGGACATGGCAAGCCATACTGGCTGGCCACTAGATTTTGGCAGGAACAACCACGACCTTCGTAGAGAATATGTACAGGCTTGGAAGGAGGGCGGTAATATGGGCGCTTTGGTGGCAGAGATGCACCCTGGCCATGGAAAAGGTCAGGGTGGAAGGGGCAGAGATCACAGAACAAATCCAACAGCAGATACACCTTGAAATCACACGTAGATGGTTGGACACCAAAACACATTTAGCTCTCCTCAGACAAATTGGAGATGTTAGGAGACGGATTACGGCATTTTGCACGGACTGGATAGGCAGGGAAAGAGAAGGATGGATGGCGAAAATAGAATGGAGTGGGGACAAGGATGAAGAAATGCGTGACCTGGAAGAAATAAGAGACTATCGGTTAGTTTTCAAAGACTGGACTAACATAGAGCCCTCTTTTCCATTGCGCTCTCTCTCGGACTTCCCGGACCCTTTCTCGCCCCATGCCCTGTCATTGGCAGAAGTTCTGCCCTGAATGTGATATCTGATCCCTGTAACCCATGTAACCCCCTCTGTTTCTGTATCAACGATCAACGCCCGAACGCGAAACTCCTCCCTGGTGCCCCCTGGGGAAGATCACGCTAAGGATAGCCTAAGCAGCCTGAGACATAGGGAAGGATTTGGAGGTAGTTGGGGGGTAGTCAGTCAATTGCATCAGTAGTATCAGCTCTGAAACGTTCATCTGGCGCCCTCCTTCGAGGGTGAAGAGATACACAATACTCCATACTCATAAAGGACTACACTACTGAACACTTTACAAGCCTGCTCAGTCAATCCCCTGATTTGGAGGGCAATCAATGCTGGCAGGTCCCATCTTATAAGCTCAGACTCCCTAGATATCCTCATACATTCTCAGATATTGATTGTTGTAATATGGGATGCTGGACCCATTTTCCAGCAGGTGATGCTCCCCACCAATAGATGGAGCCTCTCCCTAGGTGTTAGTGGTGTCTGCTCTTATCAGCAGCACTAACACTGGCGGGGG
>BFEA01000250.1:370641-392233 GCA_003427395.1 Chara braunii
TATCTGAAAGCCATATCTCTGAGTTTTGAGTGGGCGCATGTCGCCAGTATGCTGCGTTGCTGTTTACATGCATGAAAAGTATGTTTGAGAACGAGTCTGATTGCATTATCAATTGTCCTGTATTGATTATCACTTGGCCTGCCTCAAATGCCAGGCATGAGCTTTGCTGTCTCTGAAAGAAGGCGGCTTTGCCGTCAGTGTGATCCCATGTGCATGCCCTCAAGGAGTTTGGCTTTTTTTTTTAATTATTAATTTGAAACATTTCTCGAGTTATGTGCGTCATCCTTGCTCTGGGGCCACTCTTGTCTTCTCTGTATGGTTCCAATTTTAACGCATATCCCGTAGGACAGGAGTTCAAATAATTTATTTATGCATTTAATAAACAAAAATTATTCTGCGAAACTGAAATACAATAACATGTAATGACCCGCCATAACACAGACTGAGAACACTGCTCATTTCTGAAGTTCTGCCGATGGAATGGATGCCTTGCCGAGATTCCTGCATTCTGCTGTGTTTTCTAAGTCTGTTGTGTGCGTGCCTGTGGACTTGCGTGCCTGTCTGAGTGCTTCTCGGCATGAAGTGTGTGTGTGACCCGCAAGGGTACTTGCTTGTTTGGCAGACCCGTAGGGCCGGTGCTTACCTGTGGCCGTGGCATTGAGGGTTGCAGCAGGGAAACACTCAAGTAGCGGAGCCAGGGGCCCACGGTGCTTAGAGCAGTGGAAAAACACTCGAGTAGCAGGTAGGCCGGAACCGCACCCAGTAGCAGTAGATGTGCCGGGTACTCGAGGCCGAGCAGAAGAAGACAAAGTTGGCATTTTTAGAGGCCCAGTAGCGGTAGGCTAGGTCTAGGCCGGTACCACTCCATCCAGTCCAAGTCTAGAGCCTGTACGGGCAATATCAGAGTCTGCAATGATATTTCCCTCCGAAAGGGAAGAGGTACCGGTTACTTGGGAGGCTGAGCGGCCTGGAAGTCACCGCCCAGGAGGCAAGCAGGCCGCTATATCAAGAGGCCGAGGCAAGAGCTCGGCCTCATTCTTCAGTGTGCAAGTTTGGCGACACGCTGCTGGAGCGCTGGCTGGAGTGGCGCTGGGTACTGCAGCGCTGCTGGGAGGAAGAAGCCGGGAGCTTCCACCTTGGCTATGGTGGAGCTCTACCAGTAGGAGGAGGAGGGAGAAGGGGACCAAGGAGGAGAGTGGTGGGGTACTTACCTGGCTATGGTAGACACCATCTTCATCACCTTGTTAGGCGCTGCATCTGGAAGGCCCCAGTGGGGGTAGTGCCGCATCAAGGAAGCTCGGGACAGAGTCAGGCATCGCGGTTGAGTGGGCAGCGGCATAGCTGCATGGAGTTGACCTGGGGACAGAAGGGCAGCGGCATAGCTGCTTTGGGTTGGAGGGAGAGCCCTCAGTACTCCAGCATAGCCTCGGCCCGTATGTAGAGGGAGAGGAAGGGTGGACATGGCTATGGTGGAGATGTGGGATTCGGACATTGATTCTGGTTCAGCCATTCAACATTATTATTGTTATTTCTTGTTTGAATAAGAGGGGAGGAGATAAGGAGGAGGAGATTGGTTGGTGAGGAAGAAGAGCCTTGTCATTGGTCTATGCTGGAGTACATCTTCTTCTTCTTTCTTACTTCTTCTTCTTCTTCTTTCCTTCTCTCTCCTCTCAAGTTCATTCATTTCTTTTTGCAATTGGACGGCATTGTACTTTCTGATGTTTGTATACTTCGAATTGGCCAAGATCGTAACAAACAACTCAACAGAGTGGAAACAAAACAAACAAACTTCTGAATCTTGTTCTCCGCCGTTGTGGAGATGAATTCATTTGAAGTTCTTCTGAACATCTTGTTCATGAGAGTGGCTTTCGCAAGCATGGGTATGAAGGTTTTGCAGTCTGTGAACAGCAGGTGGCTGTTTGCTGCACAACTGCAGAAAGGCACACACACATTCCGATTTCCTCCCATTGAACAGAGGGGAATCCTTCCTCCACGCAAAGAGAACCACCTTTACCGAAAGGGTTTAGAGTCTTTAGACACTCTACTCACTTTCTACACACATGGCAGTGATGAGTCAAAGGCGGTTTGACCTTCTTGCCTGCAAGAGCCAGACGAGGAAAGGAACACACACATTATCAGTGCGGCAACGATGAAGACACAACATGACAGCACCAGGAATTGAAGGCAGGGTGGGGATCAATCAAACTCGTATCAGCTTCTTTTAGTAACCCTGGTTAAGTGGGCTGCTTTCACAAACTTGGATTTCCACGATCTGCATGCACACAATGGCCTCGTATGAAGAGGACAGCAAGATATGGTGTAAATAGGCCGAATGGAACCGAGCCTGGAGAGGAACTGCAGACAGATTCCTTAAGTTTCATTTATTGATTTCCACGTGCTCTAGGTCCGCAATGAACGAGTGCGCCATGCCCGTGGCCCTAGCTGTTATTGATATTTGGCATTTTCAGAAGGAAAAAAGTGCAAGTGAAGGACATCGTTCCAGAAGGACATCAAAATTGCAAATTCCCAAAACATAGTGACGCGCATCAGACCAGCAAGGCACCACCAGGCATGGAGCCTGCGGCTTAATTTGACTCAACACGGGGAAACTCACCAGGTCCAGACATAGCAAGGATTGTCAGATTGAGAAAGGATAAGACCAGCAATTCATTTATTGAATTTATTCCTTCTTATGCCACTTTTTTTATTAAAAAAAACAGGGGTAGCCCCTAAGTTATAGTATCCACCCGGATTCCAACTCGTGATCTGTTTGGAAGAGTAACAAATATGTACCGATTCCGTGACAGGGGCGAGTCCCCTCTTGAAAGAATTAAGAGATTCTGGGTGTTAATCTTCGTTATTGACGGCCAGTCTCTCTTATAGCCCGTGCAAGTGGGATCCCACCCTAGGGCAGGTAAAAGTTCACACCCCTTCATGGACTCCATTGAAATGAAAATGGAAAATGCCCAAACAAACAAATCCATAAATAAAGTGGGATAAAACCCGGATAAACAAATAAGTTGAAATAACATTGTATCTATAGGTTCAGGATAGTACCACCTCAACAGACCAGCCAATGTGGCTGGATGGTACACACATGTACCTCTAGTAAACAGATCATGAGTTCAAATCCTGACGGAATCACATACACCACGACCCTGATCAATCAATCAACAATCAATCAATCAATCAATCAATATCAATCAATAAGTTCCGCAGCCACCCAGACCCAGTTCCAGCTCTGGTACTCACCATCTCTGACACCACATGTCCCAAGCCAACCCAAAGTCAATCAATCAGAGCAATCAGCCAAATCAATCAAATCGATTTCAAATCACTAGCACCAAACAAATCAATCAGATTAACGGAATCAATCAAATGACTTCGATCAGTCCAATGGTCTATCGGTTCCCCTATCCCCCCATCCGCCCATTCTTCCATCTGTCCTTCATTCATCACTCTATCCCTCTAGCATTGCCTCCATCAATCCATCCATCTATGCCATGCCTCCATGCATCTGTCTATTCATGAGTGCAGGTATCTATCCTGCAAGGATCCATCCAACCCACCCATCCGACATATTCATTCTCTGATGGACCGTTCATACTGGAAGATTATGCAGCCTACCCTAGCAACTACACAATTGGCACGGTCTATTCTAAGGACAAGAAGCAAGCCATCCTTTTGTATGACTATACAATTGCCTATTCTGTCCGCAAGCTGGACTATTATCTGTTTACACTAAGACCAAACTACCGTCTTCACCCAAACCGATCACCTGGTCATTATCGCTGTACCTAGACTGAATTTGCCCCAAATGCAGCGGTAACGACTGCACATTCTATGCAGGCAGGTGAAGTTGGTAGTGCTAATACGAGGAGGAAAGATGCACAGTTTAACAACTAGCCCACGGCAGCCCTCATAGTTGTTTAGCCTGCGATCAGTGGACAGGCAGGGTCACTGGGCTGTTTACCCTATCCCGCAAGAGGTGTGCAATTTGGAATGCTTTAAACCACTAGTACCTTTGCCAAGTGGGAAAATAGCGGGCCTCGGGTGGGCCTCCGACCTTTAAGGAGGCCGAAACGAAACGACAGCCGCCGATCAGATTTATCAATGGCAGCCATCATCGGGCCCGACCTCCAATTTTTTAGGAGTTTGGGAAAACTGCCAGTTCTAAAGTTTTTCCATTTTCCCCAACACTGGCGGAGGTACTAGTGGTCTCAGGCAATGAGCCCTCACAGGTATCGTGTTGATAAGGTGCTGCGCACCTAACAAACGGCAGAGCTATTATGAAAGAATACGCAGAGCTTTCCAGCCACTTCAGCATGCCTGGACAGCAACACGACTTTCCAAAGCCTCTAGTGTCATGCACCCCGTTCCCTGCATGCTGCCAAACATGGAAACATGTCGATGTCGGCTGCGGAGGCCACCTGCACGTGATTCAAAAGGGTTGGAGAGACAGATAGAGACCAAGGAAGAGAGAGGATGGTGGACGGCACTGGAATGGTGCTATCCACATGACTCCCAACAAGCAGGACTTCTAAGGGGATGTAGTTGTCCATGTCAGGTAGCCAGGCCACCTGTACATGATTCAGAAGAAGCGGAGAGAGAGACAGAAACCAAGGCAAGGAGAGGATGATGCAAGATACCTGAATTGATCTTGTCCCTCTGGAGACTCTTCAGCAACTATTTGTGCGGATGTTCTCTCTAATTCTTTATTTATTTATTTGTTTGATTGTTTTTGCTCTCTGTAATTCTTATTGGGAAGTGAGGTGCATTGTGTTTTTTTTTTTTTTTTTTTTTTTTTTTTTGGGAMAAATGCTCCAATCTATTCATGGGGAGCAACACATGCTGGGAACCGGGCCCAGCGCCCCATGTAGAATATACAAATGATTTGAAATACCAGGGCCATTCCCTGGCTTCGGCTAAGAACAATCTGAAAACAGGAAGATTTAGGAAGAACGTGGATAAACTCAAGCAGCAATTACCACAAAAGTCCTTCGAATGCTCAGAACCCCTGGACTCCCCGACAAAACACTCTAAAATTCTCTAACACTGTCGAATTCCCTGCCGAGGTCTCCCAGGCCTCATGCCCCCACCCTGCTAGGTTACAAGGCAACACGACTCACTCCAGCTCCGGCCAGCGTCGTCCCGACAGCAACCCTTGGTTTTCCCTTGGAATGCCCGGCCCAAGGCATCCCCAGATCTCTCTACCAGGCCTCACGCTCCTGCTATCAACAGGTTACAGGGCAACCCCCCAGCACCGGCCAGCGTCGTTCTGGTGCATTGTTACTTGCACAAGTTGAAGCTTCCTCAGCTGATGTGCTCAGCCATTTGCCTTCCAGAGCTGAACCGAAGAGATTGACCGACTGTACTTGGCCATGCAATTTGCTTCCCTAAGCAGAGCAGCCTACTGACAATCTCCCCCGGATCAACTTTTAAGCAGCAAGCAGTTTCGCCCAAGGCACAAGAAATAGATCTAAGAGATCAGCAGGTCACTTACAGCGTTTACACCAACGAGAGAACCCTTTCCCCTTTTCAATCTCAGGCTCTGACTTCAATGATTCAAGCGTTTCGGCATCTGCATCCTGGAGGTACATCAAACAAAGGGTATGCATCAAAGATTCAAAACATATCTCTTGATGAACTTAGCAAATAACATAGTACACAAGATCATCAGTCACATCCATCAGTACACAAGATCATCAGTCACATCCATCAGTACACAAGATCATCAGTCACATCCATCACCCTAATCCCAACTCTTCCTCGAGTCTTGACTCTTGCCCGGAGCATTCTGGTCACCATTGTGACACTGGTCGATGATAATGCCAACGACCCACGCATGGAGGAGGTGATGAGTGCCATTAGAGTCATGCAAGGTAAAGAAAGATGATGTCCCATGTGAATTTTTTGCTAAATCTTTCACTATCAGTTCACTAGATGAGACAAGGTAACAAGAGTAGTCAGTTGTTGTGAAAGAGAAAAAAGAAAAAAGAAAAACAAAAAAAAACAAGGGCAGTCAGTGCCAAGGAAAGGCCGCTGTGTTCCGAGGTCAGATGATCAGCAACTGGAGAAGACTCTCCAGCACAGAAACTGGAATTCACAAACTAAACTGTGAAAGCATGGCCAATCGATCCTCAGGCATCTCAGGACTTGAAGCTAGAGGTGTCAGAAGAGTTCAAAGACTACGGAGGAAGGAGGGGGGCCAACCCAGGTCAACCTGGTTCAGCAACCCAAGTGTACTAGATGGAACTGGAGTGCCACGGTGGCTACAGGGTAAGAACGAATGCTGGGGACCCTGGGTAAGAAAAGAAGAACAGAGAACCAGCCTTATCTGAGACGATGAAGGGCAATGATTACAACTCATAAGCCCTCTTATACATTAAGGGAACCCCTAAAGAACTGCCACAACCTCCAAGCAGCATCTAGAATTGAATAAAGCATGGGAAGAAATAACTTGGCCCACTCGATACTAAAAGCAAACGTGGGTGCCCATGTAATCCTGTCCTGCTGAGACACAAAGGACAATTTCTGGGCTCAAGACGGTGAGGACCCAAACCCTTGCTGAGACACAAGATGTATTTGCACAAACAAGTCTGTGGGCGGAGGTTTTGTTTCTGGTCCGGGCCTAAAGACGCTTGGCTGAACAAGTCGAAGGGTGGGACAAGAAGCTACTGCATCGTCTCAGCAAATAGCCTTTGACAGAGTCTATGGGTTATCTATAGTTCTGCCTATTCCCATGGAGTTCATTGCAGCACAGTTTGGGGAATGTGATGCGACGTATAACGTCAGCTTTCAACTTCATTTCCCACAAAGTTAACATTTTTGAGAAGGGATTGGGCGGGGGGTCTCGTTGATGCTGTTCACGACCAATGTTGCAGCCCTTTTCAAAATTGCTTTTGAGCAGCGAGGTTCACAATTGTGGTACATAAGCAGAGCTCTTGCTGATGCAGTTCATCTTCAACAATGATGGTCTTCGACGCCTGTTCTACACATACTTGATTGCAGATGGAAGTAAGCACAGTCAATAGAAAGTCTCCCTTGCCCTCACTCTCCTTCCCTGACTCTCTCTCTCTCCCTTCTCCTTCATGCCCCCTCCCCCCCCCCTCCCTTCCTTCTCCCTCTCCTTTTCCCTTGCTCTCTCTCTCACTCTGTCTCTGCCTTCTTCACTAGTTTTTCTCACACCTTCTGTCTGACTCACATGGCCATTGCCCAATCCTCTGAACTCCGTGGTTAGTTTAACACCCAACTCCTTCCCTGCTTGCCATGCATCAAACCACATGTAAATCCCTTTCTCTACCCCTCTCTTCATGTCATGCATTTTTTTCTGCCATGAAGAAACGCACACACACGCACACATCCACTACTGCGTTTATTTTACTTGCTGATAAAGTATAATCAAGATGTGGACTTTAGACATGTCAAGATCCCCTCAAGAGTGCACATCTACATATTGTTCCTGATTGACCAGCCAGAGTGAGTGGGATTCTGCCACTACGTGATTGTGTGTGTGTGTGTGTTTGATTGCTTGCTTGCTGACGTCATTGCAATAATTACAAGCGCCACGTGGCATTTTCCAGGTGTCACTCGCCACCAGTCAAGTAGCAACTCGTATCAACGCTGAAAGGTTATAAAATGTGCAGTGCACACCAGCTCGCCGGCCCGAGGCTCATCACATATACGATGGATCGGGTCAGTTCTCTCCAACTTCTCTGATCTGGCCTGATGCAGCATCTAAGATTGATCCCCTGATGTGTTATCTAGGATTAAATCCTCACCAGATAATCCGACTTCGTCTGTTATGAATTACCATTATTGAATGATTATTCTTATTTTCTCACGCAAAATAAAGATGGCAGGAGTAGGATTGAGGATGGAGGCAGAGGCGGGAGGAGTGACCCCAGGCCTGATGACGATGACAGCGACCATCATGAGGATGGCGATGACCCCGGCGATGGAGGGAGGAGGGCCCCCGATTGGGCCACGCAGACACACAACACACAACACGCACACGGCGATGGGGGAAAGAGGAGGGGGGTGCTTTGTTGAAATTTCGACTGTGTTTGTTTTTTTTTTCTCACTTCTCAATGATCACCATGCATGCAGGTTGAGGGATGATGAAGGACGAGAGGGGAGGAAGAGAGAGAAGACAACGGGAAGAGGAGAAGAAGGGAGTAGGACCAGAACGGAGGGACAAGAGCCGATGGATTTGCGTTTCTTACTCCGTGGTGTCGGATCTCTTCTTTTGTTCCAAACGGATTGATCACAGCAAAGGGAGGAAACAACCGAAGGAGAAAAACAGGAAACGGGGAAAATGGGTCGGAGGAGCAAGCATGGAGGGAGAAGAGGAGGGATGACAAAGACTAGAATTGAGGATAAAGAAGGACAAGGAGGGATGATGGAGGGAGGAGGAGGGAGGAGGAGGAGGGAGAAGTAGAGAGGGGTGGATCTTACGCCGGGTGCCCCCTAGTCGGGTTATGGGCCAGATGCAAAAAGGGGGATTAAAGAAAAGAAAAGGGGGAAGGAAATAAAAGTGAAAGGAAGTCTTGCTTCAGAGTTGTGCGCCGATCTGGACACTCGCCCTATTTTGGGATGATCTAGCGATTTCTGGCCGTTGTGGCGTTATAATTTCCCTTCCTTTTCTTGCTCTTTAGAGGTTGTTTCTTTCGGCTCATCGTCGCTTCGCGAGGAGTAAACGTTTCGATTACGAACTCTGATTGTGACTCTATGGCCTAGACCGGCCCGGCGCTTCGTATATCTCTGTGGCTGATCTGTCCGACTGAGCGCCGCGCGATGGAGCCCCAAAAGAGAGACAACCCGCGGCCGCCTTGGTAGGAGGCTTATCACCCCCCGTGGAGAGTCATAAGCCCCCTCCTTGCCATCGGACATGGGTACCCATTAGGGGTAATTCCGATGGCGCGTTTTAAAGAAAGAAGGGTGACCGGTTGGTATCCCATTATCGGACCGTCGCCTTAGGCCTGTAGTCATACCACCAGAGTTAGTGACTGATAGTAACACGGTGTGTCTGGTTCGTGGCCGTTGAGCTTCGGTTTTCCTAATTTTTCTTATAGATTAATTGATTTAATCTTTTATTAATTATTTGAATTCCTCATTTAGAACGTGGGGGTCGGGATGAGTGGCAAGCCTATAAAGGACGAGGCAAATGAGTCCTCGCCTACGGTTTGCGGAAGGTATTCAGAGGCTTTCGCCGTGTTAGCGACTGGTGGAAGGAGTTACGAGTGAGGAGCGGTGTTCGCGAGAAAGGAAGGGGGAGACTGAGTGCGCGTACCCTGAGTACCGTGGCCCTGTTGATAGAGAGATCGTAGCCATGGTGCGGAGCAGCGGGCTCTACGGCTACAGGCCTAAGTACCTCCAATTTATCTAGACATGGGAGCGAATGACCGAGGAAGGGCCTACCGTAACAACAATTCTGGACTACATCGGCTGTAATCAAGAGGCGAGGCTGAAAATTAACGTCGAGGGGGGCAAAGAAGAGGAAATGAGGGTGGACCAAGGCTTGCAACTGGCTATTACAGAGGCCAGATACCGTGTCGAGAGGAGGTGCAGGAGGGACGGTGTGACGGACGAGATAAAGGTAAGAATTGTGTACCACGAGGAAGAGACCTCTACAGACACTGCTGAACGCGAGCAGCGGCACCTAGATCGAGACACGGAGGCGAAGAGCGACGCGAGTGATTTGGAGGCCACGACCCAGTCCTGGCACGGTCTGGACCAGTGGCGACGGGACCACCCTCCGGCTGGATCAATGGAGGACGGCCCAGAGGCCAGTTCATGAAGACAGAGGAACAGGAACCACTAAGCGAAGAAGCCAAGGGGTCAACGCACGGCCGAGAAAAAAGACAGAGAGAGAGAGAAAGAATGAGAAATGCGGCCGGCTACGAGAAGACGGGGGGTACAAGCTCTCTCCGTTACTCGTTGACGTCACCTATCCGACTAGTGTTGCGCGTTGAGAGGTGTCCTCCTGTGGCGTTCTCACCAGGGACGCTAAGTAGTCAAGATCAAGAGTGAGAGAGGGTTACTTGAGTGACTCGTTTGGTTGACGCTAGCTTCACCTAGAGGGAGTGACAAGATCACCCCTCCCTCTGCGGGGTATGAGTTGTTGCTTTCAGAAGGCCGTACCATCTTTCCGTCCTCGGAGTGAGTGCAGCCGCGAGCTAGTGTGCATGGTGCGGGCGACGAGAGAAGGGAAGGGGGTGATTTCGGCCATGCGTGCGACGGTCACTATCAAAAGGAAGAAGGCTGGGACACAAAACGCGCAGGCGATCAAGGTTAAATATGCCTTGAAGGAGGGTCGTGGACAAGTGTTGGTCGATGCCTCTGGACAGAGTAGCAAGATTGCCGTCGTTTTGTGACACACTCGCTTCACTGACAATATACAATCGAGATTGCAGTTATCATGGTCTTCTTCGGATGAGCGGTCGGTTCTCTGCTAGCGAGTCCTAGCTGTCTGATTAGCGTGAACTGCACTGACCGGGGGTTACATTGAAGGTAGTCCTGAGGGGCTCAATGAAGTGATGCACGAGAGTGCCAGCGAGGGTACTGCTCACATTGCTGCGCTAAGGAATCGCATGTTCGACCGTTTGAAGCGATTGACACTTCCCATCTGATACATTGAGACTGACGGCTCTTGTGTGACCGTCACTATACTCTGGACGGACACATGTGAGGAAGAACCTGCATGCGCACTCTAGACAACTTACTAGTGTGCAACGTAGAGAGATGCTAGCCATGGTTTGAGTAGAAAAGAGATATTAAGGGAGCGGGAACACCAAAGGAGGGTAGTTGCTAGGGAGAGACGGTTTAATTGAGAGAGAGAGAGGAGGAAGGCGAAAGGGGGGCACAAAAAACGACTGCAAGAGACAAGAATAGGATCTCTCTTTGACTTGATGATGTCGCCTACTGGTCGTGTCCGTCGGTGGCTTACTTGAGTTCGGGCTCGGAGGCTCGAGTGTGTTTGCAAGGGCAAGTCTCCGCTGACTGGCCTGAGGCCTCCGCTACTACCTCTTGGGTAGGCTGGCATGGTAAGGGCTCAGTGCACCTACTTCGTCTGAGCGAAGCAAGCCAGGTTAGTCTGGAGGAGATGTCGAGGGGACGAAACTGAAGGGAGGGAGAGTATGTAGAGATAAGCGCGGAGTGAACTGGGCAAGAAATGGACTGTTGACGTCACCTATTCCTTCGGGCAGCTGACGTCACCTATTCCTTTTGGCAACTAGGGTCACGCCCTGCTCTTGACATCAAAAGGGCGAAGTATGTGCCTTCGGCAGAGTGCACGAAAGATAATAAACTTGTGATCGCGATCAGTGTACGCAAGGTCGCGACTTTCTAATGGTTGTGGCCTTGGCGAGCGGTGGTCATAAGCTGGTAGAGAGGAAAAGAAGTCAAGACGCATTAAGAAAGAGAAGCCATGAAGTGTTTGATGGAATATACAGTTACACGAAGCTCCTGTCAGTGAGTGAGGTAGATGATGATAACACATTATGTTCATTGACTCTGGTTTAGTAGACATTGTCATTTCTTTAATTTGACAAATAGTTGGTTATGGTGATCTTGTGTATGCTTTCCGGATGCTCGAAAAGATGAATTGGATAATGAAAAGGAGGATATGAGAGCAGTGGATCTGACTCGCGAGGGAAGTAAAGTTGTGTTTCCCTGTTCAAAGCGAGCTGGTGGGTGGATGAGTGAACTGGGGGTAGTAATCACAAGTGCTCAACCTACCTAACATACCAGATGAGCTCCGTTCTGTAAGTCAAGATTGACACGCGAAACCCCGTGTACACGTCACCAATGGGGTAAGATCTTAACGTTCCTGTGTGTATGCTTGGGTGACTGATGGATAAGAAGCGACGTACCCTAAAGAAGATTGCATACCTCCTCACAAAATTCCTGGTAGACGAAGACTAATCTCGTGGTTGGTCGGGACTAATTAAACAACGGAATTTTGTTTGAAGGGGTCGTCTGCAAAGCTTTGGATATAAAAAGTGTTTGCCTCTCCACGCCTGGCAAGCTGAAAGTTGGTGACACAACGTCTGATCCTCTTCTCTTTCTTTTTTTTGCTGATCTTCGTGTGTATGAAGCACTTATATTGACTGAACTTGTACATAACCACAAGGCAAATCACTCCCCCTCTACGCGAAAGTTGTAATGAAGCAAATGTAGCTCGACTCAGTACATGGTCTAGCAACATCCGATATGACACCAAAGCTGAAGGGTGTTAGTGCCGCCCCTAGCGAAGCTCATCCGAGGGTCACGTCGACCTTTCTTGGTGTGTCTTGAAACATGGAGGACAGACCCCCAAGTGGCAATTCCTAGAGTGGAGACAGAGCACATTTATTTGTTTATTTAATCACTTATCGATCTAGTGCTTTTCACTGTCTACAACGAGTAAGCTCTAAATCAAGCTTCGCTTCAAGGTTAACAGTGTTTTGTGATGCGTGTGAGTGGGGACTGGGAGTGTAGATTCATTGTCCAAAACAGTTGGATGAGTACAGTACTTAAAACAGAAGTAGAGGCGAGATTTCAGGCAAATAGATAGTGAAGAATACGACATGTCTGAAAATGTCTACTCAGTGAACAAACAAGGGTAACCACTTTAGGCTTTTTGCCCTTGGACCAATCACGCGGAGCAGAAGTCTGGCTCTATTCTATGGTATTTGGTTCTAGCAAGCTTTCCACTTAAAATTATTGTGCTACTTACGGCCATACCTGGCATCCGAGACAACTGTTCTTGAGTGCATTAATCAATAAATCATGTTTTCGGCATGGTACCCTCGCTCTAGTCGTGCGGTGCGAATGGGTTCTGAGCGTAAAAGCTTTCGGTAAGAGGGCGATTTATTCGAATAAGAGTCCTGGAAGGGTTAACATTTGATACTGCTCCCCTCATGGCAATCAATTTTAGTCGAGTCTGAGAAGCTCTCTTATATCACCCTCTGTGCGATACTTCATAAGACCAAGTAAGCGTCCATAATCAGTCGCTATTAATGGGCTAGAGTCGTTTTCTTTCCTTCTGATCACAGTTGGCACTTGATAATCACCCGGTTTCATCTACTGCGGAAGGTCAAATTTGTCCTTAGTGGCTGTTAACCATACTTAGGGGACTATCGACCACCCTTGCCTCAGAGCAGACACAGGCTCAACGAGCCTAAGAACTCAACTCTAAAATTGCTTCCAACGAAGGGCTTGGCTCCGAATGCAGTCATTGAATTTCTCGCAGCCGGCCAGTTATGGTGTGGTACCAGGCAAAATACTATTAGACCCTATGACTTTATAACAAAACCATGATTGGTGGCCGGTTATCGGTAAGCCTTTGGGGATGGGGGGTTTGTGCAGCAGATCGTAGAGTGATGACTGTTACCAGTCCAGGTGATAAAACAACGTTTTGGCTGAGCCACTGCTAACGACGAGTTACTATCCTTGTGATCTGAGCACTGGCCATAGCAGACTATGGCCGGTAATAAACGCCTTGGGGGGGGGTAAGTATCACAAGCGTAAATACACTTGTGATGTATGTATCACTTTGTTGTAATGAAGAGGGGAATTGGGAAGACAAAATTTTCAATGAGATTGAAGATTACAAGAGGGAACTGAGGTATGCAATGACTGTAAGGGTTAAAAATTGGCACGAATTCGTTGAGTTTGTGTTTTGCATCCACGGATCTAATGAGAGGTTACACAGTACAGTTTCTTTTCTCGAGAAGGTTAAGAAGAAAGGATAACACAAAGTAACTTGTGAACAACCACAAGGGACAGGGCAACCGCGTGCACGTGACACTGTTAGCGTGAGTTTGAACAAGACAATCGTAAACGAAATATAAAGGCCTAGGTGTCTTAATTGAACGTCAACACCCCTTATCGGTGAAGACTGTCATCAAGGTTAACTGTTATTCACTGATTCTTGGGACAATACAATTTTGTTACTATCCTTGTCAAGACACTCAGACTGATCTTCAAGCACCCATCTCTGCACATGAGTATAGTCCAGTCATTCTCAGTTCCAGAGACTGTCTTGATCAGACTCAACCAGATAGCTCTCAAGGATGCCTTTCAGTATCGGTACGTCAATGCAATTGGTTTCAAGCGAGATGAGCTATCTATCTTTGTGGTTCACACTGAGTTCGCTAAGGGAACCATTCATGACCTGAGACCCTATGTAAAGAAGGGGAAAGAGACTCATGAACACTTCGACTCAGTTTGGGTTTCAGCAACCAGGTACCTTGAGGATAGAGAAAGGAAGCTTGACGAGAATGGGACAAAGCTGATCCGCAGTTTTGGACCTAAACTCTACTTTGACTATCCCAAGCCTCCGGTACACTTCATTCTCACGGATGGCTCTAGTTGGGGAGACCTGGTCGATCTAGCCAAGAGGTACATTTCACTTGCATCGATCGACTATGAGGCAGTGACTGAGTCAACAAAGTTCTAACATCTCAGACGAGGGATCTTCTCTCAGCCATATCTCCCTACACTATGGGAGGAGTTTTGTGCTATGGTTGACTTCCGTATCATGGGACTCGAATGGAAATGCTCGGAACTCGCAGGTTTTAGGTGGCTCTATGTTCAGAGGCCTCAATCTCAGGAAGTACAGGGGCGTGGTTCAAGGAACAGGAAACACACAACAAAATGAGAGATTGAGTGTACTACCCAGAGGGATGAGTGAGGACTCTTGACTAGTGCTGGCCATGCTCTTTATATGTACTCTCTGAGATTATTACGAGTTCTCATTCTTCCCTCATTTACCCTTGCCATTGCTCGAGTCAGTCAGTCCTGCATTTTCGGTATTGCTTTGCTTGATGATCACGTTCTCTGATGATCTTGTCACAGTTCTCAAAATTAGTAAATTGGCAAACTGATGCATGCATGACATATCATAATTTTATATTTAGTATTTGCATGATTCTCTTCTGTTCCGAATCAAAATAAAAAGTTCCTAAGACCGGGGACCGGCGAAGACCGCAATTGAAGGGTCTCACTCGAAGCCGGATGCACACAACAGGAAGGGATTTGCTTTATTTAATTTCTTTTATTTATTGCAATCAGCATCCAATTCCTGCGTGACAGCCTATTGGCTTTCTGGTCCCCTGAAGAGGCCCGACTAGAAAAAGTGCGACAACGTGATCAGCATTTGACAAGCAGTCGCTGATTGCCACCGGGTTTCTTAATAATGCAGATGGCGGTTTGGTATCCTCTCATGTTGCTACCACAATGTTTGCGCTTCGCCGTACCAGGGACCCACCCATGCTTCCTCTTGATATTCCCACCCTACCTCATATGGCGCAACACAACAATAGTTCCTGTGGATCAAACTCCATACGACTTGGCGACATGCTGCAGATTCTTGTATAGATACTGTCTACCACTACATCTTTGAAGCACTACCTACGACCATAGATCTGAATCTGTAGCTGACATCCTAAATCCCCATGCCTATTGGAACCAGCACTGTGGATATCAGCACAATGACTCCCTTTCCCCAGCGTCTTGTCCCAATTTCTACTACAGGGCACACAAATAGCCTCCGTGCTATCTTTCAACTTACCCAGCTTAAAAACCTTTCCCAACCTACACCTCTCTGAACATTGTGTTCCCCTTTATCTCTACTCTCCATTACAGGACCGCCGGCCAATGAGCTCCTTGCAGGCCTTCTGCCCCCTCGGCTAAGCTCTGTAAGGTGTTATCTGTTCTCTTCGCAGCAAGGGCAATGAAATTTATCAAGACTCTCACGTGCAACGCCACTGGGTTGTGAAAAGTGTTGAGTCATTCTAGACCTCAGACAAAGCACACACCCCCTCCATCACTACCGCCTTTACCTGAATAGAACGCCCGGTCATTATAGCTGTACTTGGTGCAGCTTTCAGTCCAGATACGGCGATAATTACCGGGCATTCTATTCGGGTGAAGACGGTAGCCACCACAGTGCATAGTGACCTGACACATGATAGGATGGATACTCACTGACGTGGAAAGTGTGGTTCTTGCGGCACGTGATTATGCCTTGCACTTGATCCTGCAAGACTCATGGCTAGAACAGCTGTACATAACATCTAAGACCCTCGTTGTGGGGAACGCATAGAGCTAATACACTCTCGGTACTACCTTCTTCACCCAAATACAGCGTACGTCGTACGGTCATTATTTCTGTACTTCGACTGAAACATACGGCAAATACAGCTATAATGATCATACGTTGTCTTCCGGTAAAGAAGGTAGACATCGACTGACATCGGCAGTTTGAGGTTTCCACCACCTTCCTACACACAGCTGATAGGACTCTGCGCCATCAGCAGGTTGCTGTCATTCCTATGGGAAACAACACTGCACCACAAACCACCAACCTTACTTTCAACTAGGATGAGGCACAACTTATCGATAATGCAAACTTAGCATGGCTTAGGAATTGTTAGCCCCTGCACAGTGCGAGCTTGATTGAAAGAGACTACAGAACACAGTTGTTCTTCTTAGGGTTGAGATTGTACTCGATCTGCAGCTTGGCCATTTTATGTCTCATATGATATCCCAGTGCCTCTTCCAATATCCTGGCACACCACTGAGCTGGCAAGAGAATACTTTTCGCACTCTCAATTTCATCACTACAGTGACCTATGCTTTGGACAGACGGAGAATACACCTATGTTCAAGTCTCTGGCAGCACCAGCTGCCCGCTTGCATTACCTGCCTTACAAATGGGTTCGACCGTATCTTGCACTGGTCACTGGCCTATCTGCAGTTGGTTGTGAGTTCTGAGCACTTGCAGCACTGCCGCATGTGCATCCGATCAGTCCTCCTCCCACTCCGCAACCCTGATTGCTGCTAGGGAAGGTGGAACTACTGCTGAGCACTTGCCGTACCGCCCCCTGCACATCCAATCACTCCCGCTCCCACTCCTGCAACCCTGATTGCTGGTAGGAAACGTGGAATTACTTCTGGGCAGGATGTAGTTTCAGCAGAAACTGGGGAAAATGGGCTGCCATGATGGACGCATTCAACAGAAGTGGCTTTCATGAATGATGTCACATGCGGAACGAGCATTGACCACCTGTGCTGCATCAGCAAACCACCACCCACGAGCAGACATGCCAGCGGGATTTTCTCTATCTAACCATGCCCATCGCTCCCAGCCTCATCCTCACAGCAGAGGCCCCCTAGCTATCAAGAGATTTTATCCCCAACGATCGGGACACAAACTCGCTCAATGTCAGCATAAGGGGCGCATGTCACCATCCATCCAGAGATCCCCAAAGACCCTAACAAAGCCGACCATTGAATCCTATGCGTATAACACCCACTCATGTGTACGGCTACACGTGCAATTACCACTCCCCCTATCCTAGACGGCAAACCGTATGTTGAGACCCCTTGCACCCTAAACAAACCCCAACATGCAGCAACTGGTGAAGCAATGCCGTGTGCCAACCTAGCGAAATCCATACAGCCATGCACTATCAAAATCAAGGGTCCGAATATTTGAACCCGCAACCTGATACTACACTCTGCATTCACCACAGGTGTTCCACCAACTGGGCTAACGGAATTGGTTAAAGCAGCAGTCATAGACACACTGTGTCTCTACAATGTGGGCTACCCAATTGCCATCATCCTCTACGTCCACATCACTCATGCATTTGTTGTCACACTGGGATCCCTGCAACCAAACTGAACTTTCCTTTGCACCCTAGACAGCGCATAGATACTGCAACCCAAGGAAGAGAATGAAATCCACTCTCAGGGCATGCTTTAGTAGAGCAGATTTGATAACTTTTCAATGCTCTGTCTAAGTCAAGCTACAGATCTCTTATTCAGAACTAGATGAGCACGCCTGAGCGGACAGCTGAAGTTCACAGGTAAGATTCAGAATCTATGAGCATCTCTAGGAGAACAAATCAAATTTCATCTAGATGAGCACGCCTGAGCGGACAGCTGAAGTTGACAAGATTCAGACTCTATGAGCATCTCTAGGAGAACAAATCAAATTTCATAAGGGCAAATGCCCACTGCACAAGGATGCATGTGTGGGCTATTGCCACTCCAACCACAAAATGTGGGCAAGCAAGCACTTTCAATGAATGTATAAGATAAATGAAATACTCTAACCCTTGATGAAATCGAGGATGAGTGGGTTATTCACCGCGAAAATGGAAATAATATCATCCTGGAACCCTTCACGAATGGGAGTATCACTAGGTATTCATGGTGAAGAAGGTTCTAGAACACACAGACGGAAAACAGACAGCCACACCAACCAACTGTGGTGCTGCATGCTGAACCGTTATCAACGCCAGAGTGAGCAGTGTCAGTTCAGATTTTGCAACAGGTAAATATCCTGAGTTTGAGGCTAAGGGACTCTAACCCCATCATCACCTCTCAGCAGGCAGGGTATGTGGGTAGCACAAGTACCAGCCCAAGACGCTATGGCTCGTAGCTGATGTTCGATTAGCATGTGATTAGACACTCTCCTGTGTGCTCATCCACGACACCGTCTTATGGCACCTCTTATCTTTCTATGCTGATACCCATCTTTCTGATGTTTACTAGCTTTCTGTAGAGCGGGACTGAAATTGCAGTGCCTGTAGGTGGTTCATATGGTAATGTATTACCCTGCTCAGGCTGCTGCGTCCGTCGTTCGTCTGGCAAGCGCCCAACGCTGCATGCGAGACATGCTAAGAGAGCACGCAGATGATGGCATTGGGATAGTCCAGGCAACAGAGACACATACTTTCTATGACAGCTTCCTCGGAACACTGACAACACATGGCGTGTTGCTGACATGTCAGCTGGAAAGCAGGCTGACGTTCGCAGCTGTCTAGTATTTAGACATGGCATGGCGAGGCCACGACAGCATGCTGGGCAAGTAATCAGGGGGTGGGAGGGATGAGTACAAGACGAAGGATCACAGTTTTTGCAGCAGAGGCTGGCAGTGACCATCCCCTCATAGTGTTCAGAGCAGAGACTATGTTGTGTGCATGCTTTGGTACAGAAACAATCTTACCTCTATAGCAAGCAACATGGGGCACAATAGATCCATTATATCCCTTTATAAGTATCTCTACTTTGGCGTCTTTTGGGGTACCCCTTTCATTTGTCCTTGCAGCTCCCCTTTTACTAAGCCTTTCACGTACACGGCTGGCCACGTTGATTATGGTTTAGCGCCAGCCAGCTGCCCACATCCCCATGTGCCTCAACGGCACACTTCCACATTATGTGTTTTAGCATGTTCGCTGTAGACAACCCCACAAAAGAAAGGCATGATTGTGCCAGACTGTTTCATCGGCTTTCACCAACTCATCTGGAGGTTGAACCTCGACAGTCTGCCCAGGGTGCATTAGCCTGATGGATAAGGATTCGCCAGGTCACTCAGAGCGAGCAATAACCCTGAGAAAAGTGGTCGACTTCACTCGCACTGTGTGTGCCCACTTCTGAGCAGGTGAAAAGGTCCTCTTGTGTCACTACTGGGAACCCCTCCAAGGACTGCAACAGTGCAACCCCTTGGAGCATTCCTCTCAGGGGTGTTCCCCAGGATTCCATCCCCTACCCTCCCTCCGCTTCGCCTTTGTTGGCCCTCCTCTTGCCTATCACTGTTTCTGCCATACTTTTTTCCCTTTTTCTTCACTTCACTTAATTGAAGTTAATTCTCTTCATGTGAGTGACCTTCAGTTTCTGAATTCCTAAAATTCTATTTCTCTCTTCTTTGGTGCTTAACCTTGGATCACATTTTTCAGCATGTCCTTCTGGTACCCCAGTAACTTCCAGGAGAAATAACTTGACGAGTTCTGAATTTCATGTGTTTCATAAGTTCATATATGTTTTATGCTTTTCTCTGCAGCGTGTGAAGTATCATCAGTGCCTTGGCTCCTGAAGTGTTCAAATGGTAACGATTACACATTCTCAGCGCGGATCTGACATTCCATTAGCCAATGTGCATGCTCCTCATTCTTGTCTCAAAAAGAACAAAAACAAAACAGCATGAAAGAGTCTGAAAGACACATTGCACAAATATAAACAGTTTGCCAACCTTCTTTCTTTCTTTCTTTTTTCCTTTTTTTTCCTTTTTTCTTTTTTTCAAAACGAAGCCCAATCTATTCTGGGGGCTTCAGTCCGGTTGCTCATCACTGGCAAGCCAAAAGTACATGCGAAGCAGTTGAAGAGGAAAAGAAAGAGTACATCAGATAAGAGTCAGATACAGCCACCCTTGCAGCTGTAGTTGCTTACACAAGGAGAGAGGGGGGGGGGGGGGTTGCTTCGGCCGCTTTTCCCCCGAACCATGACTCATTTGCAAGGTGCACTTGCTGGCCGGGAAGCTTACTGGCAGCACCCAGACACACAGCATGTCGATCCTGTAAATGGCAGGGTGCAGGGGAGAGCTGCCTGGCAGCCTCACTGGCCGGTCAATGTCCAAATTCTAACTGAATATCTATTCCCCCAGTCATTGTCCCTACCTTCTACTGAATGATACTATCTCACTGTTTCCTTGCCGTTTGCTTGACATCCAGATACTTTGCCTATTGCCTACTTTACTACTACAAACTACAATATATCATATACCTCATGCTTGGCCTCGCATTATGTGCCCATTCCCTACCTTGGGCTATGCTCCTAATACTCACGAGCTCCCTTGGTTCCTTAAAAATTATGTATAGCACCCCAGCCTTTTTCATTACAGCTTTGTCTCCCTTCCCACCCTCCCCCTCCCCTCACATATTTGTACCCCCACCCCTACTTTCTTCCTATCTTATCCTCAGCCCTCTCTTTGTGTGCCTACCCTACAACTTGATTCTATCCTATCCTCGTCCATTCCCACTAACTTCCAAACCTCTATATTACACATCGGTCTCCGCTTGACATGTTCGTCGCAGCAACAGAGGCCCAAACGAGACTCAGCCCGACTGGGGGTCCGGTACCAGCAGCTGTGGATAGGAGTTCCATTTCTTCCAAAAGCAATCCTTTCCTTCTCCTGCTCGGTCACACCGACGAAAGTCTGCCTGAATGGCCACTCAGATATTTTCCATCGCTTGTCCCTAATGTGCCTGCAGGGTGGGGTCCGTGCCATGTCTGCAGCGCTCGTTTCTCGGGGTCCAGATGGTCCATATCAGTGCTGCTCAATTTATTGGCCTTCATCAGGGTTCCCAGGAGAATGAGCGCCTCATCTGTTTCTGCTCCTTCCAACGGGGTGTGCTCTGCTATTTGCGCCCACCACGTCCAAAAGGCCCGGATTACCGGGCATTGCACGAACAGGTGGGGTATGGTCTCCACCTCTCCACATCCTGCCGCACATTGCATGTTCCACTTACGGTCTTCCAATGGCTGTTTCTGATCCCGCAGCACCGCCATAAGAGCACATTGCACGTTCCACTTACGCTGAGTCCATCTTTCGTAATAAACGTCCAGTCTCTCTTGGCCCAGCGACTCTTGAGTTCCCCACAGATGTCGCGTGGCTCTAGCAGGGAGTTATAGATGTTCTTGTTCGTCAGCTACTGCAGCGGGGTTGTTCTCTTATGCATCCTCTGACGAGGCTCCCAGTCTCGCGGGTCCCAACTTAAGTCTCGCTGCCGGTGTGCCACCCTTTTTTTTTTTTTTTTTT
>BFEA01000250.1:392279-403174 GCA_003427395.1 Chara braunii
TTTTTTTTTTTTTTTTTTTTTTTGAAAACACACCCCCTGCAGTGTTAGTGGTGCTGGTACGAGCAGACACCACTAGCACCCGGGGAGAGGCTCCATCTATTGGTGGGGAGCTCCACCTGCTGGAAAATGGGTCCAGCGTCCCATATACCAAATTGATGAGCATGAACAGATAGAATGAGAGCTGGTGCGCCACCCTATATGGGCAGAATCGGCCTTGTTCCTTCGTCCCTCCCTCACATACCACTACAGTCTCCGCACCACCACGCAGTGACTTCCAACCACTCTTCTTGGGGGGGCCGTTCCACTCTACAGACCATGTCTGGCCTGGTGACTCCTTTAATTCGCACCCATTCTCCTTGTGCCACCTTGTCCTTCTTTAGCAGATCTATCCATTGCGAGGGGATAGCCTCTCTCAGCTCTCTCACCCATTTCGTTCTCCATGCTTTCCTGACGAGCACTGTCATCATCTCGCTATCTGTGCGCCAGTCTTTGCAGTCCTTGTCCCATAAATGTCCCACTTTGAATACCCCTGGCTCTGCCCACTTCCATCCAAATGCTTGTCCTTCTTTAGCAGATCTATCCATTGCGAGGGGATCGCCTCTCTCAGCTCTCTCACCCATTTCGTTCTCCATGCTTTCCTGACGAGCACTGTCATCATCTCGCTATCTGTGCACCAGTCTTTGCGGTCCTCGTCCCATAAATGTCCCACTTTGAATACCCCCGGCTCTGCCCACTTCCATCCAAATGCTCCCCGCCGACCCCGCCATGGGAAGGGATCGCCTTCTTCATCGCATATGAATCTGTTGTCAAACAACAGATGGCTGACAACTGCGTCCACAGATGATGGTATCCGGCATCTAAGCTGCACCTTTTTCCACAAAGTCAATTTGGTGGACCACGCAGTGCCTCTGTGAATATGACCTATCAGAGATACTCAGCGGGCATATTTCCACCACCTCCTCCGGGACCTGCAGTGCCTATGCCAAGTGGACTCGTGTAACTTCTTGCCATGTGTCCTCCATCGTCCCCAGCAGGACCCAGATTAATTGGCGAATTTGGAGGGCTATGATGTGGAACCTCAGGATCCAGCAGTCCCAAGCCCCCGAACCGTCTTGGCTGAATCAGCTTGTCCCATGCCACTCTGCAGATTGAATCTTCAGCAGCCGCATTGTTCGATCATCAGTGGGCATGAATCGCCATGTTTGATATACCGGAAGGTTCGTTTACCTGGCATGTGCACTGGCCCTGTGTACCACAGTGTTGCCAACACCGAGTTTTTTATTATTAGGGCCTTACCGAACACCCCCATGCAATCTTTTGCACTCCAGGCCCTGAGCCTAGCCACCGCTGCGGCTGCACGTATCGCCATCTGTTCCACCCTCCCCGTAGCTTGGGTTCAGGTTTGCTCCTAAGAAGGCCATTCTTTCCCCATTCTCGACTGTCGGGATGTCCCATCCCTCCAGCGGGTCCAACCCCAGGGGCATCACTGCTTTAGATTTCTGCCAGTTGACTCGTGCCCCGGAGTACTTGCAGAATACACCCAGATCCCCTTTAAGCAGTCCCAATTGTTGAACAGTCGGCATAATGACTGCACCCGTATCATCTGCGAAAGCCTTCGTCTGCAGCGTCTTTGATCGTGTCTTCAGGCCCTCTAACCTATCATCCGCTCTTAATATTTCATGCAACGATTCAATATAAATCACATAGAGGGCGGGGGACAGTGGGCAGCTCTGCCTAACTGACCTTGTGACCCTCAAACTGTCCGATCTTACCCCCTTTTTTTTTTCCAGTGCAGCAAAGAATTGTCACGTCGTACATTCCCCCACTACAATCCACAGTTCCTCGGTGCGCCTCCCCCACCTAATTGCTTCCTCCTCCTGTCACTCCCTCCTCCCCCTTGCGGCCTCCACCCTTTCTGCCCACCATTCGTCGTCCGACTGGCCTTTTCCAGAAGCGGAGCTCAACTCCTCCAATTTGCCCACGTACTCCTCCCCCATTCTTCGGTGGGCCAGATAGCTGCCCCTCAATTGCTTATTCAATTTACCTCGCAGATCTTGCATTGTCGTTGTTACGTGCGTCAACATTCCATCCGCCGTAACATCTCTCGTCCATTCTTCCCAAAATTGGGTTACCATTGGGCGAAACTCCTTGCTTTTGAACACCCATGCTGGCCGAGACTTCGGTGGGTGGCTATTTCGATGTTCCCCACTGGATAACATACTATGACAGCCGAATGGTCTGAGGTGGCCATCGGACAGATTTGAGCTTGTTGTATGACATCATTAAGAATGATCGACGCCCGTATCATATCGATTCTACTTCTTTGGGTGACCGTGTTGCCCCAGAAGGTATAGATGTTGTCCTCGGGGTGTATCACTTTGATGAAGTTTGTACATCCCAGTCGAGTTATGCCATTCACTAGCGCCAGCGAATCAGCTTCCATCCGCCTGCCTCCCGCCGCATCCAGCAAAGGGGTCACTACAAAGTTGAAATCGCCTGCCATGATAATCTTGTCCACCTCAGGTATTAGTGTTTGAATCCGTTCCCACATTCTCATTCGCATTCCAATTTCTGTTGGTCCATAAACTGTGATCACTCCCCATCTCTCCTCTCCCCGCTGCAAGGTTACCTAGGCCCATCGCACCCGCGAGTCACAAAACCAGTCTACTACTTCCCCTCGGAAGTGAGGCTATATCAGGATGAACACCCCTCCTTTGGTGCCCTGCATCGAGGCCCACACCTGGTGGCCATTCCACCATAGTGCAGGGCTCTCGGTCTTGGCCTTGTCCAGCTTTGTTTCTTGGAGGCAAACCATGCCGATCTGCTCTTCTTTTACCTTCTGCTTGAGCTCCCGCCGCTTGGCCTGCAGCGAATTCCTTCCCAGGCCTCTCACGTTCCATGTCATCAGCTTCAACATGTTCCATTGCCTCACTCTCTGCATCTACCCCTTTTCCGTCCTACACGGCTTTATTTTGTCTTCCTATACTCCCTCACCTCTACATTACCTTCCTGTCTAAGTCCTTCCCTACTCTCCCATTTGTTCTCCCCTATTCCAATCCTGTCTTCCTCTATTTTGTTGTCAGGGGGGGTGTCATCATCATAGTGACACCCCATAGGATAATATATCCCCCATCCCTTTTTGAAAGTGTTGAGTCCCCATACGGTCTTCCGCCGGTAAGCGCGAGTTGACGTTGTTGAGGATGAGCAGGGTGGTCTCATGGGCTATACAATAATCTTGCGATAGCGCCCTTGGACCGAAAACTTGGGCAAACTCCTCCCAGCGCAGACCGTTTTTTTCCAGTCTTGACTTACCCGGTTTCCGGGGAATGACTTCCCGAAAATACATCACAATCAAGTATTCCATCCCTATAGCTGTTTGGCGCACAGATCTCATTGTTGACAATCGGGGCAGGGAGAACACCCCCTAGTCATCCCCCACCCATTTATGCACACACCGCAAAACTTGCTGCTCATGTGGTAGTGCATTTGGGTTATATGCTGGCACGCTGGTCGCTCCACCCAATAACATTTGGACTCCATTTGGCGCCCACCACAGGGTTAAAGGACATACATTCCATTCATTTTCTCTCAGGATGTCTTTAAGGTTTAATTGTACTGGCTCCTGGCGTGGCCCGGGGGGTCCCCTGGGTAGCCCCGTCCCCCTGCTGCTCCCTCCCCCTTCGGTGATAGTTCTCCCCCAATTCCTCACTTTGCTCCACCGCTGCTTGGTCCTCTGACACTTGTTGTTCTTGCACCCTCCCCGATACTTCTTCTGAGTTCGACGAGCAGCTCCTTCGCTGCTTCACCGTCTGCCCCTCCCCCTCCTCGCTCTCCCCCTCAAATCCTTCAGGTTGGTGCACAAATCCCTCCCTTTTAAAGCTCTCTGAGCTCTCTAGCCTTTCCGAGCCTTCCGTGTACAACTCATCCCCCATGTCTTCGTTCCCTGTTGGTGTAACCGCCCCCTCCAGAGGGAGGCCATAACTTGTGTCTTTGGGGGGGAGGGAGGCCGACGACAAAGGAGATATATCCCTCTTCCTCCCCCTCAGTCGGCTATATAAGTATATTCCCTTTTTCTCTTCTTTTTTGGGAAAAGTTATAAAACCTCCCCGCAGCGAAACCTTTGTATTCATTTCCCCCCAAAAGGGGCAAAAACTGTTGCAAGGCCCCAAAACGTGCAACGAATTAGCCTCGCGGGGCCCTTATCAAACATACAAGTGTTATGGGTTGTGGCCCCCAGCAAGCCTTGTGCCCGCCATAAGTGAAGGCGGGCCTGAATATTCAAGGCCAGCCTATTTTCAACATTTTTCCATATGTGGGGACTCAGACAGTTGCAGCACGCCAATTGGTTACAGAGCAATGTGATCCTCCAGGCTCTTTCCAGACCCAAAGTCTGCGCTATACAGTTGGGCCCAGGGCTCAGGTGGTTGCGCCCTGGGCACACGCCGCATGAGGCCAACACATCACGGACCGGCCGCAGGCCAATGAGAAAGCAGCATTGTCGTCACACATGTGTCGTGAGCCAATGAGAATGTTGCGAACACTTGGAGGTTGGGTGGCTGCCTGGACGTGCCTAACTGCACGAGGCCCAGGCCAGTATCTGAAACTGGGCCTGGGCACAAACACTTGGGGCCAAAATCAAGCTATTGGGGGCCCCCCACGCCTGACCAGGCCAGCCAGCAGCGGGCACACTTTCCATAAAGGGAAGTGTGTGCCCCAGGAGGGGGACATTTTGGCCTGGGCAGGCATTGTGGCCACGCTGCTGCATTGTCGTGCGACACTGCGCTATGCAAGCATGTTGGGGCGCACGCGAACACTAAGAGGCGAGAGGGCGCTGTAATGGCAGAAGTCGCATGGCGGCCATAGCCAGGTCGAGCGTGCAGTAGCAGGTGGTGGTGATGGTGGTCTTCGAGTAGGAGGCGCATGCAAAGGGAACCAAGGGAGGATGAGGGGAAGAAAGAGAACGTACCTGGTGTATGCTGGTGGTCGGCATGGGTGTTGACGTCACGTACATTGGTCTTCGACTTCGATGTATGTCAGTCGCTTGAAATTAGATAGGACACGTAGACTGAGTAGTGTAGGTTGGGCGTTGGGCGCTGGGCGCTAAACAACAGGGGTGACATGGGATACAGTGTTGGTGTGACTAGAGAGCGTCCACATTGGCACTCGAGTTCATTGTATTACTCTTATTTGGATGGTATCTTGGTGCATTTGTGCTCTCTGCTTTGTACATGACTATCTGGACTACTTCATGATTTTGCAACTTGGTTTTCTGTTTATCGCTCTTGCTCATATTTCTTGCAATTTGGTATCGGAGCTGGTTCGATATCGCCATCATAGGCGCTGGCGACTTTGTTACTTGGTGCCCTGACGAAGCTTCTACGCAGTGAGGATACATTGGCGCTGGTTTGGTTAGGCAACTCCCGAGTAGCGGGGAGCGTCGTCTGAAGACTGCGGCGACAACGGATGTATGTGGGATGATGAGGGCATGCTGACATGGCATTTTGGCTGAGGTTGTGTGTGGTATCGAGGATAAGACCGGTAATCAAAATGCACATTGACGCAATTGGTGAGAAATCAGTGGTTGGGGGCAGCTATCTTCAGGTACATTGTTCCCTTACCTATCTTCCCATCTCAATCTCTCCTTACCGTGAGGAAGTGAGTCCAACTTGAGTGTCCTACCTTGAGAGTCGACATTCTTCCTGGTGGCGAATTTGGAAGGAGAGGGTGGTGCCTCTGAAGGGCCGTGGTCGAAGCACGGGTGACGGTCACCATACCAACCCATGGGAGTAGAGCACGCATGCTTTGTTGCTTTGTCCTTTAAGCTCTTGCTGCGCTCTAGAGGGAACATGGATATGCGAGACGTCTACCAGACCATCTATAAAGAACCTCTGGCGGGATCTCATCTATGGCTGTGATCGTCGCCTGTCTGCGACGGTAAATAATTCCTGAGGACTTCCGGGGTTGTCCTTAAATTGCCTCTTGATCAGCCAGATGAATCGGATGTAAGGCTCATTGCACGCAAGGACAAATAATAGGCAGAACTGGTCATAAGCAGGTTCCTGGGCACAGGGGTGGGCCGTTGTGCACGACAGACACTGTTGCTTGATGATGCAAGTCCGAATCGTTGGATACAGGGGAAGGGAAGGTTCCAATTGGTGCTTGTACACAAACGCAATGATTCCCATTTCTGCATACATTTGTGCACTTGATTTACTTTTATTTTGAGTAGTTGAGGTGACAAACTGCTAATACCTACCAAACAACATCAGATTAGAATTGTTAGTCTACCATAGCCAATTATGTTTGACACTGTTGTGAGAAAACTAATTGAAGTAGGAATAAATCATTTGCCCAGTATGTGTATATATTTTGTTGATACCACTTGATCGGTAGCCTGGTTGACTTGCCGAATATTTAATCATTTTTACTCGTCTACAAATCGGTCAGACACATGCTATGGTAGGCCCTAGTGAGGGCATTCGTGCAATGGTAGGCCCTAGTGAGGGCACTAGTACAGATAGTGGGGAAGAAACAACTGATGATAGGAGACAAACATGGCGTGATACATGAAGGATTCCCGCAGTGTTTCAGGTTCTGCTACAAAAGGACGAGAAGATTCCGGGTCAAAGCAAGGGCCTAGCATTTGCAGACCGCTAGGGAGGCGGCAGCAGCTGCGGGACACGTGTTAGCGGCAACAGCAGCTAACGTGGTAGCACTGGCTACATCTGCAATGACCTCTCACGGTCAGCAAACATCAGGAACCTTCGCTCTGCCTTTGGTCTCATCCAGTGGGACGAGTGATGGATCCTCCACAAGTCAGATGGCAGGCTCGCAGTACAACCAACCACCTCCACCTACTTGAGAGGAACTCCAGCAATAAGAGTTACTCCGCTTACAGCTAGAGAAGCAACTGAGAAACGCTACCGAAAGACAATATCATATTAGAAATCGTAAAGCTAGATTGGAGAGCAGAGCGGTAGACAAGGCTGCATTAGAAGGGTTAGATGATTCGATCTTGGATGACGGAGGAAAGATCATCTGCGCCAATCTTCTTAATCTGAATGAGTATTTTGACAGCTGACTGGATGAAATCCAGTCAACCCTTGACCAGATACTGACGGTCGTGCAGGGAAGGAGAGAACCACAAACCTCCATAACTAACCGAACAAGTGTCCAAACGCAGACAGTCTATACATCGCTAGTTTCTTTACCAACGGTGACAGGCCCTACGTCAGCAGCAGCAGCACACACTGTTGCTTCTTCATCCTCGGGTCCAGCTGCCGCCACTACGGGGCCACAACCGGTCTCACAGATGGGACCACAACAACCTTGGTACCCCAAGACTGCTTTGAAACCACCTCAGACCCTGTCTCTTATACACATCTAGATGTGTATAAGAGACAGGTCTATACATCGCTAGTTTCTTTACCAACGGTGACAGGCCCTACGTCAGCAGCAGCAGCACACACTGTTGCTTCTTCATCCTCGGGTCCAGCTGCCGCCACTACGGGGCCACAACCGGTCTCACAGATGGGACCACAACAACCTTGGTACCCCAAGACTGCTTTGAAACCACCTCAGACCTTCTCAAGTGATAAGAAGGGTGAGGCACTCGACACTTGGTTGAGAACGGTTCCAGTGGGGATAAGGGGGAAGAGGACGCTGCGAGAGGAAGAGGAGATCACTGCCACCTCATATCTTGAGGGTTCAGCAGCGATATGGCTAGATGGACTAGTAGCATCCAAGGGTTTGGGCAGGCGTATGAATGATTGGGCTCAGACCCACACTTTAGAGAGCTTCATGGAGTTGGTTGAAACACGATGGCACAACCCACAACAGGCCCAACACGCCACTGATGCATTGTCCTGACTTGATACTAAAAGTACAAGTCTGACGTGAACTCACTTCTGTCGTGGAGAAAATCTTTGTCGTCCTTGTCGTCCGCTATGATCCGCAAGTCCTGTTGACCATGTTCTTGAGATGTCTTCCCACAGACATCAAGAGCTTGATGGTCTGTGAGGCAAGCATCGAGTATCACACTCTTGACTCCTTGAGAACGAAAGCCTTAGATTTAGAGGTTAAGCTAGGAGGAGCCCAACAACCAGCAACAGACGGAAGGAAAAAGAAAACCCCACAAGAGTGGAAAAAGAAAGGTGGTCGATTGATGATGGTTGATTCCGATGGGAATCAAACCGAAATCGATGACCTTTCCGATCTTGTTGAAGAGACAGAGATAGGCAACGAGGATAGTGCAAGGGGTGGCAACCTCACTGCCATAACCAAAGGAAAGGCGGTTGGTTGTGGTAAGGGCGGTCAGCAAAAGAGTCAGGGGCAGGTCCAGAACTCAAACAAGACTTCGGCTTGGGTGAGGGCTGGCCTCGATCAAGATGTGTGGAGGGACAGATACTCGGGAGGGGCTTGCATCAACTGTGGCGAGTACGGCCATCAACAGTTTAGATGTAAGAGCGCCAAGGTCTCTCAGAAGATTCCCCCCAAAGGTGGTTTTGGAGGGACAGGAGCTTTTATGAGCTCCACCTTGGGAAACAAATTGGGCCAGTAGAAGTTGTATCTGCTTCTACTCATGCTGAAGTGGTTGACGTACCCTCACCACTTCATTTGGCTGAGGCTATTGACTAACTAGTCACCCCGTAGATGCATCCAAAACAAATGACACTCAGATCGTTGGATGTATTTGAAGCCTTAGAAGACATAGAAACCGAGTGGTCGGCAAGGGATCCTCATGAGTCTTAGGAGGCACTGTCAAGAGGTCCTAAAGGGGAATATTCCGTAGTGGAGGTCAGTGTAGGTAACCGAAATTGTGGTGCCTTCGTGGATATTGGCTCCACACGAAACTTCATTAGTCGCGACTGTGTTGAGAGACTGCGCCTAGGGGACCGGGTGCAGCGCTTGAGTAGACCTGTAGCATCTACTCTGGCCAACAAAGAGCGCATGTCAGTCAAGAAGAACGTCAAGGATGTGGTCTGCGCCTTCTCTTGTGGAGGCGGGGAAATTGATCATCAGATTTCGTTCCTAATTAGGGACTACTTGCCCTTTGACATGTTGTTAGGTATTACTACCTTGAGGTTGCCAAGCCCCAGTTTGACTGGGAACGAAGGTGCTCAAGCATGTGTTATCTGATGGGAGAACTGTTAGACTAGCGAAATATAGAGCTAGCAGGTTAGTTGATCCCTATGGGTGCATATGTGCAAGTGCATTCTACAATTATCATATACAGAACCAAGAGGAGGGTATGCACTTAGTTTTTGTCTATGAGAAACGAAAGGTCGTTAAAATACCCCAAGAGGTAGAAACAGTCATTACTAAGTACCAAAATTTGTTTGAGGAGCCTTCGGGAGTCGTGGATAAGGAGGTTGTCCACGCCATAGATGTAATCCCAGGAAGTAAAACACCAAAGGGGAGGATCTATACGATGGCTCTGACCGAGTTGGACGAAAATTGTCGACCGCTGAAAGAGCTCACAGAGAAGGGTTGGATTCGGCCTAGCACTTCCGCCTTCGACTCACTAGTATTATTCGTTCCGAAGAAGGTGGGGTTATTAAGGTGTGCATTGATTATAGAGGCCTCAATGCCATCAGCGTTAAGAACACAAAGCCTCTACCCCGCATCGACGACCTATTGGATAGGGTGCAAGGATGTAAATACTTCACCAAGATAGACTTAAAGTCCGACTATCATCAAATTGCCATCACACCAGAGGATCACCAGAAAAACGCATTCCAAACCAGGTACGGTCTATACAAGTTTGTGGTGATGCCTTCTCGCCTTTGCAATGGGCCGAGTACATTCCAGCATAGGGTGTTTCATGACTACTTGGATAAGTTCATTGTCGTGTGTCCCAACGATATTCTTGTCTTCAGTAAGACTGTCGAGGAGCATGCCCAGCATGTACAAATTGCACTTTCACTCCTGCGACAACACAAGTATAAGATCAATTTAGAGAAATGCTAGTTCGGTCTTACTAGAATCTTGTACTTGGCTCATGAGATATCTGCGAAAGGTATAAGGCCTGAAGATGCGAAGGTGACTAGCATTCGTGACTGGCCACGACCCCAATCTGTGACTGAGGTCACATCATTCTTAGGGATGTATGGCTACTATTCAAATTTCGTGAAAAATTATAGTACAGTGGCCTCCCCTTTGACTGATTTAACACGCCTTGACACACCATGGGAATGGAAAGATGTGTGCGAGGCTGCTTTCAAAAGATTGAAGTATGCCCTCACATACCATGAGATTCTCATGGTCCCCTCTCCGGAGAGGCCATTCGTTCTAACCATTGATGCAAGCCATAGTTACGACGCATGACGGTGCGCCGGTTTGCGCACGATTTGCGCACCTAGCCTCGTGCACCGCACAACGCACCGTGGCGCCCCGCACAACAAAAAGTAGGGGTAAGGGGAAAAAAAACTTTTTTGGGCTTTTCGTTCCGAGGGCAGGCCCTCACCCTGGCAAAAATGACGGGCGGTGCGCACGACTCGGGAAACCGGCCGCGCCCCGCCTCCGGAAATATTTTTGGGGGAAGGGTTTGCCGAATTCAAAATTTCGAATTTGGCTGGCCCTTCCCCCACAAAAGTTTTTGGAGAAGGGGGATGGCTGTTTTCCCGGAGTCGCGCACCCCCTCGCCATTCGAATCTTCACGTCACGAAGGAGGGAGGGAGAGACGCTGCGAGGGACAAAGCAGCGGCGGGAGGGAGGGAGGGACACGGCAGGACACCATCGGCTCGAAGCAGTGGCAGGAAGCGGCAGCGGGCAGCGGAAGACCGACGGGCAGCCATGAAGGTGGACGCCTACCACCTGTCTCTCTCTCTCTCTCTCTCTCTCTCTCTCTCTCTCTCTCTCTCTCACACACACACACACACACACACACACACACA
>BFEA01000250.1:420008-439696 GCA_003427395.1 Chara braunii
ACATTCCCCCTCTGAATCCCCCCACTCCCCCTCCCACCAAACTCCTCCCCATCCTCCCACTTCGCCCACAGCTGCACCCTCGCCTGCACCCTCGATATAGTCCCCTAAGAACGGCCTCCCCCTCTACCAGGCCTCCGGAATTCCATGCCCTCTCAACTCCCAACGCACCCCCCAACCCAACCAGATTCCCCTAGCCTCTAATCGCGCCTCTCCCCCGCTGTCCCACGCCCACCCATCGCAAATCTTGCGCTACGCAAACCACACAGATACCTGTGTCTCACAAGGAACATTTTCCACGTAGGCCAGCTGCGAGCAACAGCAGCCACATGCAAACTCACATGCACATGCGAATTGAGTTTCAGGACAGTGCCGGCATAGGAAAACTCTGAAAGAAAAAAGGGGAAAAAAAACTTCAATGCATGCAACAGGGCACAGTAACGACCACATCAGGTATAGAATAAAAAAGAAAAACGAAGAAGAAAGGATAAAGAGAACCCATCAGGAGCTATTCGAATCACCTGCCCGGCTCCCAAACCAACTTGAGAACCCAGTAATCCATAGCCTGGCTCAGCTAACAACGAAGATAATCCACAATGCTGCCAATTAACGCCCAATTCCCTCCCCCCCACCTCCCCTCCCTCCCCTCTCCACCCAGACAGCGCCCCACTGTCATGGCCACTGGCCAGAATGGCCACAACACTGACCTCCCAATGTCACTTCGCCTCAGTCGTGGCGGCAAAATCACAACCCAATGGAAAGGCTTCATCATCATCAAAAGGGTCAGTCATCTACCACGAGACTCTCCGTTTCCTGCTGGAATCTCCTCAGATCAAGGGGGAGAAGTCATCAAAAAGATCTAGGTGACAGTATGGCACTACCCAAAGGAGAAGATAGCCGACACTAACGCACTGTAGGAAAAGCATGCACTCGTTATCACCTTCTCCAACACGGGAGCCTGACTCCCTGCAATCGAGAAACGAAAATGGCTCACAAAAACTACAAGATCACAAGAACATCAAATCAAACACGGACAAGTTTTCAATTCTTGTTCTGAGCAGAAACATGCTGATGGTAGTATTCAAGGATCCCAACCAGGCATCCCACCTGATCTACAAACACGATACACTGAAATGCAATGGTTCAATCTGCACCTTGACACGATGGAAAAACAAAAAAACCCAGAAAGCCGCAATATCTCCGGCCGCAGCCCAAAAACAAAGGCTAATGTGCGAACAGCTCTGGGTCCGATTCGACCACATTTCTATCAGAGGTTATCTCCTGATCAAGGACCGTTTGGAGATAGAATACCCAGAATACAAAATCCTGAAATGGGTCCTCCCAACACCAGACTTCCTGGCACCTCATTGCGACTCCATAACCGCAATCTTGGAGGTCACTGACAGCACCCATCCTGTTTTCCCAGAAGACTGGGGATTCGTGATTGGAGATGAAGCAACCACAGGCACAGTCTCCACAAAAGACTCACCTTTGTGCTTCAGATGCGGGGTAAGAGGTCATTTGGGCACTGACCCCATATGTCAACGCTCCACCGACAACCAGAGGGAAAAGAAGCTCAAACAGAGCACGGTGGTAGAAGTCAAGGAAGCCAAAGGCATCAGGTTCATCAACGACCAGGATTACAATGGATGGGTCTTCGACGATACTATCCCAGATCCCAAGTGGATATGGACATACACTAACTCAAACCCTATGACGAAACAACCGGATGTATTCCCCCCATCGGACAGCAGACGGCATGCAGTGGGAGCCAAAAAGGTAACAGGAATACCCGGGAAGATACACTCAGACCCGGTGATTGACCCCCATGCAATCAAGGAGGAGAAGAAACACGAGGATCTACTGTGGGACATGGAGGCAATCAGACACCAAGCCACCGAGCTGTTCCAAAAGACAAAAAAGGACAGCAACACCCTACTCGAAGCCAAGTTCATCATAGACCCTATTCCCCCCATCAGACAGCAGATGGCATGCAGTGGGAGCCAAAAAGGTACGAGGAATACCCAGGAAGATACACTCAGACCGGGTGATTGACCCACACACAATCAAGGAGGAGAAGAAACACAAGGATCTACTGTGGGACATGGAGGCAATCAGACACCAAACCGCCGAGCTGTTCCAAAAGACAAAAAAGGACAGCAACACCCTCCTCCTCGAAGCCAAGCTCATCATAGACCATCGCTATCCCAAGACCGAAACTGTTCTTAAACGCAACGCCTCCCCCACTCCCAAAGCGAATTCAGAGGACAGGGCAGGGAAGAAGAGAAGGGCCCAACGAGTGGAACCAGGGACGACCCACGAGGTGAGACTACCAGACCCACCACAGGGAACCACTCCCGGATCAGACCCAGGTTCACAAACAGACTCTCAAACAGGAGGGGAGAATACAGCAGACAAAACCAACACCATCCCATGGCTGAGGGACTACCTGCAGAAAGCCAAATATGAGGGAGAGAAAGAATTCAGTGCCAGATTGGCCCACATGAAGCACTGGGAAAAAATAGGTAAACCAGCCGCTGGCAAAACAGTGGCCCGGATCCCCCGATCTGATGGATACTATGACCTGCTGCAACAGAAGTCTGAACTTTCCGAATTCAGCGCATACAAATACCATGAGAAAAAGAGGGAGAGAGAAACCGCAGTGTCTGAAACAGACACAGGCTTCGACCCCCAAACCTCGGCAGACTCCATCAGAGACATGGAAACCATCAAGGCCCCACAAGAGATTACGCAGGGAAGAAAAATGAACAGTGCCGACTTACTCGAGAGATTTCAACAGTAGCAGCCCAAACAAAACGGCTGTTCGATCAGATCCAGGACTACAGAAGGGAGCGAAAAAACGAATTTAGCACACTCTAGATGATTGCCGAGGACAAGGCTCCTCACATCACCAAAAAAGCATCATCCGACCGGAAAACCATCAAGGCGGTCCGGCCTCTGGTCCCAGTCTGATTCAGGAGTAAGTTCAACGAATGGCAGGTAGCAACAGATGCTGCTTTCACCATTCCCACCATCAACGATGATCGTGCAATTGCAAGGAACATCAGAGAGAACATCTCTTCAGAAACCCCCATGGGAGTGTACGAAGTCCCCCCCCACGATGCAATGGACAGAGAAGGCAATGACGAGGTGACTGAGGCCTCATTCCTATCCTGGTCAGACTGGAAGAGAACAAGAAAATCAACGAGGATCGGACATGGATAGCTTGGAACACAATAACAGCACTCCGGCATAACATCCTCAAGTGCAAAATGTGTCCGGCTGAGATCATGGCAGAATCACTGGCCTCAATCATCAGGGCTCATGTCTTGACCTCAGAGAAATCGCTCCAAGACGAAGCATCCCATATGCATGTGGAGATGGACGAAGATGATGACAACATGGACAAAGAAGAGATAGACATGGGACTCACAGGAAAGTTCCCCTGGGGGAGACAGCGACAAAACCGGTACTCGAACCGAGAGCAGCATAGGAGAATATAGTATCACCCCCCCCCTAACAAAGGAGGAGAGTGGAGGGTCTGACATCGAGAGCCCCATATCACTGACCACAGTGGACTGAGCAGCATAATCACCACGCGTGATTTCAAGCAATAAGGAAAATAAGCAATAGCGAGATGACAAAATCCAGATTACACCATCACATTGAAAGCCAGATAGTCACACTGTGTCCAGAGAGCAGCATTGCATCAATAATACACCAATGGAGGTTCATAGTACTGAAAACCAATGTCAAGGAGAGCTTTCTCTCTCTGCCAACAACACCAGAGTCCAGTCCCTTCACACTCCTACTTGGCCCTCAGCGCCCAGCCTACTCTTACACAGCTACGATCAGCCTACTAACAGACAATGCAACTGTTGACATCAGCGGCAACCCAAAGTACTTGAAGATGTTGCCCAAATGCAGACCATCCCCAATACAAGGTATGTGCCCTCACATCATCATCATCATCATCCTTCGCCTTTCCCTGACTTTACACCCACGGATGTCCTCCCTTACACCCGAAGACCACTCATGCGCCTCACTGTAGTCCAAGCCCACCAGCTATGGTGGCTGGGCTATGGCGCTGCCCTCAGCAGCGCCCTGCTTCCCTGCACGACCGCACGTGCTGCACCTCGCCTCTCAGCGCCAGCAGCAGCCCACGAGCAATTGCTCCAGCAGTGCTGCCGCTAGCATGCGAGCGCCTGAATGAGGCTGCCTGGGGAGAGCTCTTTCCTTTACAGAAAGAGCTGGTCTGCTCGTGCAGCCTGGCTGTACTGGCCTGGGCCCAGAAGCTTCCGGAGGGCCCCAGGATGCTGCCTTTGCGCTGCAGCTACTGGGCCTCGTTTGGTTGGGCCTCCCAACTGTCAGTGTATCAAGGTGCGATTCACGCCCAGGGCCTGCATTCTTTGGAAAGGCCGGGTAGGCCGTGGAAATGTCTTGGTTGCTCGGCCTGTGTTTCTCTCAACCAACTGGTGCGTCGCAACCGCCTGTACCCCAAATATGAAATTGACAGTCAAAGGCCTCTTGTAATATGTTAGGCCCGCCTTCACTTAGGGCGGGGACCACTGCAACCGGGGCCCCCTTAGGCCTGTCGAGGACCCAGATCCTCGCACAAGAACAAAAAGGAAAAAAAAAGACTTCAACTGTTTAACATAGGAAGTAGCAAAGACAGACCGGTAAAGCATGGAACCCAGCAAGACCCAGAGCAACCGACCCAAAGTAGACTGGCATGCAAAGGGCCTGCAAATAGTAAAGTGGAATGTAAACGGATTAGGGAACATCCCAACGGAAGACGACAAACTCAGAGACATTTGTCTCGGACTGCATGGGAAAGACCGACCCAAACCCGACGTTATCCTACTACAGGAAACTCATCTGTCAGACCACAACAACCACGACAGAATACAAAAAAGGGTCGAAAAAAGCTGAGGAGGCTGTTTCTATGCCCTCTGGTCAAACAAACAACGCCTGAGCAAGAGAGGAACTGCAATCCTCATACCACAGTCGCCTAAAACCCAATCAGAAGGGACAATCCTGAGTGGAGCAGGTGACACAGAGGAAGGCAGATGGTCATGGATTTCAATAAGGTGGTAAGAAGAAGATCTAAAAATCCTGAACATCTACGCACCCAACAATGAATCTGAACGACTAACATTCTTCGACAACATAAAACCTCTCATCCACAAACCCCAACCAGTAATTATTGCAGGAGACACGACACTTGACCCCAATCTGGACTGAGTCTCCAGAACACTACTCATGGGACCAACGCGAGCAGGAACCCAAATAAGAAACCTAATGACAGTGCTCCAACTCATCGACCCCTTCAGATCGCTCCATCCGGTAACAAAAGCCTTCTCCCTAGTCAAGAAGAACCAGTCCAACCGGACGTCAATGTCCAGGATCGACTACTTCCTGATATCGGAGCACCTCCAAGGCGCAGTCAAGGAAGCTGAAATTATTCCATCCGCCACATTCAAGGTGCTGGATCACAAAGCCACTAAACTCCCCAACTTCAACTCATCGGTGGAGAAAGAGCAGGGGTTTTTCAGACTTAACAACTGCCTCCTCTCGACTGAACGGCTGACCAAGGCAGTCAAGTGGAACTGGTTCTTTTTAAGACAACAGGAGTCCAGAAGGACTAATGGACACCAATGATTCATCGGCAGCTACACAAACCTGACCCAAACTGTATCAGCAGAATCGCAATCGCGGAAGCAACCCTCGTCACGGATCCCTCCAGCGAGTTCTACCGGGAGTTGCTCACCTCAACCAAAGAAGAACTGGATGAATGGAGATGACAGGAACTAAGAGGACTGCAACTACGAGCCCGGATGATAGACTACGCACTTAATGAATCCATGAGTAAATTCTTTTTCTAAAAAATCAGAGCCAATGCCAGGAACAATATGATCGAGGGGCTAAAAGACCCAGCACATCAAGGTAGGGTCAAATCATCCGGTTCAGAAATGGTCGGGATAGAAAGAGCCTTCTAAGCAGACCTATACAAGTCGAAAACACCCCCGCCCCCATCCAGGGAACAAACAAATCACCCTGTCTGAACTGCAAGTAGCCCTGACCCAAATGGGAAATGACAAGGCACCAGGCATTGACAGCCTCTCTAAAGAGTTATGGGTTCACTTTTGGCCAACACTAGGGGAAGAGCACCTTGAATTTTTCAATGACAGCAGACTCAGGGCGGCCTAGGCCAAGAACTGAGCACCAGCATGGTATCACGGCTACGTACGGAGGGAGACAAAGAAGAGCTGAAAAACTACAGACCTATATCACTACTCACAACCCCCTACAAAATCCTCGCAAAAGCGCTGGCGAACAGGATCATAGAACTGACCGACAAATGCTTCCACATTGATCAAGCCTGTTTCATCCTTGGGCGGCACATACTAGACAACGTGACGACACTTGAACGATGCAGCAAGGAAGATCACAGAAAAAACGAATGAAAGCAGCAATCCTGTTCTCTGCCTTTGAAAAGGCTTATAATCAGGTCAACTAGGACTTCATGCCTGCATGGAAAAAATGGGGGTAGGCCCTAACTTCAGGGAGTGGGTCAGAGTCCTATACTTTCCCGCAACCAGTAGAGTGCAGGTCAATTGAATCCTATCAAATACCTACCCTATCTCAAGGTCCGTACAACAAGGAGACCCCCTGGCACCCCCCCCCTTCCTTTTCATTATGGAAGTCATAGCATCCTTCCTTCGAAAGGACCTGTCCATAGACCGCCTCACAGAGCAAAATTTCAACCCACTTCATGACTTCGCCCTACCCACTGCACTGATGTTTCACAGTCTTAATTCCCGCAAACAACTGCTCCTTCCAAGCCCTCGTAAGAGCAATGGAGGCCTTCCGACTAGCATCGGAAATGAAGGTCAACTAGGGCAAAATCGAGGGATGATGGCTAGTAGAAGGCACCCCTCCCCAACCTGACGACACAGCCACGCTCATGTCTTGGTCCACAGGCGAACAGGCACTCCGATATCTAGGCATCATGGTGAACAAGGATGGCGTACGGCCAGGAATGGGTCAAAATCTAATCGCTCGGACAATGACTCGCCTGGCCACCTGAAAAAATGCACAGGCATCGCTGATCGGAAGAGCACTAATCATAAACACGGCAATCTTTTCCACTTTATGGTACATGGCATCCATCTGGTCCCCCCCCAACGACGACCTGAAGACTCTGAAGGCAAGGGCAAGATGCTACCTCTGGACCAGAGACCCCAACAGAACCACATGCACCAACAGGGTAGTTTGGAGTCACATCAGCAGGGAACCACACAATGGTGGCCTTGGCCTAATAGACCCCAAACAGGAGTCAATAGCACTGCAGATGAAATGGATTATCAAGATCCTGACCGGACAGTCCCTACCATGGACCAAAATGGCTCTAGACAACGTAAGAAACTAGCACCGATCAGCTCCCCCTCTAACATGAGAGGCCATTTCTGGATAATGGCAAAAAACTGGACAATCGAAACAGGCACACCCCGCAGAAGAGCCCCTTCTCAGTCAAGCAACCAGGCCCCCCCCAATGCCCGACCCATACTGGACTCCCACCTTGAAAGTCTGGCGACGAATGATGCCAAGCAAACAGGGAGCACCAGAAAACAGAGAAGAGGCATTGAGGCAACCCTTATTCTGCAACCCCTGGAACAAAGATCCGAATGGCACACCCTGGTCACTACGCATGAAGGATCGGAGATGGCTATCCAAGGGGGAGAAAGGAGTGTGGTAGGTAAAACAGCTACGGGCAGAAGAACAGGGGGACTGGCTCACCGAACAAAAACTCTGATCCATATTAAAGGGCTGTCACTTCCACGCAGATAACTTAGCTCAAATTCAGCAGAGCATCACAAAACAGTGGCTCCCCCTACTAAGAGATGCCTTCTCATGGAAACCAAGAGACTGGGGTATACTCGTATCCCAAACCCCGCCCAACAGAGCATAGCGTTTCGTCTCTCTCACCACTACGTCCAGCTACCTCTCCAAATTCTTCTCTTACCCTATTGCTAACCACAACCTCCAAGCGATGGTAATCCTTAACAAGGAACCCCGGTGCGACATGGTCGAATCATTCCAACTCAGAAAAGTGAGGGTCTCAAAGGCCAAACCTTAGAAACTCTTCCAACCTGACCTCAGCATTGCAAAGCTTGAATTCGATCCAAAGGAGTGGATCTGGAAGCAGGGTAAATCCAAGAGAACGATAACGACAGTCAAATACGACGTAAAATTTGGGTGCGACCTAGGATTGCATACCATAGACCTAGACCCCAAACTAAAAGAAAGATGGAGAGAGACCTTGAACCTAGAAACCACGGACCCCTTCTCCATCCCTTGGGCAAAATACTTGCCCATCATCCTTGTTAGAATCCGAAGCACGAGGTGGCAAGTAGCCCAGGCAGCCCTTCTGGTCAACCAGTGGCTCCACAAGAGGAGAAAACACACAAACCCAAACAGTTCAAAACTATGCGTTTTGTGCAATGACAACACGCCAGATGACATTCCCCACTGCCTCCTATACTGCACTGAAGCAGAGCCTAGATATGGAACAAAGTCCGAGACATGTGGTGCCTCCTCTTCTCATCACCGCCCCCCGTCACCACTTCCAAGAATATCCTACTCCTATCTAACATTCCCAAAAGTCTCAAAGGTGGCAAGGAGGTCTAGTTCCACCTACTCAAAAAACTGGCCCTGTGGGTCATCTGGAAAACGAGATGCGCCAAGACAATCAAAGGATCAGAAGTGGCAAGGGAAGAAATGTGGATCCTTTTTTTTTTTTTTTTTTTTTTTTTGTGTGTGGATCCTGCTGCTAAGAATGGTGGAAACAAAGATTCGATGCAAACGGAGGCGGGTGACGACAACTACGAAAGGTAGGCCTGAAAGGCTCGCACTCAGAAGACGGGTCTTCCTGAGAGACTGGCTACTTCAGGGAAAGATCGCGACAGTGACAAACAACAAACTGACCTGGAAGAAATGGTTTGCTCCAACACCGACAAGGAACGTGTCTCCATGAAGGGCGAATTGAGACTACAATCTCAAGAAGATAGACGAATCTCCCAGTTTTCTTGCTTTACGTGACCAATTCGACAGACCTAGAAAGGTTCTGAGAGGAAAACTAGGGTAGGCAAGCTTAACAGTCAATCCTCCTAATCAGGAGCAATCAATGCTGGCCAGGGTTCCTTCGACCAGACGAAAGGAAGCGTGAGGGTGTTTACCATGTATTCCAATTTTGACTTGCCAGTGGAAAGGTGTTGAGGACTGTGGTGACTGACTTCGTTGCTGGACAACACATAAAGTAGGAGAGTGTGGGCATGACCAGCGGGCCGTTGTTAAACAACCTGTCTAGCCCAAGGACCGATGCTGACCGACACACTGTCTGAACCGTGTGATGCCCAGTGAAGGGTCTCGGGCCGTTCGAGTAGGAGCTCGCTAGTTGGAGGTACCTTCTGTAAAGTAGTAAGCACAGGCAAGAGTGATAGGCGCTCGTTAAACAACCTGGCTACTGGCTCGGCGTGCAACCGAACTGGAAGGAGCAGTGAGGGGCTTTGTAAGTGTTGACAGAGAGTTGTATCTGGTGGCCACGGCGTGCTGATTGCGCGGTTAAATAATTCCTGAGGACTTTGTTAGCGGCCTAAAATTGCTGGTTGGCCAGCAGCCTTACAAACAATCCGTAGTGACAGATGTGGGAAGGGGGGCAACTGATTCTTTAAGTTAGGATAGTGTCAAGTGTTGAGGAATAAGTGCTGAGGGATAGGTCTAAGTGGTGAGGAGGTGGAACTACTTACCGTTGTGCCCTGGTATCACCATGGACGAATATCCCATGTTCGCTGCACTGGCCCTTACTGTGATATGGCAACCTCTTTTCTGCATGTTGTTCCCCACAGGATTCTTTCGTATGACCCAGTGCCAAAAGAAGACCTTGAGAGATGGCACCGTGATATTAGAACCAGGGGATGAGGGCTATGAAGAGAAACAAAAGGGGATGAGGGCTATGAAGAGAAACATAAGGAGCGAAAGGAGAAGAAACAGAGGAAAGGAGGAGGAGAGGGCCAGGAAGAAAAAAGAAACGGAGGCGGCTAAAGAAAGGTGGGAAAAGCAATGGAGGAGTAAAAAGAGGAGTGCCAAAAGAGGAACAGAAGGAGGACGAGCCCTCGACAGAGTCAAGTGAGAAAAGGGAAGGGAAAGTATTCACCCTGAACACTTAGCGGCCTGGCCGAAGCAGCAGCAAAAGTTGATGGGCAGGCAGTGCAAGCAGCCATAGCTGCTGCTGTAGCCTAAAGGAAAGGGTTGAGGAAGACGAGGTGGAGATTGAGAAGAGGAGGCAAGATGTAGAAAGAAAGACGGTGGAGGCGATGAAGAAATAAAAGATGTTGCAAGAAGGGGCAACGTTGATAGAAGAACTGAAGGGACGGATGATTGAAAAGACCGATCCCCAAAGTACACTTCTCTTCGCCACCATTTACAACAAGCTCCGTGATCTTGACCCAGTCCCGAACTACTCCCTCCACGACAACCTCCTCTACATCGACACCAAAGGCACTCGCCGACTGTGCATTCCTGACATACGTGGTCTTCGTACCCAACTTTTGGCCGAGCACCACCACGCCAAGACCGCAGGTCACCTCGATTTCCAGAAAACCTTTGACACCATCTCCCGCTACTTCTATTGGTCGTCTTCACTCGCCGACGTCAAAACATCCATTCGCTCATGTCCCACGTGTCAGGCTGTCAATCCCCCGAACCGGGCGAAACCCGGCAAGCTCCAATCATTGCCCATCCCCACTCACCGGTGGCAATCCATTTCCATGGACTTCGTGTGCGGCCTCCTTAAGACTGACCGCGGGCATGATTGCATCTATGTCATTGTTTGCCGCCTGACCAAACGCGCCCACTTTATCCCTTGCACCACCTCGCACACCGCCAAAGACATCACCTTACTCTTCTTCGACCATGTTGCACACCACCATGGCCTCCCCGAGAATATCATCAACGACCGCGATCCACATTTCCTCTCACAGTTCTGGAAACAACTCTTCAACGCCTGCGGAACTACACTCAAGTATAACACTGCACTCCACCCATAGACCGATGGACAAACCGAGAAGATGAACGATACTCTCCAAAGAATCCTACGGAAGTACTGTCATCCACATCAAACGACTAGGATCAGTTGCTCACCGCCGCCGAGCTCGCCTACAACAACGCTGTCTGTCCTTCCACTGGCATGTCTCCACTCTACCTTGACCTTGGCTACCATCCGCGCTTGCCCTCTGATTTCCTGCTTCCTTCGCAACTCAACCCCTCCACACCCTGCCCTTCCCTCAATGAATGGGTAGCAACAATGAATCTACTCCTCAGAGGAGCAACCAAAGTCCTTGAAAGAACACAAGAACAACAAGCAAACAAGATCAATAAACACAAACGAGACTTCCAATTCAAAGTAGGGGGACAAAGTCTGGCTCTCCGCCAAACGCTTTGAACCCGAACATGGATTGTCAAAGAAACTCTCGAACAAATAGCTCGGACCCTTCCCCATCATTGAAAAAACCTCTGACGTCAACTACAAACTCCAACTCCCCCCCGACATGAGCCGCGTCCACCCGGTCCTCCACGTCGAATACTTGAAAGAATATCATGAATCCCCACCCCAATTCGTTGACCGCCCATATCCTAGACCTCCACCTATCATGTTACCCACAGGCCCGAAATTCGTTGTTGAAGCGATCATAGGTCGACGAACTACTCAGGTATCTGACCACCCGGAACCAATCACTCAATACAAAGTCAAATGGACCTGATACCCCGACGAAGAATCTACATGGGAACCTCTCTCGAATCTCAAGAATGCCATGAAACTTGTTCGCGCCTATGATCGTGCTACGCCTAGACACCCACGTAACTACAACCCTAAACCCCTGTATAAACCTTGCTACAACCTCGCAACCCCATTCTACACACACCCTTGAGCCCAGTCCACCCTCCCCTCGACCCCGATTCTTGATGTCTGATCTGCCCTTGCCCTCGCCTAGCCTTGTCCCATCTGTCCTCTCCACTACCTTGTCTCTCTCGTCCAATGCTTATGAACCTGCGTGACGCCGGCGATAAAGGATCTAATGGCAAGCGCACGAGGATGATGACCTGCTGCCTCACTGTTCATGGACATTATGCAGCTGGTTTGGCCACCATGCTGTTTCATCGGTCGTCATCCCGACTCGCGGACTTACTGGAGCAGGAACTTGTGACATGGATCTTTGCATAAGTCTGCGACTTCCTTGCTTCCAGATCAGACCTGCAATGTACCGTACACACCCTAGCACTTGGACTTTGCACATTTGAACTACTGTTACGCTTCTTGGACTTCTACTTGTCGCAGCCACTGAAGACCGCTTCTACCACCTACTCCAAGACCTGATCAAGACCGCTGCAGATCCCCTTTCAAGACACTTGTTCCCACATGAGATTCTGCTTCCGACTCCTTCGGACACACCAGTCCTTGCCTCTTGAACAAACATTTTCATTTTTTTTATTTTTTTTTTTCCCCTGACTTTGACAACCCTGTAGAACATCATTAGCAGATCCCTGTTTCCCTGACCATTGTTCCCCTTACCCACTAGAACATCAATAGAAATCCCCTGTTCCCTGAACATTGCTTAGCTTTCCCTATAGACCCACCCAGTCACATCATACCTTCACCTGTGCAGAACACCAGACATAATACCCTGTGACTTGCATCACTGCCCTTCTCCTTATCCGACCAGTGATCGGCCCCGTCCTGTCCTTCATAGCTGTTTTCGTCTCCTTGGCCCTTTGGCAGCCGGGACGTTGCCTTTCAGAGGGAGGGGATATTGTTACGGACTCTGCCAGGGCTCGATCCCTGGTCTATCTTTTGCTGTTTCTGCTGCATCCCGTTTTCGGCCTGGCACCCTTTTTTCCAAACCCCTCCTTTGGTACCGTCGGATTTTGGATAATTAGTGCCATGCTGCAATTCGGGCGCCACTTTCAAACACCGCATTTTTCAGTTCTGCTCTTGGGGCTTTTGTGGAAATGCCCCGGGTACGGTACGTGTCACCGGTACTCATACTGGCTCCCCGTACAGTACGGGGACCAGTCTCGGACCAGTTTCAGCTGCTGTACTCGTACTCAGTGTGACTTGCCCCAGTTTCGGCATTCGGAATCCAAGACTTCGACTTTGTGTCTTTGCCACTGTGTCTGCGTCCGTAAAGTCCCTCAGTCGTGTCGAGTGAGTGAGTGTGTGCATGTGCTCTCACACACTCTCTCTCTCTCTCTCTCCTCTCCCTTGGCTCTCCCTGTCTCCCCCAGCCTCGCACTCGTCACAGAAACCGCCGCCCACAGACTTATGTTACATGCCCAGTTGGGCGATGTACATAAATAACCGAGGATCCGCAATGTGATGAAAAGGACTAAATGGACAATGCAGTGCAAGTGAAATCTCAACAAGCAGTGTACATCCTGATACATGCAAACATGGTGCTTTATAGAGAAGGGGAAGACTTAGATACAAGTCATGACCTGACCGGGACTGACCTCTATCACGTAGTGCAAGACAGCGCAGCAGAATGCTAGAATACCAATGACTAGCCCAATCAATGTCGCAACGCAGACCAAACATACATCATCCTCATCACAAGGTGTGCAGGGGCCTGGCGCTACACAGGAAGAATGCGCCAGGTCCAGATCATGCACAGACGAAGAAGAGGGGAACAGACAAAGAAGAGGGGGAGAGATGGGAATGTCGTCAACACCAAGTCTTCGTTACAAGTCCCAAATAATCCCTCGTCAAAATGTCTGAAGCCCAATGTGGAGTCTGGATCCGAATGTCACCAAGCCCGCTCTCTCCTAGTCTGCTGATGCAGTGAAGTCAGGTAGCGAGAGGGGGAGAGGGAGATGGTGGACTGAGAAGAGGAAGAAGAAGAACTCTCTCTCTCCCATGTGCCAGGTACTAACCTGTGAAGATGGCGCTGTGCTGCAGGTACCTCGAAGACGAAGCTGGAGTTATGGCGCTGCAGGTAAGTCTCCCTGGCCTCCGCCCAATCTCTCTCTCTCTCCAGTACTACTCTAGCTCCTACTAGCGCCCAGCGCTGAAGACTACTGCTAACGCTACTAGCGCCCAGCGCTGAAGACTACTGCTAGCGCTACTACTACTCCTGCAGCGCTCCTCCAGAGTGCTGCTGCCGAATCCTGAAGACTACCTCCTGCCTCCTGAACTGCACGTGAAGTGCCTGGGAAGTACCCAGGAACTACCTGCAGCCTGCAGGGCGGGCCTGTCCTATATAGTGCTGGCCCGTCCAGGAGGCTGCTCTTGCCAATGCCAAAACGTGCCAGACCCTGGCGTTGAAGCTCAACCAAGGGTTGTCTTGAAAACAGGCCCAAAATGGCCTGTGCTAAAACCCTGGTTTGGTGCCTGAGTTTCAGGGCAGGTCGATCTTATGAGGGCCCGGAAATGGCTCTCAGTTTCAGGCTGAAAAGACTCAGGGCCGGAAAGGCCCTGATTTAGGCTGAAACGGCACAGGGCCTGTAGGCCCTTGTTTTCAGGCTTTCAGGCTGAAACGACACAGGGCCTCTAGGCCCTTGTTTTCAGGCTTTCAGGCTGAAACGACACAGGGCCTGTAGGCCCTTGTTTTCAGGCTTTCGGGCTGAAAACGACACCGGCCTGAAAATGGCCCGTGCAGCCTGTTGCAGGCGCAGCATGTAACACTTATGTTGGAGAAGGTCCTCAGTCGGCAGGAAGAAAAGAGCAGCAAATTGAACAATATACTAAGTCACACCTACGACCTTATCCACAAAACCTGTTAGGACTATGCCACTCAGACAGTGCAACCCCTTAGAGCAGAATCTGAATCTGGAAAGTTGGTGGCGACGAAAGAGTCTGACGGTGAGGATGGAGGTGATGGAGGACATGGCAGAGGAGGAGAAAGAGAACAGGGATACACAGGGGGAGACAAGAGGGACAAAATTAAAATCAAGGTCCCTTCGACTTATCCTGGGAAAAGAGAGGAGCACCTGAAACAGTGGGTAGCGGTGGTTAGGACTAAGCTCTGGGCACAGAAGATTGAACCGCAGGCCCAGGTACTCATGGCCATTTCGTGCTTGGGAGGAGATGCAGAAGGAAACACCCAAACTCAAGACCTAGTTCCATCCCCATTTTGTATCTTCAAGAACACAAGAGCATCATGTGTTCACAACAGAGTGGTGATAGATTGACGGCTGCATGCCATCGATCTAAAGAGTGGCAACAGATCAATGGCGACAAGCTGTCAATCTATCTGCCATTGTCGTGAAGGACATTCCAAGTGATGTATCCACCAAGGCTGCACGGTTGAGTGTGCAAGCCCACCAAAGCTTGCAGTCATCCTCGTTGACAATTATGGCAATCAGGCCTGTCTGAGCAGAAGGGAACCCTTGACCGGAGAATTCTGCCAAAACGTGTCTTCCCAAGAGGTTGACATGCAAAAGTGGAAAAAAAAAACAAATCATGAGTAGCCAGCCCAAATGGCTGAATGGTATGCATATGTAACTGCTAGCAAACAGACCATGAGTTTGAATCCTTGAACATCAGATGCATACAATAATGTAAACAGGGAAGGGAGCCCTTCCAAAAAGAAAAAGGAAATGCAAGGAAATAAGCAATGAGAACAGTAATAAACCAAGTTGCGACATCTCACAGAAAACCAGACTTCATTGAGCCGAAATAGAGAGCAGAAATCAAAGCGAGTTTCACACCAAATGAACGAGCAAAGCATTGAAGTCTCTTGATAGTGAAACCCCTTCCCGGGGCCTCCAATCACCAATACAACAACAATGTAGCCCTCCTACAGGTGGCTGCACCACCGACTCTACCTCCTACGAATCCTATCAGACTAGCCTCCTCATGTCAGCAACTGGTTCAGTTGTCATCGTCCCAATGCCTCGTCAAGAACAGGTATGTGCCTTGTCACAATGCCTCTCTGCCTTCTCTCCCAGGCCCTCCTTCCACCAAGGACTCCCCACCACTCGGATATGGAGCAGGCAGCCCGGCTATGGCTGCTGCACTCCCCTTCTCCTACCTTGCTGCCACCGCACAGCTGCCTCCTCGTGCACAAGCGCCCACTGGCTGCTCAAGCAGCACTACGCAGGAATGTCTGGAATGCTGCTCCCTCCAGCCTTTTGTGCTGGCTGGAGAGGCCGAGCAGCCTCTGGCCAGGCTGCGCCCAGTCCCAGTTGCCTGCGCTCTGGGCCTTCCAGAATCTGCACGAGGCCCAGCACCTTCAACCATACTCGAGGGCTGGGCCTACCAGTTAGTTGAAGATGCTGCACACGTGGAGCAGCTACCTGGGGGACCAATTCTTCTCACGTTAGCCTGTATTCAGGCTCGCCTCATTTTCGCAGGCCTGCCTTCGCTTAGGGCAGTCGGGGCCTATTCCTGGCTGACCGTGGTGCTGAATCCTCACAAAACATTCAAAATACAAAAACAGCAGCTGCTTGTCTCTTATTTTTTCTTTGTAAGGAAAGGAAAACAAAAGGTCAGTTGGTACACCCATGAACGGTTGAAATACATACCCGAGTTCTAACCCAAACGGAACTAGACAATTAAACGAAAGACTTGCGGCCAGGGAGTGGGAGACTGGAGCTTGAGTGGGGCTCAGCAACAGGTGGCCGAAGATCAGCTGCTGAGAAGCTCCCTGACAGGGATTGCAGACGTATTCACAGAGCTACAGGGCCTTGCCACACAACATATGAAACGAAAAAAGAGCGAGTGCATCTTCTCACAGAAGCTGAAAAGATTCATTTGTTGCTATGAATAGTAACTAATGCATCTTTGCCACCTTTGTGGGTTTTTTCTTTTTTTCGTCTCATGTGTTGTCTGAAGAAGCCCACTGTCTTCCAATAATTAGAAAGTTAAAAAACATATGCACAAAAAAAAGAACAAAACCATATTCACCGGGCGACTATATCGACAAAAGGCAACCCTGTTTCCACATACTGCAGTCACGTTCACGCATGCTAAAAAGTGTGCAGAACACAGCAGCATTAAACGCAATCAATCAATTGCATCACTGCAGAACACATGTGGGGTTGAGACTCGAGAGGCGCCCTTCAAGACATCCTTTTAAACTTGGAAAAAATTGGAACCATACAGTAAAAATTGGCATGACCCCTATGCAAGGACGACACACAGAACTTCGGAAATTGTCCAAGTTGACAGAAAAGAAAAACGAAAGGCGGGATTGAGACGTCACATTTACAGAATTTCCAAGGATAAATATTAAATATACATCCATTAACTGCATGATGGCAGACTACAAGTAGGGTTGAAAGGCAGTGTGAGTGTTCAGTTTAAGTATCCTTTGGCTTGCATGAAAAGGAACCGACTGGTCCTCCCCAGAATGGACACGGAGCGAGGGCGATAAGGACCTTTTCTTAAACCACCACTACCTTTCCCATACAACGACCGCAAGCCCCTCACCACGAGTTTCCCAGGCCAGAAATGCAACAAAGGCCACCGATGAAATTTATCAACTGCGGCCCAACGGCGGCCCAGCCCCCGAAGAATGCCGTATAAGTTATATTCCCACTCGGGACTACACCGTGAAAGGTAGTGGTTGAAATGGTTTCCACCTTTGCAGTAGCAGATGCAGATCCCAGGGCTCGATCCCTAGACCTGCCCTGAACCCGTGTACAGTACACTTTGCCCCACCAATGTTTGAACCTGTGACCAGCCTCTAAGTTGTCTGTCTAACGTTGTCGTGGATTTGAGGGATGAGTAGGGTTCGAGCTACTTACCTGTAGGGGAGAAGTCGTAGCCTTAGTCAAAGCTGTTACAGTACCGAAACGGAAAGTAGAAGGTCTAGAGCTTTCTAGGGCTGCCCCTTCGAGAGTCTCAGAAGCAGTCCGTAGGCAAGTGGCCAAGTGGGTAGACTTACCAAGTCTAGTCAGCGGTACCAGTCCCAGTCACACCTTGTCCAGTCAGCAAGTACCATGTGGGACTGTGTACCATGGGCCCAGTCGAAGGAGGCAGATAAGCGACCAACAGAAGTACAAATCAAGAGGCAGCGTCCAGCCATTCATTCATTCAGACTGCGAGCCGTGCGGAAGCGCTGCCAGAGCGACTTGTGCAAGGAGGTCTGCGAGTGCCCGAGGAAGAAAAGGGCTGAAGAGAGACGAAGCGGCCATAGCCGCCAGTTAGTGTTAGAGGTAGAGTGCAGCCATAGCTGCTACAGGTTAGAGGTAGTTTACAGCATGTGTATGAGTGAGTGTGCAGTGAGTTATGTGCCTGTGTGGGATATCCAGGGAGATCCAGAGTTGCGTGCGTATGAACAGTGCCGAGGGTACAGCATGGAAGAGTGATGTGTAGGCGCTCAGGCGCCATAGCGAATTTGAAGTGAGTTTGTATCTGAACTGTGTTCCCGGCCTTAACATCTCTAAGCTTGTAAGGGCACCTGGGGCCAGTGTGGATTGCCATCTGTTTACATGCATGCGGAATAAAGAAGAAGACGAGGCTGATTGCATGGTGGTTAAGGGGGGGGGGGGAAAAAGAAGCAAGTAGAGGGTTGAAAGGTCACATTTTCAGAATTTCCAGCATCAATTCTTGTCGAGCATCCGGATAGAAGGGGTTGCCTCTTCTTCTTTTTTGAAGTTATTCATGACTGTGACAGATGGTTCTGGATTCGCAGGTGCGAGTCTCACATGTTGACACATGATGCCTGGCAGCTGGGACCATAATTGGAGAGAGAGGGGGAGAAGGATGAGGACAGAAGAGTGTGCCTCTTCTTTTTCTAGTTATTCATGACTGTGACTGATGGTTCTGGATTCACAGGTATGCTTCTTTCACTTTTTCAAGTTATTCATGACTCCTCAGAATGCTTCTTTCGCTTTTAAAGAAGGTAGTCCCTGACCTCATTGTCTCTGACAGGGTATGGACTCTAAAATCTAGATCTCCTTCTATATACATAAGAGGACTACAAACGAGGGGCTACGGCAAACTGTTTCGTCTGAGTTTCACCGACTCATCAGGAGACTGAATCCTCAACAATCTGCAGAATCCCCTAACTCATTACACAACAAGTGATAATCCACCTTAACCCTGGTTGTGGTTAAGCATCAACGATATATATATATAGTCAAAAAGAGCTGCCCGGTAAACCGTAGGCAGAGAGGGAGAAGAGGACAACAAACGAGGGGCTGTGGCAAACTGTTTCGTCGGAGTTTATATATATATATAGCCTCCTGATGAGTCGGTGAACAAACGAGGGGCTGTGGCAAACTGTTTCGTCGGAGTTTATATATATATATAGCCTCCTGATGAGTCGGTGAAACTCCAACGAAACAGTTTGTCACAGCCCCTCGTTTGTTGTCCTCTTCTCTCTCTCTGCCTACGGTTTACCGGGCAGTTCTATTTATATATATATCGTCACATATATATCGTCACAAATATATATATATATAAACAGTTTGTCACAGCCCCTCGTTTGTTGTCCTCTTCTCTCTCTCTGCCTACGGTTTACCGGGCAGTTCTGTTTGTGACGATATATGCTACGACTTCGCTAGCTTCCTGCTACGGTTTTTTCCGGTCAGGTCGAGCGGCAGTGGTCGAGGCCGTTACTAGGCGGCCATGCTGTGCCTCTAGTGCCAGCGGCGTGTCTGGAGTGTATTTTTTGGCTGTGACAGAC
>BFEA01000250.1:515962-546247 GCA_003427395.1 Chara braunii
GGAAAAACGTCGTGGTGCTTTCGAAGCAGGTCACAAACAACGAACTTTACGTCGGTTGTGAGCCGCACAAGTTTCTCAGTGTCTGTGTCAGCGCGAGACGTATGTATGGACTCGTCGGTGGACGGTTGAGGAACATTGGAACCCAAACGAGTATCCGCAAGCTGAAGGGTAGAAGTGCAGATAAAAGCCGTGAAGATGGTGGAAGAGTCAGGGAGATCGAGCTCCAAGAAGATGAGCTCAATGTTAAGGCAGAGTGGATCGCAGCGCAGAAGATCCATGACGTTCATCGAGTAAACGGGGACATCCTCCTGACGCAGAAAGTGAGCAAACAGACGCGAGGACATGAAGGTGATGTAGGGATGGGCCCCAGAGGGGGCGGGGGTCCTAGGGAGGAAGGTCAGAAGAGTTGTCGTCCGTGGTGCTGAGGAAGGGGACGCAATAGGTATGACCGCACGGAGAACAAGTGTCTCGGCCGCCCATTCAGCCTCTGTGCTACAAAACTTGCTAGACCAGAGAGTGCTAAGGACAAAGTCATACCGAGTTTCCAACACATTGAAGAATGCAGAGGAGTGGTAGCGGCGAGATGCCTGGTATTATTCGAAACTGGAGGGTAAGTGAGAAATGGAGGTCAGAGATCGTCTGATCGAAGAAGCATTGTGTCTTGTTATCTCCGATGGTAATGGAGATAGGAGAACGAGACCCAAACGTAGTCAGATAGGCTCCTTAGCCACGTGAGGGTGAAAGAAATATTTCGGTGAGCCGGAGTTTCTTAAAGCGTGGTACACCCTCAGGGATGTCCCGAGGCGAATGAGAATGATAGGGAGGGTGCGATCAGGGTCTGAGAGCAGAGTGAGAAAACAACGCATGACGTTTATGTGTCTCATGAGTTGCTCCTCACGAGCATGAAGAACGATAAAATCCAAGAGAGATGACACAACGTCATCACGAGTAGCCAACTGAATGCTATAGCGAGTTGTCCAAATGACGCGACGCGTTGAAGCACAACTTCCATCTATACAGCGTGCCAAGTCGAGCCCGCTAGGATAGCCCTCCCTCAAACTGCTCTGAGGGGTAATACAGGCAGCAACCTCTTTCGACTGGAGAATATTCTCACCATCAAAGATATGCCTCGTCTGACTAATTATGGTTGGTGGTAAGCAGTAATCCCCCACACTCATAGAGGTATATGCCACATCATCATTTACAGCCCTTTCTGGTAGTGCATAAAAATGTCGCTAAGTACAACGCTCAGAATCAACGGCACCTTTCATTTAAAACGGAGGGGAAGCACCGACTAGTGGCATTTACATTTATAATCAGTAAGTAAATAATTCTCTGGGCCGTTGTCACATAATACGTCATCTCAAGATTAATACAAAGATTTTCTTATCGGTGTCTCTCAGCGTGAACCCTCCGCCAAAATTGTACTAGTGGCACAACTTACTCGAATGATGAACGGTGTATTAGTCGGTGGTAGCTTCTCCCTGTGAGCTTTCTCAAGGGGAACTAGCAGTGACAACTGTCACCTATTCTGATATTAACGAAAAACTCGTTCTTCATATCAGTCAGGTGATGCACTAGCTCTCGTTACCCTAGTCAATACTTTGACAGAGAGTGGCTAACATTTACCCCTAAATGAGTCCTTGACTAGTGGGAATTCAACCGAACGTCTAGCTCAAAATAAAAACCGTGCATGACTAGTATCAACCTTCAATTAAACATTATGCAGAACACCGCTGATTTGAGCAGACTTCGAGATTTTATCGGATTCATTGCTGGCCGTGAGCCCCGCTTGAGTAGTATTCGTCTAACAACCAATGTCAGGGCCTTATTCGCATAAGAACTGCCATTTCGTCAAAATGGACATCTTTTTTTTTTTGAACAAAATTGAAACCGAGTTTTTTGGTCGAAAACTCGTCAAGATTTGTTGTTCTCGAGGGTCCAGCGTTTGTAAAATGCTGGACCCCCTGGCTGTACATGGACCTAGCTTGAGACCAGGCACCTCCAGGCAGTCCTGCCTGGAGGTGCCTGGTCTCAAGCTAGGTCCATGTACAACCAGGGGGTCCAACGTTTGTTTTACAAATGCTGGACCCTCAATAACAACAAATTTTGACGAGTTTTCAGCCAAAAAACTCGATTTCAATTTCGTTCAAAAAATAAAAAATGTCCATTTTGACAAAATGGTCGTTTAAGGTGAATACCAACAGTCAAGGCAAGTGAGGCTATTCATGCGAAAACAAAACGAACTCAGAGAGTTTGAAAGAAGGGGGCTTTCCCCAACGAGATGCGTGGCACTCTGAGTGATATTCGTGCTTGAGGGAACCCTCTCGCACTTCTTCAGTCCCCATCCAACAGATACTTTATCACCAAATAAGCTATTCTTCGCAACAATACTTGTTTTTTGCCCATCAATCACATCAAGGAGAGGTAGGGTACTCTGGAAGCCACGTTCAGGCCGTCTCTCTTTTGGAGGGCGGCTCACTCGTCTCCCGTCGACTCACCTGCCTCCTCCTTGGAGTGGGTGACAGGGTTGGACTAAACCAGACCGATCAATGATCAAACTCACTTTCAAGACCTGGTATAGTTGGGGTATTCGGATAAGGACATAGTCTCAGGCGTTGTCAGAAGTGGTTGTCATGCAATTGAGGCTGGACGTCTCACCATGCCGTCGACTAATTAGAACTTCGATTGCCAACCCTGACGAATTCAATCCATCGTCTTGATCCCACTTCTGACCTCAGTTAACCCCAGTATGTGAACTTTCGCAAGGGAAGTCCCTCGACAACAAAGAAAAACAACATTGCCAATCAAGTTGCGTCAAATGACGATACTTAGGGGAAGGATAGCAGGTGTATAAATCAGAAGCTCAGGCCAGGAGTGAAAAAGACCCGATCAGGGATCCGTATCAGGGGTAAGCGCAGTATTATCTAGTAGGTGGAAAACGACCTTTCGACTCAAATCAAGAACTTCAATACTTGACATGTCCGATTGTTGTCCAATGGATTAACTAATGTCATCGTCATTGACAGTACAAACCTCAGAAAGCGAACAACCTACCAATACCTTCTATCATCTGTGCCAAAGAAAATCATGACTAATTACCAGGCAATAAGCAGAGACATAGAGCAGAGCTATGGTACGCACTCAACTAGTCTCATCAGGGTACTTGTGCCCATTACCAGCACTCCCCATTACATCAGACCCCAGTGCACTCTCATTACCCTCGTCTCTCCCTCCGTCATTTACTGTAGAGGCTAAGTTTACAAGGGTTGCAACTAAATGCCTGGAGGCGTGAAAACGCTCACATCAGACCCCAGGCTGGTCCCCTACGACGACAAACGTAACAAGAAAGCAAAACGACTTAATGTGGAAGTTACGTAGAAGATGATGTGGGTCTTTAGAGTTCTCTTCGAGAGGGCGGTCAATCGTGTGTCTAATCGACTAACTCTCTGTCGGGGTTTTCTTTCTTTTACTTGGGCACCCTTCTCCCATCAACTCCTTTGCATCAGAACATAGCTAACCTTTCGCAAGGACGAAGAGAGGCACGGACTGTGCGTTGTCTTGTTGACTTCAACATATAAACTCGTTTAGGCATCCCGCAAAAGAGTTTAGATCCCATAGTTACCGTATGTTGCCAGCGCCCGACTTGTCTCTGCCACTCAATCCCCGGTCCGTATCCATTTCAACATCAATTATCTTGAAGAGATTCCCCGTCAGCGTGGACTGCGTCTTTGGTACTCTGCATGTACGCCCATGTCGTGAGACTCATACAGCATCACCCTTTCTCTCCGTGTGATTCTGCTCGTAACCAACGCCCTCGCCAATCTCATGGTTCGTTGATATCTTACTGGTTCTACGCCCCGACCGATCGCGTTGTGGCTATGACACATGTCTTGCTGATACTGTCTCTCTCTGTGTAATGGTCGGCGGGAAGACCCGGCTAATCCCCCACAAGATTGCAAAGTTTTTGCTGAGAACACCCCCCAACCCCAACCCCCCCCCCCCTATGCCCGCCCTCTCTCTCTCTCTCTCTCTCTCCCCCCCCCCCCCCCCCCCCCTTTCCGCAATGAGATGACGTAAACCAATAATAATGAAAGGGCTCAGTTCTTCCTCTCTTGTGTCTGACTTTCGTGTCCCTCCTCTCACTTCCCTTTCTCATGGTCGTTGCTCGTGTCTTTTTCCCTGTAACTACCTGGTCATCTGTGTCTCTCCCCCCACACGTACCTCGTAGCCATGCGTCTCTCGTTCACTGTCCCGGAGCCTCAAGTCCTTTACTGTCGCACGCTTGCCTCCGGGCCCTCTCTCTCGCGTGAATCTCCCACAAACCCTGCCTGCGCGAGGATTTACTGCCTGTTTACCTGTCGTCGCGAGTCGGCCTCAGGACCCCTCTCCACTGGCTCTATAGGCAGGTGATCTCGTCTCCACTGCTCTAGATCATGGTAGGATTGTATCTTCGCTTCGCTCATCTCGCTCTCCCCACCAGAGTCCCTATCCAGATGAGCCTGTTCTCTATCTACTGTACCAGTAGAGGTATCGACCTTGTGATATGCGACTATTACCCGCATCTCCGCTATCATGCCGTTCCTCCTGCAACGTTTCTTCGCGCGGTCCTTGGCCTCATTGACTGTCGCCTGCAGCTTCGGATTAACCCTCATCTCCTCTTCCTTAGCCCCTTCCATGTTGATCTTCAACTTGACCTCTGCTCCCCCGTCGTAGTCGAGAATCGTAGTGATCCAGGGCCCCTCCCTGGACATTGGCCTCCAACGCGTCAGGAGGTTCCAACAGTCCGGCCTGTAGTTGTCCAGAGTCATTTGACGCCCTCTCTACGATAACCAAAGCCTCTACTAACTCTCCGCTCCTCTACTCACACAGCCTGCACCAGAAACTCGCTAACTGGACCCAGACTGTCCAGGCCCAGAAGCGGCATAGCTATTTCAGCCCACTGAGCAGCGAGTCACTGACCGGCAACCCGGAGACCCAATGAATTTCTTTTATAGCGCCCAAGGGCGCCGACCTCCCTGTGTACAGAACGGGGTCTCAAATACTACATTTTAATAATTTGTAACTAAAAAATTAATTAAATTCGATAAGATTAAAAAAATAAATAATAAATCAAAAGGGTCGAGAAACTTCATGGCGCCCATACCGCCATCTGCAGTCAGTCACATATCCCCTCGTCATCGGCATGAGTCGACAATAGACCCGACGCGGTGCTCCCATAACGGGATACCAATCGAAGCTCTCCTGCCCTCAAAACTGATTGCTGACCTTACCCTTGATGGGTACCCCATTGCGATGGTAAGGAGGGGGCTTATAACGTCCTATGGGAGGTGATAAGCTTTCCTACCAACGAGGCCCCGGGTACTCCCATTTTAGGAGCCCTTATCACAATACTCAGCAGATGATACCTAAGGTAAGAGAAGCGTGGAAGGTCAAGCCAACCTCAACCGTTTATTCGCAATTACGATTCGAAAAATGAACCGTTCATTCCCCCACAGGGAGGCTGAAGGAAAACAGTATGAAGAGACAATGACAAAATAAAAGGGAAACACAAAAAAAGAAAAGAAAACGTAGCGCCTCAGCCTCTTCAGAGCTCTCTGATTTAAGAGAAAACCACGATCTGCAGCATCGCTATCTCTTCCCTCTTTTTTTCTTAGTTTTTTCTTCTTTTTTTCCTTTCGTGACCGCGGCCACCACACCTACCCTGCAACCCAACTACAGGGGTTTGACACGCAGCTCGAAGTGGCTGCCCCAAATTTTCACTATCACGCCCCAAAGCGAGCCAAACAATCTTAGCCACAGGCTACCCACGCTCTGCTGTACAACAGGGCACCGAGCCTGCGTGGGGTTATCTGGCAAGAAACTGGTAAGTAATCGGAGGGCCGGGACACCGTGCCCTCCGACAACGGCGGTAGTGTGATGAGTGGTCAATCAATGTTTGGAGAGACGTCTGAGGGTTATGCTTGATGTTAATCAGTTGTCTTTTCACTGTATAACTCTATTGTGTCCAGGTGTGAGGGTATGCATGTGCCAAGTTATGTTAAATGTGAGGAAGGAGGGGCTCCGTCCCCTCCCCCTCTGGCCCCCCCCCGACCTCCCCCCGCCCCCATGATGTGGGAATGTATATGGAACAAAATGATGAAAGTTTGACGGTGGTAGTGTGAGGAGGAGTCGTTCAATGTTTGGAGGGAGGTTCGAGAGTCATGCTTTATTTCATCACTTGTAATTCAGCTGCATAATTTTCAGTTGTATTCAAATGCAACGGTATATATGCGTCAAGTCATGTTAAGTGCGTAATATGGGAATGTATATGGAAGTTAATAATGGAACAAAATTGTGTGTTTTTTTTTGGGCATATTTATGATGTGCTTGGACATATGAAATAATCAAGTTTGGACGGTGGTACAAAAACGAGGTCCTATTTGTTGTTCACAAAGAGGTTTTAATCGATATAAGTTTATCGCAATGATGTAGTCCGAAAGTCGAGTGGTAGTTCGAACGTACAAGCGGTTGGGAACATTGATGTCTTACGAGCGGGTTTCTTGGAACTAGGGCATACAAAAAAACAAATGAAATGTGACCACTCACACACGCACCCAAAAGAATGTGCGAGGTTGCAGAAATGCGCATCATTATTATTTCGATCTAAAAAATTGGGTCCTCAAGTTAAACACTCGTATCTCCTCATCAACTCGCTTCTCTCCACAAACATTGCGGCAATGGATTGACACTTGTCATGATGAAACGACAATCGCAAGTTGAAGAAGAACAAGGAAGAAGAGGCGATATGAGTAATGAAGAGAAGAGGAACGATATCTCATCTGCACTTAATGCAATACAGGAGATAAAGCACACCATTGGACAATACATGAACGAAGGAAGAAGAGGTACGGCGAGTGGTTGGAACCGAGCAGAAGGAGAAAGAGGGCGACGTGGTGTAGCGCTACCCGCAATTACGAAGATCAAACTTTTTTTTATTTGGAAAAAATCCAACCTCGGTATACTAGTGGGGTTGATATGAGCAAACCACCCTGGTACGCCCTGTTGGGACACTATATGTTGTGGCAATGCTAGAGGGAAGAGGATGAAGGCATTTGTTGCGGGGGAAGCAATGTGCGTCATAGATATTGGGTAGTGGCAAGGGGCTTAGTTTATGTTTGGAGAGAGGTTTTTGCCGATGTAACCTTTCCATGTTGTGGTCCAAAAAATGAGCCATATCTAGAACATACTAGTGGTTGGGACCATTGACGTCCAACAAGCAGATCTTCTTGGAAACAGGAATGAGATGCGTCCTAGTATGGGCACATACGAGATGTGCTTAGCAGCTTATGAAATCCTAATATTTCCTATAATCCATCCATATGACTCTTCGTCCTGGTTACGCCCTTGTCTTTCACTTTTGTTTTTCCTCTCCTCCCCCCCCCCCCCCCCCCCCTTTTTTCCCAACCACTATTCATTGACCTTACTTCCCTTCTTTTCCATTGCTATTCTCCTTCGTCTTTCTTCCATCTTTTTTATTTTTTTCTTAATCACCTTATCTGTTTTTTATTGGGGTTATTATACTGGGATTTGAAACTCATGCATCTTCATTTTTATATTTTATTAATTACCGAAATACATACCTTTGTTTGCTTTTTTTTTTTTCTCTTGCTTTTAGAGCCAGATAGGGGAAAACTTCCCTTCTGCTGCTCTTGATCACCTCTTGTTGCTTGTCTTTCTTCTTTTCCTCTCTTGCTCCTCTTCCCTTTTTTTCTCGCTTTCTTCGTTACTTGATAGTGAGAAAACCTTTTCCTTGCCCTTGCCTTCTCCTTTTCTTCTCATGCCCCTCTTACTTCCTTTCTTCATCACCAGATAGAACTTGGTCACCTTTTGTTGTGTGTCTCCTTTTCCGCTCTTTCTTCTTTTTCTCTGTTGTGGAGCACATCGACTCTCGCCTTTCTTGGCAAAAGCGGAGAGCCCTCCCGACCACATTATGCACTGAGTTTTTCAGAAAGAGAGACGACTTTGAGACAACTCGAAAATGGTCTCGCATGTCACTTAGACGGACGAGGTTACGTTGTAGGTGCTGATCTAGCCGAGTGCGCTAGTGACAAGACAAATTGTTCGTGAGGCACACAACTTACCTTCCCTAAGGGGTTATCACCGCCTTTAGGGGCGTATTTTTACTGAGCTACTCACCCACATACATAAGTTTTTATATGCAATCGTAGACGTAGATCGGTCGAGGTTGTTTTCTCACTCGTTGCAGTACAGGTATGATTGGTTAAAACGTCGTATGAACGTGGATGTCCTTCGTTCCTTAGGACACTATTTCCTAAGTAGGAAAACATATCGGTCGGTTAGAATGGTATCAACCAAGGGTGAAACCTACAAGCATTCTTTGTACCTTAGGCACATGACTTAGAAAGGAGTTACCACAATAGTTAAACTCAACTACATTGATGTAGATCAACCATAGTCGATAGAAAAACATATATACGCAAAAAAAAATAGTTTTATGACTATTTACTCCCGTGTCCTCAACATAAACTTTGAATATAAGAGTATTAAGAGGACATGACGTCAATATTAAAATCAATATATTTCATATCCAATCATATAAAACCGGCTCAGGGAGCGTTGGGAAGAACGCCAAGCTGATATGAAAACCGATTGTGATTGGTTTTAACCTGATAAGATGATCTGCCAAAGTTAATTTTCTCACTCCCTATTTGATCGAAAAGACTTAAGTTTTGCTCCATCCATGACGACGACGAGTCATTTGGCATGTCAGACAGACGAGTTGAATAGTGGGAAACATCTTAAAAACTTAACACTTTACATACGAGTAGGTCCGTCGACGTGTCAAATTTTCGCTTATCTATTGTGGTTATAGTAATTGAAACATATACATATGACTCATACGTCAGGTTTTTGAATCGCGCTCTAGTAAGTTTTATATTCGCAAGATGTGGGTTCACTAATCACCAATATATAGTGATTAGACTCAAAGATGTATTTTATCTTCACTCCTAACAATAAGGTTGTCACCACAACCGGGCCTCTCGCCAAGCTACGTCGGGACCTTATCAAGCTACAAGAAAACAATTCATCGTAGTCGAAGGGGCCTAACTGTTATTATCAACCTTTGAGGTTATTTTATCAGGTGTGCATTTTACCCCTCAGTGCTTGAGCATGACAATGCCATCATCGGGGTAAGTTGGATACTTTCCACCTTGTTGACGATACATAAGAGTTTTTTTTTTTTTTTACCCCTCAAAGTTGAAGCGTGGTGGCCCAATCATTGTGGCAAGCCAAACACCATCGATCTGGCGGCTTCATATTAGTGAAGTCTGTAGTTACATCCACCCACTGTATTAGTGGCAACCTGCATACGCCTGAGTCTCCAACTAGTCAAGGCGTGCAAACAAATCACCATAAAAAATCAGAGTCGCGAGAAAGGTCCCTTGCATAGGGGCTATGCCGATTTCAGCACGACTAATCTCGATCTTGCGATCTTTCGATTGAGTGGTCGAAATTTACCATGCCCTTATATAATTTCAGCCCTTCCGGTCGCTCCACTCCAAAAGGAGTTAGCCCACATAGGACAGGCCAAATTCGATCCCTGCATTTGCAACATGCGAGTTACGATTTGATGTGTTACCTACTAGGCTAACTCCTACCTAGGAAGTAGGTAATGCTTCTATATCAAGAGTTGTGTTTCCTTGTGGATCGCTCATCTGTGGTTTAGTAGGCTTCGCCTCCTCCATTCACTTAACGAGTACTCAACCTAGTAGTACATGAGAACGCTTAGGTTTCGTGTCGCAAACATGACTTTAAACCCCTACAAACCCACTTTTTATAAACTAATAGGGATGGGCATAAACTTTACTTAAACTATAAACAAAATAATAAAAAAAATAAATTGGGTGGCTCATTCCTTCTATGGCGAGGCCCCGTACCTCGCGCGACTGTCCTTTCTAGGCATTTTGACCCTACATCACACGAGTGTCTCCCATTTTAAGTAGGATAGGTTTAGATTTACTATTTCAATAGTCACGTGTTTCTGCAGCCTTGCCAAAAGCGGAATACAATCGGTGACACCGCCAGTCATCATGCATCACTCTCAAATGTTGGCAATCATTCAGATTTTATATTTAAGAAACGTTTTGGCCTCTTGATCACATGTTTGGTCTCATTGTCTTCTTCCTTTCCCTTCCTTTCTTCATTATCAGATGGGAGAAAACCCCTTTTGCTCTTTTGATTTCTCATTTTTCTCATTTGCTTCTCTTCCTCTATTCATTGCCAGATGGGAAGTAAATGTCAATTGTCTTCCTTGTCTTCCCATTATTTTCTTACTTGTTTTTTTTTTTTTTTTTTTTAACCAACAAAAAATTATATCTGCTTATGAAAAACAAGAAGGTCCTTTCTTCATTTTCAGGTCGAAAAAATAAATAAATTCAGCCAGCTTGCATCTACATACTGAAAAGAACAAGGCAGGGGTTGATTTTGTGGGGTCCCCCTGTTGATTGCGCGCCAAGTTCTCAAGGACATTTCAACACAACCTCCCCCACATTCCCAAAAAAAAAAAAAAAAAGATAAGGGAAGAAAAATATTTCAACTAGTTCTTTTTAGATTGCATTATCAACGGACAACGTTTACGAGGTTCAACTAATGTGTTGGATTTCCGCTTCCTACTACGTGTGTTTTTTCTATTAGATCGTTTTTTCTTTTTACTATATCGTATTTTGTCTCCACCTTCACCATGCGTTTCTGCTTTTTTCCCTATTGTGTCTTAAAATAAATGATGTACCTCCACCTTTCAATTTATTACTCAACTTCTCTTTATGTCTGATGACATTCTTTCATTGCCACTTTCCTAAATGTATCTGACTACAATTATAACGAAAACCTAAATGAATCCGACCGTAATCACATCCAAAACTTAGTAGAAAACAATTCTTATCTGAGGGTGCTTTGATTTGATTTTTTTTTTTTCTTTTCTTTGCTCTTTTTGTCGGTAAAACTTTAGTTCTTACTCTTAATTCCTTTTCCCCTCCAAAGGCGAAGTCCCACTTACTCGAATTTTCAATCACTCCATCTTTTTTTTTTTTTTTTTTTTTAATCATCCCACTTCATTTTAGATCAAGATGAGTTCATTGCTCTCTAACTTTGAAACCCATTCGCTTCGTCCTTTTTTTTCTCTCCTTCCTGCATTTGCCGCCATAATTGTTATTCTTATTTGCCCTTATTTCCTGCTCATTCCCACGTTCACTCCCCCCCTTCTTCTTGTCGATGTACAATGTTGTTCGACTAGGTAACACATTGTAGCCGTTTTGGGCTCCTTGTCTTTTTATTTTTATTTTTAATACTTATATCCTACGTAGCACCGTGCTTGCATTCGGAGGTGAACGCGAACATGTTCGCCTGAACGCGAACAAGCGTTAAAAAAACTCAAAATGCAAACAAGCATCAAAAACCCTCCGAAGCGTTAAAAAAAATACACATTTCAGAAAAATATGAAAAAACTATATGTTATGTAAAATAACAATACAAACAACTTTTGCCTTCGAGTCATGTTCCAATTTGTAGCCAATCATGAGTTAAAAATAAAAAACCAAAACAATATATATATATTATATATATACAGGGTAACCGGCATTCGGGACGGGCCGAACGCCCGAACCCGAACGCCCGAACGTACAGGACCCCTTCGGAAGGCGTTCGGCCGTTCGGGCCGAACACCGACAAAAAAAAAAAAAAAAAAAAAANAAAAAAAAAAAAAAAAAAAAAAAATTCAAAAAATTCCAAAAAAACATATGTTAGGGAAAACAATAAACCAAACAACATTTGTCTGGGCACTACATCCAAATTCTTTACCAAATTTGAATTAAAAATTAAATACAGAAAATAAACACTATGATAAAAATAAGAAAAAATGTTAAATCCGCACCTGCGTTCGGCATTTCGTTACCGAAATCGCACTTCGGGATTTTGAGATTTTACTTAGCCGTTTTTCAAAGTTATATCCGCACGTGCATTCGGGATTTCGATACCGAAATCGCACTTTGGGATTTCGGGATTTTACTCGACCGTTTCTCGAAGTTATACCCGCACGTGCGTTCGGGATTTCGTTACCGAAATCAAACTTCAGGATTTCGGGATTTTACTTAGCCATTTCTCGAAATTATATCCGGACATACGTTCGGGATTCGCTACTGAAATTGCACTTTGGGATTTCAGGATCTTACTTAGCCATTTCTCGAAATTATATTCAGACGTACGTTCGGGATTTCGTTACTGAAATTGCATTTCGGGATTTTACTTAGCCGTTTCTCGAAGTTATATCCATACGTATGTTCGGGAACTCGCCACCGAAATCGCACGTCGGGATTTCATGATTTTACTTGGCCGTTTCTCGAAATTATATCCGGACGTACGTTCACGATTTCGCTACCGAAGTCGCACTTCGAGATTTCAGGATTTTACTTAGCCGTTTCTCGAAGTTATATCCACACGTGCGTTTGGTATTTCGTTGGGATTTTACTTAGCCGTTTCTCAAAGTTATATGTAGGCATACGTTCAGGATTTCACTACCGAAATCGCACTTCGGGATTTCGGGATTTTACTTAGCCGTTTCTCGAAGTTATATCCGGACGTACATTCAGGAGTTCGCTACCGAAATCGCACTTCGGATTTCAGGATTTTACTTAGCTGTTTGTCGAAGTTATTAGGGATTTTGCCACTGAAATCGCACCTCAGGATTTTGGGATTTTACTTAGCCGTTTCCCGAAGTTATATTCGAACGTACGTTCGGGATTTCGTTACCGAAATCGCACTTCGGGATTTCAGAATTTTACTTAGCCGCTTCTCGAACTTATATCTGGACGTACGTTCGGGATTTCGCTACCGAAATTGCACTTCGGGATTTCGGGATTTTACTTAGCCGTTTCTCGAAATTATATTTGGACGTACGTTTCTGATTTCGCTACTGAAATCACACTTCCAGATTTCGGGATTTTACTTAGCCGTTTCTCGAAATTATATTCGGACGTACGTTCAGGATTTCGCTACCGAAATCGCACTTTGGGATTTCGGGATTTTACTTAGTCTTTTGTCGAAGTTATATTCGGACGTACCTTCGGGATTTTGCCACCGAAATCGCACTTCGGGATTTCAGGATTTTACTTAGCCGTTTCTCAAAATTATATTCAGATGTACGTTGGGGATTTCGGTACTGAAATTGCACTTTGGGATTTTACTTAGTTGTTTATCGAAGATATATGCACACGTTCGTTCGGGATTTCGCCACCGAAATCGCACGTCAGGATTTCAGGATTTTACTTAGTAGTTTCTCGAAATTATATCCGGACATATGTTTGGGATTTCGCTACCGAAATCGTACTTCAGGATTTCAGGATTTTACTTAGTCGTTTCTCGAAGTTATATCCACACGTGCATTTGGTATTTCGTTGGAATTTTATTTAGTCGTTTCTCGAAGTTATATCTAGGCATACGTTCGGGATTTCACTATTGAAATCGTACTTCGGGATTTTGGGATTTCACTTAGCCGTTTCTCGAAGTTATATCCGGACGTACATTCAGGATTTCGCTACCGAAATCGCACTTCTGGATTTCGGGATTTTACTTAGCCGTTTCTCGAAGTTATATCCGGACGTACGTTCGGGATTTCGCCACCGAGATCGCACCTCAGGATTTCGGGATTTTACTTAGTCGTTTCTCAAAATTATATTCGAACGTACGTTTGGGATTTCTCTACCGAAATCGCACTTCGGGATTTCAAGATTTTACTTAGCCGTTTCTCGAAGTTGTATCCGGACGTACGTTCGGGATTTCGCTACCGAAATTGCACTTCGGGATTTCGGGATTTTACTTAGCCGTTTCTCGAAATTATATTTGGACGTACGTTCCGGGTTTCGCTACTGAAATCACACTTCGGGATTTTGGGATTTTACTTAGCCGTTTCTCGAAATTATATCCGGACGTACTTTCGGGATTTCGCTACCGAAATCGCACTTCGGCACTTCGGGATTTCGGGATTTCAGGAGGTGTTTGTCCTTGCTTTCCACGGAAATCATCGTGATGACACCAAATTGATTTCGCATAAGGCTGATTTTTTCATTTGACAAGGTAAAACACCTCCTTGAATCAAACAATCAACAAAAAAACACATGTTAATATTGTTATTTAAACTTATTTCTGTAAAACTTAACAAAAAACAAGATGTATTAAGCATAGACACAATCAAAGAATTAACATTAGAGAAAACTTTTAAAATTTCCCAAAAAAAAAAATAAAATCAAAATTTGTTGGATTTTTTAGACGTCAGGAGAAAGGTTATCAGACGCACGAAAAATATATTTTCTATCATATTGTTAATATATGTACTTACCTCATTGAACAATCGAGATTCAATTATGAAGTTTGCGTTGCTCATGCGCGTCCAAGTTTGAAAACGCGTGCGACATGAAATGGGCTCTTTCATATTTGACATAGTAACTTGAGTTTCTTCCGAGTCCTCGGCTTCAATTGATTTTTCTCTGCCATCGCCCAAGTTATCTTCACTATTACACTCTGGGAGATGTTTTTTACACCATCTGCATTTTGACGCCGGTGTTTCTGGGCAACCTTTGACGATTGCACCAACAGCAGTCTGATAAAGATCAACATCATTATTGACACATCTTGATATACAGACTTTGAAGTGGTCGTCGGCCTGACAGAACCTTCCAGATAGTTCATTCTTACAAGTCTTTGAATGGTTGAGTGCTTCTTCCAGCAGAGGATACCAGAATGTATCTTGCACCTGCATTAAAAAAACATTCAAGAAAGTAATTCCTATTAAATTGGAGCAAATAGCATCAAACCAGTATACAAGTTTGCTCCTTATTGCTAACATTATAGGAGGTCCACCATAGCCATGTCCAACATCTTCTTCCTCTTCCTCCACCTCATGGCTATGACGGACATCACGGCCCAACCCCTGATGTTCAAAAGACAACGCAAAGTTCTTATCCATGCAAGTGAATCTACTGCAGTGAAGTTTCCGGGTGGCATCACACCCCCACTGTAGCCTTCAAGCAACTAGGTAAATCCCTCACCACACTCTCCTCCTTCACACCCTCCTTTCTCCTCCTTCCACCTGGGTGCTCGACCATAGCTCAGGTGGACACCCATGTGGCCTTCCTGCTCCTACTAGTGCTCCACACCTGAAGCGTCCACTCCAACAGCATGCAGCGCAGACAACACATCACCAAATTTGGTAGAACCTAGCATTGTACTTGTATAAGTACAAGCAAGCTGTCTCTTGGGCGGTGACTTCATGGCTGCTCAGCCTCCCAAGCAACCGGTACCTCCTCCATCACTTAAGGAAACATCATTGCAAATGTGATATATGTCGCTACAGACCCTGGATTGAAACTATGGACTTGTACCTCCCTCATAGGCCTACCAGACACAACCTGCAAAGTTACTAACTTTTCATGTTTTTGTGCTCAGTCTACTACTTCTGGGAAAAATGTTTTTCCTAGCTGCAAACCTCAAAACCACAGCCACATGTAAGTACCAGCCTGATGGGTCTCCAAAACATACAAGTACCGTCGTAACTCACAACCACACTCAGACAGATGTGCACTCAGATAGGTATACAGAAATGAGCAAGCATGAACACACACAGATTTAGAAAACTCAGAAAAAGCGGGAAGTCACAACAAATGACGAAATTCGAAAACGAGAAATCCGTACTGAGAAGTGCAGACCGCAGTGCACGTGGTCACTCTGCAGCAGAGCAATTCAACAGTTTCTGCTCGACCGCCACAAAAGTGGCAGTCGGGCTTGGCAATTCAGTTCTGGAACTGATCTGAACGGCCCCTGCCCAGCCAGTCGGCCTTGTCTAAAGGATGGAAGTGTGGGCTGATATTCCACCAGATAACACACTAACGGAAGACGCGAGAGAGAACCTTGACATGACAAATAACATGACACTCAGATTCTGCTGCAGCAATATTGTCTGCGGGAATGTTTGGGAGACCGAGCTGAGTGAAATCATCCACAACCTCGAGAAGAGGAGGACCAAGCTTGGTCCGTATGCCAACATTGGGTCCCACTGCTCCCACTTATGGAAACTCAAGCGCACGGTTGGTAAGTATGGAACACGTGCAACACTGAAGGAGAAGTATCTGACCATTTAACGTTGTTTTCGTTATAAGTGAGATTGTTTTCATGTTCACTTTTTTTTTTAAGTGTAAAATGACAGAACGAAATGAGGAAATTATAGACGAAATAACGACAAAGCAAAATAACAACAAATCGAAATAATGACAAAACAAAATAAGGACGAAACAATGTTCATAGCAATGTAAAGTTGAAGGAACGACAAAACAATGAGCAAAAATTAATGTGACAGTCATGCTCCAGTGTTGCCTGTGCTCAAAATATAATACAATGTCAAGTTTTTACCTCGAATGTTTACACTCAGTAAACATGTCAATCTCATCAACAAAATATTAACTACGGACTGTAGCTTTAGTCACACCTCATTGACTTTCCTATTTAACCATGGACAAAATGTCAAATGCTATTCTAAGCCTCATATCAGCAATATTGGCTTGTGAGAAAGCAAATGGAGGGAAGTGACCTCTTGCAAGCAAAGATGCAAAACCTAACATAAAAACACCACAACTACAAGGATCCTCTTGAGCAGGAATCCCATCTACTGATGTATCAAAGGAGGATGTAGGCCCGTTCACAGGATATCTTTTGCGAAGATTGTGTCGATGAAACTCCGCTTCGAAAAAATCTTCCAAACGTTCAAGGACTGAAACATAGTCAGCACGAGAGAGAGAGTCTATGAGGTGGAATTTACAGTTCGGGCCGTCTATGCTGACATAATCTAACGCCCAGTGATTTCCAAATGAAGAGGGATAATCACCAAGTCATAATAAAAAAGATTTGTGTCCATCACCTATTTCATCCCTTAGGAATATGCGGTTTCAAACCTCAAAGGACCTGACAATCGAGTGAAGAAAAAAGAATTGAAAATGTACACAAAAGGAACTCTATCTCTTGTCACTTCTGTACATACCGAATCAACCTAGATGTGACCATTGGTGATCTGGACGGCTAGCATGTACAAATTGATAACCTCGTCATTTAGCCATTTCCCATCCTCGACGACGACCATGATGTCTTCCTTTCCCACCTTCCAGCTCCCCTTGTAATCGACAATGCCGTATGCTTCATTGTCTTCACTGCTGCCTGTAATCATGTCAAGATACTCCTTTTCTTCTATGGTGATGCGTTTTGTTGCTAAAGGAATCTGAAACGAAGGGTCATGAACTGCATGCAAACACACAATGCCATATAAACAACAATGGAACGACTAAGGCTTCATACAAAAATAAACTTTTCTTTTTGTGATGTACGACGTAGACCCGTGTTCATGTTTTTGGTTGTCTATCTGTTTCGCTATCAGAGCTACCATCCACAATAAATAAACTGCAACCTTCACGATGCAATTTCTTCCCTTCTCTGAGGCTTATTCCAACAGTTTTAAACATCCTTAGGGCAGCTGGCTTCATAGATGGAAATGTCATGGGTGTAAGTCTTCTTGTCTTTTTTTTGGGTAATAACGACAAAGTCGATAAGGCTTGCAAGCCACGACGAATAATATTCTTCTCACTCTGCCTTTGCGAACGTACGTGCGTCGTTTTCCACAGTTCTTTTCGTCGCCCTGCATGTTCAACAATATAAAACGACAATGATTGACAAGACAAAACATTATGAGTTTAAGTTCAATTTCCCACATAATCGCAAATAAGAGATACACAATATTCTACTTCATTTCTTCTCATGACCGAGTGCACGGTTGCAAACCTAGGCAAAAAAATAGTTCCTATGAGATGAGTGCATGTACCCCCTAATCCTTATACAGTATTAGATATTCCCTTAGAGATAAGTACGTGCTCACTCGGTGACTCACTAACGCTTTGTCTTCAACACGACCTTTTATCGCACCATGCGATGGTGTAAAATGAGATTCGTCGATAGATATAACGAGGTTAGCAGACTGTTGTGCTTCTGATTTTGCAACCATAAGTTTAAGCTGTACAAGCGTATGTTGCTCCCGTGTACTTAGTACTATATGTCCTTCGTCCTCTTCGATGGCCTGTACATTGGCAGTTTCGTTTGCACCTGCAGTCGCGCTTTCGTTCTTCATGTCCAGAGAGACTTCATGCTCATCTTTCTCAGCTGGCATATCCAATGGCATCTCTAATTCTGCAAGTGCACCAGTATTATCCACTTGCGCAGTAACACTCTCGCTCGCCAACACAGTGGTCGCCCAAACTTGGTCATCCGGAAGGACGTCCTCGACACATTTCGGCAGTTCTCCATGACTTACGCCCTTGACACTTGCACCGCCGCTTCCTCCCAAATCCTGACCACTCGCATCGCCTCTCGATCCCCTGCCATGTGCACCGCCGCTTGGTCCTAATACCAGAGGCGAACCCGATCCCCTGCAATGTGCACCGCTGCTTGGTCATAATCCCAGAGGCGAACCCGATCCCTTGTCATGTGCACCGCCGCTTGGTCCTGATACCTTTCCCTCTGTTGCTTGACGCCCTTGACACATTTCGTGTTTTTGCAGTTCACCATGACTTATTGGCTTTCCACTTGCACCGACGCTCGGTCGCAGGCCCTTGCCACTGACACTGCCCCGTGGTTCCGATCCCTTGCCATGTTCACCACCACTTGATCTTGTTCCACCACTTGATCTTGTTCCCTTGCCAAGCGCACCACCACCTGATCCTGATCCCTTGCCACTCTCATCGCCGCTCGTTCCTTTCCTTTCCCCAACTTTGTCTTTAAGTTCCGCTTCGATACGCCAATTATATCCAAAAGCTGGACTTATTTCTCGATCATAGAACTCTTCCAGATACTCAAGTCATCGAGATGTTTTGAACTCCTGAAAGATGACGTCTGTCCTTGCATTCAGTCTTGATTGAGAAACCTTCGGATTAAGTCGCAGTAGTCGCTTGCCAATCTCATTTTTGGCGTGTGTGACAAACCTGGATCATGACATACGTCTGTGGAGGCAAAATTGCCACTCCCCTTCTTCTTTTATAGCCATTACCCAGTTCCCTCTCGCCAATGCAGGTTGAAAGTGGTGGGGGTGCCATATAATGTGATGACCCCATACGTTGTCAGGCATCACCGTGTAATCGTCTCGACACACAACATGTCCAGGAAGCCGTGCAATGTCCGGACGAATGATGTCTTCAATCTCGTACTCCAAAGGCTCAGATGGAGGTGGTTGAGGAGTTTGAGAGCGTAGCAATTCCAAAACAGTAGTCGGGCTATGTGCAAGTGCTGACAGACTTGCCATAACCTCTGGGTAGAGAGTTGCCTGCAACCTTGGATCATTCCGAACTGCGCTGGAAGATAGCGCTAAACTGGTCCGTTGTAACTGCTATACTCGAAGTCCCCCCGGAACTGGACGATGTGCCCGGCGCACCCATCTTCTGCAAAGCCGAGCTACAAACTTTTTTCCTCTCATCTGCCAAAGCCGCTTGCAAAGTACCATCTTCACTTTCTTCCTCTGAGTCCTCAATATCGAAGCCTTCCCCAAAACAAGTTGCATAAGCTGCTGTTGTAAGCGCCCCGATTTGTTCGTCGAAGTACATCATCTCCAAACGGTCTAGAAATGCAACTTTCGTCTTCGGCGGTGCTTTATGATACCCCCTCAGAAGTGATTCAATTTTTCGCCTTCTGACGACATATGCACGTTCCCCTCTGTTTTGTGGCTTAGTCTAAAAAAGAAACTCCCAAATGTTGACAATGTTTTGGCCGACTTTGTAGACGAGATCATGCTTTTCATCATGTCGAGGAGGCGGCTTAACAAAGTTGGCGAAGTAAAGTCCACTCTTGACCATCTTGGTGACGAATTGAACGACAGACTCGAACTTCATACCCTCCCCTTCCAGAACAATGCAATGACGGTGACTCTTTAACAACTCCCAAATCAACGCCGCATGGCATTTTCCCAGGAAAACAACCGCCTCATCAGCAGGACAAAAATGCTCCAATGTCTCCACCATCGCATTTGGCTCCCTTTCCATACCTTCGTACACCGGTTTCTCTTTTGGTTCCATACCTGCCATTTTCAACTTCGTGGGCGTGAAGTTCTTCTCCACGACATCAACCAACATCTTTGGCCTTCTCTCTCTGCGCACAAGTGCTGATAAGTCACCCGCCTGCTCGCCAGATGATCGATCTGCAGCTGGAGTGCTTGTTGGAATGTCTTCAAGCAAGGGAATAGTGTTGCGGTGATAATCCCCATCGTTGGAGTACATGATGACAACCATTCTGTCTGTGTCCTCCAAAGGCAAGTTCGCAACCTTATATAAATGCTTCACCTTCGTTTGTTGCTGACGAGTCCACTTTAGAATAGACAAGTGAATGTCAATCTCCCAACTTGTAACTCGCTTGAAAAATGTATACTCGCAAGACCGCGGAACGAAGCACAATAATGTCCAATAATCACCAGCCAATTTTCCCATGAATTTCCGCGGACCATCAAAGACTTTTTCAGTCCACACCCCTATCTGGGTTGGGTGACACAAATTCAGCACGGCCGTGTGGCAACTCAGATGTTTGACGACTCTGTATATTTCCTTGGAATCCATCTCGTTTGAAATATCGCTTGGTTCCCGTTGGAATGGGACGAAAACAGAGTTCACGTTCTGTCTTTTGAAATGTATATATTACGCCGAGCCCGACATTCTTATGCTTTCCGAACCCCTGGTTTCTGATCTGCGCAGCAGCTTGTTGACAAACTGCACGAACTCTTCTGGGCACTTCGCAGCAAGTGACGCTGTTTTCTTGAAGCCCTCTTCTCCTTTTTCCTCCTCTCCTCCAAGTGTAGCCGGGAACGTTCGCACCCAACTCATGTGTTTGAAATGGCGACTCTGGTCAATCCACCTCTCGGACGTCAATCCTTCATCAGAGTACTTATCAAACAAATCGGAAAGGTTGTTGAAGAATGGTTCCGTTCACTCTGACGACTTCCTGTGAGGGTCAGAAATGAAGACGAAGTAGTGAAACATCCTCAACATTGCTCTTTCAATCTTCACCATTTCCACATATGTTTCCGTTGAATGTTTCCCGGCACGTTCAGCAGCTCCACTTCGCTTAGGAGTCAGTATCACACTGCCTGTGAGAATGTCTCGCAACAGTTGCAGCCGCTCACGCCTCCCAAGCGCTGAAAAAGGCTTTCACGCTCTGATATCCGGATGGTGCACAGCCATTAGGTAACCAGGTCCTTTGGTACCCTGAACCCAGTGAACCGGATACCTAACTCCACCTTTCAACTCAAATCCGGATCCAGCCCTCGGTGCCTTCCCTGATTCACCTTGTTTGGTAGCAGGCTTCACAGCATCTCTCCCCGGCAATTGTCTAGCTTCCCAAGCAGCGTACAATTGTTTCACCTTTTCGAAAACGTCATCTGTCGCCCTTGCCAACAACATGTAGGGCCCGAGGGCGTCAGACCACTGGCCGCTCCATTGAGTAGTAAGGGACATGTCAATCAAATTACGAATCCCGGTCAAACGAAGAGCCTCTCCTGCAAACTTTCTATACTCTGCATTTTTCACTTCTGCCGCTGAGCCGCCTTTAGCTTCAGGACAGTTCGACTCATGCCACAACTTCCGTATGTTCTGGATRACCACGATCTGGTGYGGTGGRKTATTCCATTTGTCCTTGGCGTTCTGGAAAGTGCTCAGCGTGCCGTAATTGTCCATGCTCTTATCCGGATAATAAATAGGCCTCGCAGTCCAGCGATCCAATCGGAGCTCTTGTGCGATGTCAGGGCGTTCAACAAAACACCTTCTTGCCTCCGCCACGTTATGCTGACCGCTGAGAGGGTAATAGTAGTAATTGTTCACAGATTCGAGGTCGAAATCATCAAGCAACACCCTCCTTGCTCTTACAATCCTCCCTGAAGCGTCAGTATGCAATGTATCACGGAGGGCAACCAACAAAAGGACAGGCTTCTCATACAATGTACAAACATTCACACCGGCAGCTCCAGTCATTCTCTCTCTCATAGCAGCCTCACCCGATGCAACCATTGCGTCATAAATGTCGTCAACCGTCTGCTGCACAAGATAGCGTTGATTGTATTTGAATTCCCCGTCGGGGATATCCAGAAAAATTCGGTTGAACTGGACAGAAATGAATTTCATGTCTGGACATTGGTTCCCACGCTCGTCCAACTCAAGGAAGCCTTTGCTGAGAACACCAGAAGAAGTCGTTGATGGCACATTCCTCAAACTTGGCGGCCTAGTAACTGTCTTGCCTTTGGCCTCTTTATTCGATTGTGGTTGTTCCGCTGGAAAAACGGAAGTATTTTCCATGACACCACCTTTTGCCTTTCTTTTCTTTGGCTGCTGCTTTTTCTTCGCGGCTGCCTCAGTCTCCCGTGTCCTCTGGACCGCCTCATCCACGGGCATTATTTTCAATTGTCTTTTTTCACCCGCTTCTTGCCTACTCCGTTTACTATCCATAAGACTTTTCCTCTCCCGCCCGTGCTTCCTCTTTCCCTCATCGAGCCCTGCAGCATCTGTATGCCCAGCCACAGCCACTGTCGCGTGCACATCCCCCTCACATCCTTCGTAGCTGCTCCCATATCCTCCTGCCAGACCAACCTCCCCACCCAATTTGCTCATAGTGTGCTCACTGTCTTCATCCTGTCCAACCACTTTACTTGTCTCTCCTGGATGCCTCGTCATGCCGCCGCCACCCGCAACATACTGTTCCTGTCCTCCTGCTCGTTCCGAATATTCCTCGCTGTTCTCTTCATCCTCATCTTCAAAATACTCATGGGCTTCCTCTGCGCGGCTTGGCACAGTGTAGTCATAGTGCTGCTGGCCCACCAAGGGGAGATGTCCCTTGGTGGCCACATCATAGCACGATCGGCTGCCCAAGGCAATTGGTGCTTTGGTCGCCGTTGGCCTGGTTTTCATAGGGGCTGACGGTACGACCAGTCCGCGGCACGGACCCTTCTCTCCGATCTGCCCAGCTCTCACACCAGGAGGCGTATCGCGGATCGTGATCGAAGGCCCTGTCTCCACGGGTTTCGAAAGCACACATTTAGGCTCTGATATGCGGTCCTCTGGATGCACAACTGACTCTCTGCCCGCGATCACATTACTGTCGAAAAACCCGAGGACGTCAACGAGGTTAGGCAACTTCACTTCCAATGTCCCTGGTGGGTTGAACACATCAACCAGCGACTTTCGAAACCCCGCGTGGTTGGCCCATCGAAGAGCGACGTGTTTAATGTTTGGTATTCTTTCCCCTCTTCCATTCAGGACCATCGTCAACTCGAAAGTTGCAGACGACACATTTTGTCCAGTCCACCTCACCAGGCCGCCAACCGGCACAATATTGTCTTTGATGACCACGTATAGAACAAGGCTAGTCGATGGTTGTCCGGTCTCCCCCACCCAGTCCAGCATCCAGAACTTGTCATTGTGGTCAATCACGGGCACATCGTCTCGCCGACCCGCGGCAGTTATTTCACCAGACGGTTTACGTTCGCCAGACGGTTTACGTTCTCCAGACAGTTTACGTCCGGGCATAACCTCCACTGCAGATCTCCCCTGCTGCTGACCAGGCACACGTTCTTGACCCGCAGGCCCGCCAGTCATCAACACAGCCTTATCCGGTCCATAGCCCCAAACACGAGTCGACGGAGTCCCCGTGGAAGGTGCACCCCTCGGAACCGGGGTGTGTTGCAGCTTACACCTCGGTGCCTCCTGACTCCCAACCCCAGCGGCCGGCGTCCCCTTTGATTTTTTCGGAGATTGCTCCATGCTCCCAGAATTCTTACTTGCTCGTCGTTTACCTGCCTTCTCCTCTCCTTCCATGTTTTGCAGCGCTGCCGAATCTGAAAGCAACACAGCACATCACCATGAAGCAAAAAATCAGAAGGCCGCACAACGTTGGCATGGCACGAGGAGCAGAAAAGTTTCAGATAGTGACAAGGCAGCGCAGCTCCTTCGTGACAAGGCAGCCCCGATCGTGTTCAATTCGATCGTGATCCTGCGCGTGGTCAACATGATCTTGTTCGTCGCGAGCATGACAGGCCAGCTCGATCGTGTTCGACTCTATCGCCGTTGCTGAGCTCGCCTGAACTCGACCGTAAGTCCAGGCGCTCGTGTGCGTGTCGTATTCAACACGGTCGTTTTCGACTCGAACGTGACTCCAGGCGATCGTGAGTCCAGGCGATCGTGTTCGACTCGATCCCGTTCGACTCGATCGTGAGTCCTAGCGATCGTGTTCGACTCGATCGCGAGTCCAGGCGATCGTGTTCGACTCGAACATGAGTCCAGGCGATCGTGAGTCCAGGCGGTCGTGTTCGATCCGATCGTGAGTCCAGGCAATCGTGTTCGACTCCATCGTGTTCGAATCGATTGTGTTCCACTCGATCGTGTTCGACACGATCGTGTTCGAGTTGATCGCTAGTCCTGGCGAACGTGTTCGACTCGATCGCGAGTCCAGGCGATCGTGTTCGACTCGAACGTGAGTCGAGGCGATCGTTTTCGATCCGATCGTGAGTCCAGGCGATCGTGTTCGTGAGTCCAGGCGATCGTGTTCGATCCGATGGTGAGTCCAGACGATCGTGTTCGACTCCATCGTGTTCGACTCGATCGTGTTCCACTCGATCGTGTTCGAGTCGATCGTGTTCGAGTCGATCGTGTTCAAGTCGATCGCGAGTCCTGGCGAACGTGTTCGACTCGATCACGAGTCCAAGCGATCGTGTTCGACTCGAACGTGAGTCCAGGCGATCGTTTTCGATCCGATCGTGAGTCCAGGCTATCGTGTTCGACTCCATCGTGTTCCACTCGATCGTGTTCGACTCGATCGTGTTCGACTTGATCGTGTTCGAGTCGATCGAGGTTGACTCGATGGAGGTCGACTCGATCGAGTTCGACTCGAACGTGGCGGGCCAGCTTGACAGTTCGACTCGATCGTGCTCGCAAACAGAACACAGGGAAGGGACAGCGTATCCAACAGCAGGCAAACAGAACACGGGAGCGGCGTACCTAAAAGTCACATCAAACAAGGCAGACGAATCGAAAGCTGGCATCGACAATTTCACATCAAACCCATTGCTTCCATAACACACACAATCTCAGTTCACACTCTTGCTGAACAACCCACACTTCTCACACTGTTCATCTTTCGCTGAATAGGGAGCGACGTTACCAACAAGGCACACCAATCAAGGCACATCAATTGGAAGCCTACATCCATTATCAATTCGAGGCATTCAATTGGCAAGGCAGGCAACCAGCACCCGCAATGAGCGACTAACAGTACGCTCCACCGATTACTAACCCCACACACACACACACATAAGGAGAGAGAAAGAGAGAGAGAGGTGTAACCGGCATCGACAAGCTCACATCAAACTCAATGCTCGCACGCATACACAGTCTCAATTGTCACTTTTGCTGATCAACTGAATAGCTGACATGTCCTACACTGTTCATCTCCCATGACCTCCCCCACGACCTCGCCTATCCTTTCGCCCCGAAACCGTACACTGCGCTCACGGATGAACCGTACGTAAGGAGCTGTGGACTACACAGGGTTGCAGTGGCGGAGAAGCAAGACACGTATCGCGCACGGACGAAACCACATGATTTGGATAATGTGTGACCGATGGCGTCTCTAATGACTGTCACGTACTCCTCGACCTCCTCCCAATACCGGGTTGTGTCAACCTGCCCCGCCAGTTTCACGTCAAACTTACAGTTCCTCCAACCATGCGGTAACATAATCGAGTCCCCGTCAACAATGAGCTCGTTCCTGGACACGTAAATACTTACTTCCGCTGAAGTCTTACTTCTATTTCTTACCGAAACACAAAGAACCCTAGCGAAATAGAAACGACAGAGATCAACATGAACGCAAAAGTACGACACACTCCCCGTCAAGTTGTCCTCGAAAGGAAGGGGATATTTTTCCAGAAACTGGTTCTGTTTCGCGCAGTCCAGCAACTCCATCTTCATCGATGGTCCCCACAAGCGCGGCGGACACGACACGTTGTGCGCAGTCAACGACAAAGACAGGTCTCGGGTACGAAATGCCGCAGACAACACCGGCGTGTGTTTCGTCACGAGGATGTGGTCAAGGAAGATGAATATCCCCCATTCCTGGCTGGATGCTAGTCGAAAATCAGACGCCCAAGGGCAGTCTTTCATTGTGTTCGCCCAGTCTAATTCGGACCATGCATCGAAGGGCCTTTCAAACCAGGGCATAACGCTCATCCAGGGGTCCGTGTCGAAGTCTTCTCTACGGGCCCCAAGTATAGTTGTCTCCCGCGGTGAACCTCGTATGTACCTCACGCTAGCATTCAAAGGGAACGAGTAATCGAAGCGGTGAGCCATCGTAAATGTCCTACACACACAAACGATTGACGACCACGACAGGGAGCCATTGCTAAGGTCGAACTCGCTCAAACACCGAGGAGCCATCGCAGTTAGACACAACAACCAGGCATTGCGAATTTCCAAAACAGAAGGAGAAAACACACAGAACGACAAATTCCATCGTCGTGACAAGGTCGATGACGGACAATCGACAAAGCTCAGACGGATGGCCAGAGGCCTTCGCGCTTGCCGAAGGTCGAGTTCGTAGAGCTCGTCTCGTCGACGGCCGACTGCACACTGTCGAGTCGAAGTCGACAGCCGGCCAGCTACAACGCCTCTGGCCATTGTCGAGTCGGACACGACAATGGCCAGCCCGCCGTCGTCGAGTCGAACTCGACGGTTGGACTGTAGGGCGTCGTCGAGTCGAAGTCGACAGTGGCCAGCAGGGGGCCATCGAGTCCAACACGACGGCCGGCAAGCGCCAAAGCCACGGGCCATTGTCGAGTCCGAGTCCGACTCGACAATGGGGCGTCGTCGAGTCGAAGTCAACAGTGTCCAGTACAGCGTCGTCGAGTCGAACACGATGGCCGACAAGTGCCAAAGCCTCCGGCGACTGTCGAGTCCGACCCGACGATGACCCCAGGCCGTCGATGATTTCGTCTCGGCATTGTCGAGACCGACCCGACGATGAACCCAGGTCGTCGAGTCGGACACGATATTGTCGAGACCGACCCTCCGATGGCCCGGGGTCATCATCGAGTCGGACTCGACATTGTCCGGGCTCATCGTCGAGTCGGAATCGATAATGGCCTGTGGTCTTCGTAGTGTCGAACTCGACAATGGCCCGGGGTCATCGTCGAGTCGGACTCGACGTTGGCCTGTGGTCATCGTCGAGTCGAACTCGACAACGGCCTGTGGTCATCGTCGAGTCGAACTCGACAATGGCCTGTGGTCATCGTCGAGTCGAACTCGACAACGGCCTGTGGTCATAGTCGAGTCGAACTCGACAATGGCCCGGGGTCATCGTTGAGTCGGACTCGACAGTGGCCGGAGGCTTTGGTGCTTGCCGGCCGTCGTGTTCGACTCGACGACGCCTTACTGGCCACTGTCGACTTCGACTCGACGACGCCCTACTGGCCGGCCGTCGAGTTCGACTCGATGGCGGCGGGTTGGCCATTATCGAGTCCGACTCGACGATGACCACAGGCCATTGTCGAGTTTCGGCAATGACCACAGGCCGTTGTCGAGTTCGACTCGACAATGACCATAGGCCATTGTCGATTTCGATTCGACAATGACCACAGGCCATTGTCGAGTTCGACTCGACGATGACCACAGGCCAAGGTCGAGTTCGACTCGACGATGACCCCGGGCCATTGTTGAATCGAACTCGACAATGGCCTGGGGTCATCGTCGAGTCCGACTTGACGATGACCCGGCCCATTGTCGACTCCGACTCGACGATGCCCCCGGGCCATTGTCGAGTTCGACTCGACAATGCCCCCGTCGAGTTCGACTCGACGGCGGCCTCTGCATGGGCGGAGATGCCACGTGGCAGCACGTGGTTGATTCACGACGGTTTACCGTTCTCCCAGGCCTCCGCTGCTGCCTTCGATGCGGATGCTCGGAACTTTGCTCCGATGCTGCGTGAACCTCCGATGTGCGAGCGAGATCTCCGTTGCGTTCTGCGCGAGCCTCCGATGTGCGAGTCAGTGCTCCGCCGGCTTCGGACGCTTTGCGAACCTCCGCAACGCTCCTTTGCTCTCGACGAACTTGCAGAAATGGGAAATGGTGGGCCCACAACACTATTTATACTTTATGTGGAAGGCCTGCGAGGGAATGTGGCATGCGGGGTGTGGCTTCGGGACCCGGTGCCTCGGGGGGATGTGCAGCGGGAGCGATGTTTCGAATCCCGGGAAAGTCTGGGCCGTCGATCCGTCGGCTGAGGGCCAGGATCAGGTGCGGGGGAAACCGGTGCCGCGGTGAGAATCGGTGCCCAGCAGGCGACGATTCGAATCCCGGGAAAGTCTGGGCCGTCGATCCGTCGGCTGAGGGCCACAATCGGGTGAGGGGAGAACTGGTGCCGCGGTGGGAGTCGATGCCAAGGGGGGCGACGATTCGACTGCCGGTGTCGTCCGCGACTGTTAAAACGGGCTCCGCAGAAGGATCCAAGGGTCTTTTCCCTTGCGTCGCTCCCCCTGAAAAAAGGCCAGTGCAGTGTCACCTTCGCGTTGACGCGAAAGACAGTTGCGTTGCTCCGCCACGGCAGCTGCATTGCTGCTCCGATTCGTGCCTTCTTTGACCCAGTTGAGTTCGGAATCCTCGCCGCCCCCGCTCCCCCGCCAACCCCGTCTCCCCACCACCACCACCCCCCCCGCCGCCCCGCCAAACCCCCCAATCCCGCCCATCCACTACTGCTATTCGTCATTCGTGGTTTTTTAGGACGTCAACAAAATCTCTCCCGCAGTTCACAGAGCCGTCCATCATTGAGTCCAACACGACGACCGTCGTGTTCGACACGATGACGGGTTGAGCGAGGGCGTGTACGCCACGTGCTGAACATGAACCCACCGTCGTGTTCAATCCGATGATGGTCGCTATCACCGAGTCGAACACGACCTCGGTGGCGACCCCCGACCTCACCGTCGTGTTCAACCCGATGACGGTCGCTGTCATCGTAACGAACATGACCGCAGTGGCAGCCCACAACCCCACGGTCGTGTTCGACTCGGTGACAGCGACCATCATCGGATTGAACACGACGGCGGGGTTATGTTCAGCACATGGCGTGCACGCCCGCGCTCAACCTGTCATCGTGTCGAACACGACGGAGACCTTATAGCAGCAATTCATGTACAGCACGTTCTGAACACGACCCCACCGTCGTGTTCAAACCGATGACGGTCGTTGTCATCGTGTCGAACACGACCGCGGTGGCACCACCCGACCCCACTGTCGTGTTCAAGCTATGACGGTCGTTGTCCTCGTGTCGAAAACGACCGCAGGTCGAGTTCAATACGATGACGGTCGAGCGCAGGCATGTACACCACGTGCTGAACACGACCCCATCGTCGTGTTCAACACGATGACGGTCGCTGTCATCGTGTCGAACACGACCGAGGTGGCACCCCCCGACCCCGCCGTCGTGTTCAATGCGATGACGGTCGCTCTCGTAGTGTTGAAATCGACCACGTTGAATCGCCACCGTGCCGGTGGTAATGTTCAACAGGAGACGGTCGAGCGCGGACATGTTCACCACGAAAGCACCGTCGCGTTCAACAAGCAGGCGGTCGCTCATCATAATCTTCAACACGACGGCGGTTGCGGTGGCTGTCATACAGACACGGGCATCAATCGCGACACGACAACGGTTGAGCGCGGGCATGTTGAGAATACGGTGACGGTGACTCTCGCTGTGTGCGCCTGTCGTGTTGTGCAATGCGATGATGCGTCGTCGTGTTCGACCCGACCGTAGCGGGAGATCATCGCGTTCAACACGACAGCTCGTCGCCGTGTCTCTCGTGCATCGCTTCTGTTGAAGACTGTATTTTTTTCCGCATTCACGGGCCTTACATCGGCTGTGTGTGGCTGGCAGTGGCCGCGCTGAACCACATGTGTTGCACTCTACATATACCGCATGTGATCCATCTAGCTGCGGATTTGTCACTGATATGCATGTCTTGTGCCAGTGGTCCACTGTTTTGTCATCGCAGAAACGTTCTTAATGGCTTGTGGTGGGCATGCACTGCGGCAAGCTGCCAACACAACTTTGGAAAGCATGGACTGTGTGGCATCTAATATACTTCCTAATGATGAGCTTCCTCCGCCGGACCTGCCAATATTTTCG
>BFEA01000250.1:553134-579120 GCA_003427395.1 Chara braunii
CGGGGCACCGACGGGGGTGTTTTGGGGTAGGCGGGGGTGGGGCACCCCGCCGGCGGGGGTCCGGGGGTCAAACCCCTACCCCGGCTTTGCCCCCGGGGGCCCCCGCATGAAAACCCTGCATACAACAACTATTACAAGTTCAGATACTTGCGACATTCCTGCAGCCACAAGTGTATTGTCGTCCCGGGTGCGATTGTGCAGATACTGGAGAGTCGCTTATGCATGAACACTTGTTTGCATTCCGGTCCAGGCATCCATTGCGTCACATGTGGCAAGTTTGAGCGTGAACCATTTTTTTACCTGGTCCGCTCACTAGTCTAGGAAAGTTTCAGTTGCAATGGCCCCGCGGCATGCCCAGACAGCTGGTCCCAGGTGCATCTGGTACTCTAGATATGGATAAAATTCAGGAAATCAAGGAAAAATATACCATATCAGTACTTGGATCCGAAACAAACTTGCACAGTGCAAGCAAAAGAACAACTGAGTAAGAGTTATTACCTGTGCTAAAATGGCATCATATGGCCATGCATAGTCCAAATGAGGGATAAGATGTTGCACGTGTTTCCAAAGAAACAACGATGTTCTCCAACGAAAGTACGCCTCCTCGAACCTCCGTTGATTCAAACAATATCTTTGTGTTTGTTTGTGTTCTTGAATGTTTTTCTCGAGATCAATGAGAGGCAAAAACCTTGTCAACTCTTCTCTCTCATTGTGAACTTCGACTGTTGCTGCGAATCCTAAATTGAGCTGATATCTGCATGACAAAAACAAAAACAATACACATAAAAGTAATTCGTTATAAACTTCTTAAACTATTATCTACAGGCTTGCACCCCCCGATGGTCGGCGGCCCTTGACTGGTCGGCTGCCGACCCCCCAACCGATCGGCTGGTCGGCACTTATCGGTCGAGGGTCGTCGGCACCCTGCAAATTTTTTTTATTTTTTTTTGGGTTCCAGAACCCCTAATAACACCACCAACACCCCGATAGCAGTCCCCAATACTCCCATACACCCCCTCAACACCCCCAAACCGCCCCCAACACCCTAATTACCCCCCCCAATACCCCCCAATACCCCCTATATGACCCCTATACCCCCCCACATCACCCCCCATCCCCGAAAGTTTCTCAGCGGAATTCAAATTTGAAAAAAAATCAGTGGATGGTTGTTTTTTGACTGGTTGGCAGACCGCCGACCGGTCGGCCCTACTGGTCGGCTGCAATACGGTCGGCGGTGGGGGTCAGGATACTCATTTTTTGTCGAATATTCCTGATTTTCTTATGAATAATTTTGTACAAGGTACACTGGACCCGTTTTCCAGCAAGTGATGCCCCCACCAATAGATGGAGCCTCTCCCCAAGTGCTAATGGTGTCTGCTTTTACCGGCAGCACTAGCACTGGTGGGAGTGTTTTGTGTAAAAAAATAAAATAAAAAAATGAAAGAGTAATTAAAAGAAGGGGGAAAAAAATAATTTTTAAAAATTTATAAAATGATTGAACTCAAAACAAATCCGAATTGAAAGCAATTAGTGAGCATGAAGCGGACAAATAAGTCACAGACGACATGTTATGATCATAAACTCTGTGGAATCAATTATGAAGCATAAAATAAGTATCTGATAAGAATACATAGATGTCAAAATCAAAAACAAACTTAGCTTGTGTACTTCATGAAAAAATGAGATTGGTACTACACGAATCTTACAGTAGTTCATCATGTTGACGAAGCAGTTTTATACTAATAACATTCTTCGAGTTCACTTGAAACTAATTTGAATCTTCATCTGCTGTTTCGTAAAATCTTCGCTCGCCATTGGGTAGACTGTAATACGTATAAGAATACTCAATTGAACAGGAGGTGCATGCTTTTCCATAAATAGTGCCCCTTTCAAAAATGCCCTTTATCAGATAAAAAAATGGCAGTAGGCGTTATGCATTGAACACAAGCGGTCCTTTGCAACGAACACACGATTCAATGCTTGGTAGTAGAACATATTCATAGTGAGCAAGATGAATCGCATGGTCAGCACCAAGGACTGGGTCCACAAAAAAACTTGGATTGTGAAAACTCAATTTCTCAAGTACAACTTGGATCGTGTGTTGGCCATAATTCTGCTTTTTCCATAAAAGATCACATGAGTTCTTGATATGAGTTATATGTGCATATAAGTCCGGAATTTTGTGAGGCAGAGAATTCTGGATCTAAATGACTTGGATAACATCAGGAAACATTGGCCTGATGAGATCATCCATTTTGTATATCGTTCTCAGAGTTCATAAAATGTTATCTGATCTGTCAAAACGAACCTGCAATACATGAAGGGGGGAAAAACAACACATAGACAAAAAAAAACTCAGTTTGTTAGCAATTGTAAAAAAAACATTTGACTGAAAAAAAAAAATTAGCAAAATAATTTTTTTGGATTTTTGGGAATTCAGCAGACTGCTCTGTTCACACCTCTCTACCATGCTCATCACCACTCCTAGTATCCTCCGCGTATACATAATACCTCTCACGCACAGGAAACTCTTCTTCTAGATCCATCGTCTAATGAAGTCACATCTGTGATTAGTGCAACTCAATTATATCTGAGCAATTGTGATGCAGTCCTTGCAGCCTATTCCAACTTCTGTACAATGATCCCTCCATGTAATTGACTGTTCTTCTGCTTGGTTAATAAGGAAGCAATTGATGCCTCTTGCTCATCGATAGGGAATACATTTAGCGGTTCATTATTTTTCAAGAGTTTAGGGCATGGTTACCCCAGACTCGGGGTGGATTGGACCCTACATACCTCAAGGCAGTGTCCAGGCTGTGCACCTCTCTCTCTTTCTGTGTGTGTGTGTGTGTGTGTGTGTGTGTGTGTGTGTGTGTGTCTGTGTGTCTGTCATTCTCTGTTTCTATCTATATGTCTCTGTGTCTGTTTGTCTTCCTTTCTGTCTGTCTGTCTGTCTCTCTGTCTGTCTGTCTGTCTCTCTCTCTCTCTCTCACTCTCTCTCTCTCTCTCTCTCTCTCTCTCTCGTTCGGAGATCATTCATCAACGACCCAAGCTGCACTGAAAGTACTGTGTTGTTTGTTTATTTTCCTATTTTAATAATAACAGATGGCAGAAGTTAAGAGGTCAGGATGCTAGTCAGATCCGACAAGAACCATGGAAAAAAATTCAAGTGAATCCAGCCAGTCAAGATCAGAAGTCTCCAATGGCGTACGTGATCTTACCGGTTGACCAGTGGTTACATATCAGAAGAAAATATATTACATTGTCTAATACATTGTAGAGAGGCGACGAAATATTGGCAAGGGCTTCAGACCTCTTGGACTCCCTCTTCTCGACTTCCGTCCCTGAACATCTCATCCATCTCCTCCTATGGACTAACATCCCAACTCAATTCCACAAGACGGAGAAAACGTGGTTTGGAATGATCAGAAAGGTGACGTTGTGGTCCATTTGGAAGGAAAGGTGTTGCAGATCCATTAAGAGACTCTCAAATACAAGGGAGAAGGTTTGGGCGGAGACAAGGACCTTGATTCGGGCTGAGATTCTTCCTAAATGGCATAAAACAAGACACTCCATGCCAGACGATGAAGAGCAACAAAGGAGGATTAAGGCAAAATTTACTAAGGTGTGGCTCGCAGGGACCAAAGTAGCAGAGATAAATGATTTTCGCTTACAGTGGAAAGACTGACCCAAATCGGAAGCAGGGCCGAGGAGGCAGAGATCCCAGCCAACAGATGGACAAGACTCATCATAGGCCACGTAATCTTGAAGGGCAAATTCAAATAATGTATCTGTTGTAACCTCTTTATCTTTCTTGTGCCTATTAATTTATCTGGCAGGTTCATGCAGTGGACCTGAGAGGAAAGGTGGAAGTAAGGCAAGCTGACAGTCAATCCTCCACGTTGCTGGAGTAATCAATGTTGGTCAGGGGTTCTTCGGTCAGACGGAAGGAAGCGTGAGTGTGTTTTATAATGTAATACTATATTATGACTTGCCGGTGAAAAAAAAAAATAAAAAAAATTACACCTAAGTGTTGATTGTGCTTCAGGTCCTTTTACACTGATCGAACCCCCCCAAAGTTTTTGTGTTCGATTGAACCTCCCAAGTTGTTGGAGGTTATTACTTTCACACTGATCGAACCTCCCTGGATTCTTTGTGTTTAATCAAACCTCCCAGTTTGTACCACACCATTAAAAAAAAAAATAATAATAAAAAAAAAATAAAAAAAATATATTTTTAGGATTCGTAACTAACCCCAACAACACAGAAAATCCACAGGTGACCTTACCTTTGATTAGAGTAGCACAACTGCAGAGAAAGACATAGGGGGAAAGAGGTAGATAAAAAGAGAGAGTTAGGGACGTGGGAACAATGAAATCTAAAAGCAATATGCGAGTGAAGTATGATGGGGCTACACTGGGAGTCTTGCCAAGAAAAGCAGAGGCTAGAAATGGAAAACGAGTCGGTTACACCCATAACAACGCAGGAGGAACTATGCAAGAAATAGTAATGGGAGGCAAGTTAGGAGGACATCAAAGGACATCAATGAGACATAAGAGGCATGATTAATTCTTTATTTTAAAAGGTGATATGGATAGGAGAGTGGGGAAGCAGATGAGCAGAGGCAAATTCTCTCAAGAGGGAGGAATCAATGCCTCAGGCTTAGATGCAGGGAACAAGATTCTAGGGTATCGTTATACTAGGGTTTGGTGTTTTAGCAAAGTCTCTCACGAGCGTACCGAGTATGTGCTCAACTGGATGTCAATCCTTCCCGATTAAATAAATCAATCTTATCAGGATTTGCTGGGATGTGACGTTCTAGGATCTGCCCTCAAGATACAGAAGGGAAATTTTTGAAAAATGAAAAAACAATAAAGCAAAAAAAAAAACACACAATTGGTAAACAATGATTAAAAAAAGAACTGTTAACTCAAAAGCAATAATTTTAAAGCATCGCAAGCACATTTTTTACCCACGTGTGCGCGCACACACGCACACACACACACACACACACACACACACACACACGCACACGTACGCACACATACGCACACACACACACACACACACACACACACACACACACACACACACACACACACACACACACACACACACAACCAATGCAGGTGGGGGAAGACACAGTGGGTATGATAGCCTAATGAGATTTTTCAATGAGCACTGCAAAATACATGTGTGATCTGCACTCAAGAGCCTGCAAGACAACAGAGGAAAAATCACGGTGAAGGCGGGTGACACAACTGTGCTTGTAGTCTTGCCACACGTTCTGCTCCCACCCAAAGTATCAAGCCCCTGGACCTAGACAAAATTCACGTTTGAGTGCATTCAGACTGGAAAGAAGATCAGGGTAAATCGAACCAGCAACAGTGTTTGCACGTGCTCTACGGAAACACACACCATCCGCACAACCTCCATGGAGAAGGGGATCACTGTGACAGCAGGGGATGGTCTTAAGCCTCACAGTGACAACCCGTAGGATCAACAACAAAAGGCAGTTCCACAGTCAGGCGATAATTCCAATCTCCTGCAGCAAAACACATGTGCCACAATGACATCTACCCCTGGCCAATAAACCTCAAATCTCAACCATTTTCCAATATCACCACATCACGACTTAAAACAACGACCATGCCGCCCTTTGGCCAAAGCCGTCACTGTATCCAAGTGCCAACAGTAGGTGTAGGAGTAACGTGCCTCGCAACAGATATGCAGACAGCATCTTCTACCTGAGTGCAAGAAAGGAAACTCCGAATGACCTTTCACAGACCCGCCTAGTAACCCTCCTTGGAGGTAGAGTAGTTGCAGCTCACCTATGGTAAACTCGGTAACAACACTCAACGTCAATGTGTTTAACTCAAAACTCGAGCTAACCACCCCATTTGAGATAGTAACAGTCACCTTCCTACATTGCTGGCCTTCCGACTTGCATACCCACCGCTCTCTACAATACCTACCGACACTCCAAGTTTTATCAGCCTATGGATACCTCTCACCCCGACAAGATTGTCCGGCCCGCCCCAAGCATTGTAATGGAGTCTCATCCATGATCATGAGCAGTCATGGGCAACAAATTGATCAAAATCAAGACTTCGACAAACACACATGATGACGATGACCACAACACTACGACAAGTTTAAGTGATTATGTTGAATGACCATCAATGATTACAAGAACAGCTAGCACAACTTGTCATGGAGGAAAGGGAGGATTTAAGCAGAAAACTATTTGAGCAAAACTATTAGACAGAAGTCGCATGAAAAACATGCAGCTCAGAGAGAGAGAGCGAGCGAGAGAGAGAGAGAGAGAGAGAGAGAGAGAGAGAGAGAGAGAGATTACCGAATTGAAAGACGAATATGACTCAAATAGAAACGAAGTTGTCAAATATGAACAGATAGGCTTTACAGAAAAACAACTCCAAGAGAAGTTTTTATATTTATATGAGAATTTTTTTCTTAAGAAGAAGAAGAAACTAAAAATGAAAAAAAAAATAAAAAATGAAGAAGAACAAGAACAAGAACAAGAACAAGCACAAGAGAATAATAAAAACAACAAGAAAAGAACACTGATTAAATGTTGTTATTGTTTCATCACTACTAACCTATTAGTTTATTTTTCACAAACAATCCGAATTAGAAATCAACAAAAAAATCAGAGTAATTCTTCATGTAGGCAACAACTTAACACAGACATAAAATAATTCAATCTCTATCTGTTGAGTCGCACTTGTTATTTGTACATAGTTGTCAGAAATGCAATGGTAAATTACGATTGATTGTTTATACCTAGTATGTCTACAACAAGTTGTCGGTTTGTGCTTGAAAAACTATTTTTTGACTGCTTTCCACATGACATACTTGTACCTGACCTAGTTGTAGTTGAGTTTGTTGACTGCTTTCTCCTCCTACTCTGTCCTCTGTTTTCACCCATAACAAAATGATCATTTGACATCTTCTGCACAACAGCAATGTCGTTCATGAGCTCATTAGTACTGTAGCAGTCAGTTGCTTCAACTCTCTTTCTCTTGCTATGTTGAATGGTGTTTTTACCCACACGAAGATCTTCATTTGAGATCTTCCCAAAATCAGCAATATTATTTTTGTGATCTGAATGGAAACTATAGCAATCAGTTGCTTCAACTATCTTACGTCTGTTGATAAAGTCGTTATGTGTCTCTGACTTATGAACGATCATCTGGTGTTGATTTTGGTTGCGTTGTAATTTTTTTTCTTCTGAACTTGACTTTTTGTTGTATGTCGTAATGTGATGTACTCGGCTGGCTTTGAAATTGCGTTGTTTGCTTGCTCATTCTGAAGGATATTATTCCTTTCACGCGACAATTGATGACTGTCTGATCTCAGATCTTCAAAAGATTTCTCTTGATCTTGATGTTCACCACTGACTGCACGATGCTGTAACTTGTTTTCCTCAGATGACTGTTTCTCAGAGCGTATCTCGTCTTCTGTGTGTTCTCTGCCTGCATACTCATCGTCATCCTCTTTGTCTCCATCTTCAGCATCATCCTCTTTATCTGCATCTGCAGCATCATCCTTTGTGTCTCATCTGCAGCGCCATCGTCTTTCTCTCCATCTGCAATATTACCATCGTTGTCCTTATCCGCAACAGCATCCTCTTCATCTCCATCCTCTCTGACTTCATGTTGTTTGTCTTCATCCTCTTTGTCTTCATCCATATTCTCTTCATACTCTTCAGGCGGAGAATCATCCTGATCCTCCCTTGACTGATGTGTCTAGTTACGGAACAAGGGTACATATGCTTCTTGTGGGCTGTGGAGGAACCAAAATTATTTAAAAACGAAAAAAAAACACCGTGAGATTACCATTTCAGAAGTGGAGCTTAGAAGGTAGGGTAGTAGAAATAAATGGCTTTTGCATATGATGAAAAGACTGCCACAATTCAAAAGTGGGGCTTAGAAGGGACACGTCCCCATAGATGGCATGGCAGAGAGAAGAACATTTGTAAAGAAAGAATCAACAACTTATTAGACCAAAGTTCTAGCAGATCATCCCCAACGAGTTCAAAGGGTTTTTCGATTGAATATCTCTTAGTCCTTTCTTGGTTTTAAGTTCCCTTTGGAAGGTTTGGGAAAACAAACCTGAGAGGAAAGGTATAAGGAAGGTATCTAGAGGCTCAATTATGTGACGTGACTGCTATCAATGGCCGAGAGCCTTTGGCCACATTGCAAGCAGCGAGGAAGCCCACAAGCTCAGAATGTCATGCTCCCAGAAGGTGTGGGCCTTGTAACCGACTTGCGCGTGGCAACTGTCTGACACTTGCATATGCAGAAATGACAAAATTAGGCCGTCATGTGAAAATACAGGGTCGTCTTTGCTTAGGGTGGGCACGGGGCTTGCTGGGGGCCCCCTTGGCTGTCGGGTGTCGTGGCGAGCAAGGCCTCTGCGAGAACGCATTCCTGCAGTACCAACAAAATTAAAAATTGAATTTCCAAAAAATCATGGTCTACCAGTCGGGCTCTCCGGATACCTTGTTTTCCCCGACAGCCCGGCCGTGCACGGACCAACAAAGGTCCCACCAAAAAAATATATTAAAACTTTCTAAGAAATAAAAATGAACAACTTTTGCCTCAGGGTAACATCAAAATTAAATTAAAATACATTTTTTTTTTTGGGCCCACTACGCAAGTGGTCCCGGGGCACTTTGGTAGCGTAGGGAATGTGGACCCGGCTTCCAGCTAAAACCTAATCTGGGTAATGACCCCAGGATTATCTTGGTTGAGATGTTGCGGAATTCCCGCCGAATTGTTTTATAATAAAGTTGTAGTTTGTTTTAATTCGAAAATTTAAGATTAAAAAAAGGAGGAATTTACTTACCGGTTTGCCGTTATAACTTTGTTCCAATCAGCCAAGCTCAAATTGAACACATTATGTAATGTGTTCACAAATTGTGTCATATCGGGTGCGGGAGGTTTTTCTCAAAACCACTCCGCTCTTTTTCTTCATATCGTACAACGAGAGATTCCCACCGAAAACTGCGAAAGTACATAATGTCAGCTGATCAAGTACATGCACCGGTACATTCTTACTCCATAGACAAAAAACACACCTTTGGATTGTTTCAAGGGAAGATGGAGATCATATATAAAGCATAATGGACAAATATAGTAAAGGCACAGAAACGTCTGAGGGAGAATCTAACAGAGCTATGTTAATCACAGCAAAGGAACTACTTTCCACATGACAGGTGATGCCACCTGAAACTGGTCCACTGCTTTGTGATGTATCCAGGAGACAATTCCCAACGAGTGACCGTTATAGATTATGTGGTTCACAAACAACAAGAGAGAGTATCAAGTCCATAATAGCACTCACACAACGTAAGGCATAGAGGGTAGAAATACAAATTATAACAGAGGGAGTATCAATTACGCCTCCTAACTCCTTTACCATGTAGTGTGGCCCAACGCTTCCGACCCCACCCCCTGATCCCTCCCCCGCCCCCCTGTCTTTCTCTGCCATGGGTTCCACGTGATAAAACCGCCAATGGTCATGAGAAAGTGGCTGACATGACAGTTATAGGACTACATTGGACAAGATAACTTATAAAATCTAAAAATGGTTCACTCTCTGACTCTCATTTTAGCTTGGCTGGAGTGGCTGCATGTGGCCCAAGTACGTGTGCCACAAGACCCCTTTCGGGGTATGCCTGGGTTCAACCGCATGTGTCCCAGGCTTCGGAATATGAGCCTAGACAGCAGCCAACCTGTAGAACCTCCTCTCTTTCAGCAACCATCTTGGGGCGTAGTTGCTCTCGGATCTTGACAAGAATAGGCCGGAACGGAACCAGGCGGATTGCCTTCACGAAAGCCGGTGCAAAAAAAAATATTTTTGGCATTATCAAAGACTCAAATCATTGCAATATTTAAAAAAAAAAAAAGTTGAAAAAATTCATTAATAATTGTTGTTGTTATTGGCAGCGAAAAAATGCCACAGAGAGCAGCAATTAACTGTTGTTGTTATCAGTATAGAGGAATAATATAAGGTTGTTGTTGCTAACAGCAGAAAGGTTGGAGGAATCCAATGAACCCTTTTTTTTTTTTTTTTTTTTTTTTTTTTTTTTTACCCTCAGGTTCAATCACTAGAGTGACACACTTAAGGAGAACCAGGTAGTGAAGCAGGCACTGAACAAACCAGGGTGACATCTGTGAAAACCCAGGTACTTGACCGCAGAGGTCTGCCATTTAACCTGCGAGAATCGATAAATCAGCCCATTTCCAATTCAACGTACCAATTGCACCATAAACAAAATGGCTACTCGATCTGTAATACTTACTTATTTTTTCGTGGTTTTCATGATAGATGCTCAAGCCAAGACATTCCATTCCTCGGAACATGTTGTCGATTTCTTGCCTCAACCCATACTTAAGATTCACCATGGTTGTCAATGATAATTTCAACACTTTTGTTGTCTTTTTCAACATCCTTGCACACTTTCCTCTAATTTTCGTCTGTTCAAAGAGTAAAACAACACATTGTCAGATGCTGCTGAAGAAACCAAAATAGATCACAAAAACATACTTATTCCATCACAAATTGAAAAAAGACTTTCATATGAAGTTGTAATACAGATATCAAAGTGTTATTACATAGGACAATCATGTTCACTTGCAAAAAAACAACATAGTACAAATGAGCAATATTGCTTATGTTATTTTACATTGCAATCTTCTTCGAAAGTTCTTCCATATAAAAGATTTGCACGACTGCTGTAGAAAACTATGAGAATGTAGTTCGTGAAGCTAACATGTTGAAAACATTACTTACATTGTCGAAAATCCTTGCTGCATCGTCGCGTTCTCCAAGATCCCGATCTTGAACATCACGCTCATCATCGCAGTGATTAGTACCATACTGTTCAAAATTGTCAAAGAGCTTCAGTAACTGTCTGTCGTTGATGGATTTCAGTCGTTGCCTGAAAAAAATCTCGAGGAATTTGTTTGCAAAATTAACATGCTGTGGTGAAATCGAACAATCTACATCATCTGCCAATGCATCGATATTGTCTGTCATTGATTCCAGACAATATGTGATGACATGGAGTATTGATGATACAATGATGATCTCACTCTTCTTCTTGTCATAGAAACCTGAAAAACATGTGCATAACAGACCATTAAAACAATTAGTGAAACTTGGTTTCAAGAAATTCGAGAAAACATGTGCATATAAACGAAGTTTGACAAATAAATTCATTAAATTCAAACTAGGCCTTGAAATCCGAAAGAATAACATTTCAGTGTTTCGAGGACAATAAGACTACTTCAATTGTACAATTAGAAAATATTAGAGACCAGTAGGTTTCATATCTCTGAAGAAGTAAAAAATTTATACCTCATTTTCCAAGGTCGTATTTTCGGTGCATTGTTCGCAAGACCGCTTGTATCCTGTTGTATTCAAGAATGAAATTCTCTAGAGCACGATCCTCAATCCAGTATTGATGCTTTCTTGCTCACCCGCTGCTCTCAAAATCGTGGTGGATAAGCCAGATGTGTTTGAACAACTGTAAATATTTTAAATTATAAAAAAACAAGGATCACAAAAGTTATTTAATTTATGCCCATGTGAGTGATAAATGTTAAAACTAATCCAAGTGACCAGGTCTACTACAGTTCTGCAGTTATTCCTTATGCTTTAGGAACTCCCTCCCCGATTTTTTTTTTTTTTTTTCCTKSASYTGTTWGRGGKGYTACAAYTCCAGTCCTCCACGCGCTATCTCATCTTTTTTTTTTTTTTTTTTTTTTTCCCTCTACAGTTGCTGCACCTCCAGCTGCCAGAGTAGATGTAAATGAGACATTAAAAATAGAAGGGTGGGTGGGTGGCGTGTTGCAACTACTTTTCATCCACAGAATGCTTTCAAGTTTCGTGGAGTCCAAACTAAAAAGAAAGAATAAATCAAGAACAAACTCAAAACAGACCCAACCGACAGTGAAGCACACTTAAAACATCTTCAGAACAAAATCAGACAGGCCGAGATGTACCCGTACACAAAAAAGAGTCAAAAGGGACTGAATGAGACTCACACAAACTCAAAACCGGTTCAAACAGACTCAGACAGTTACCTGATAGACTCAAATAGACTTGAAACGGACAAAGAACAGAGTTAAAGTGAGTCACACAGACCCGTAAACTCAAAACAAAGTGAAACATAATTAAATAAACTCTAACACCGTAGACTAAAACAAAGATATGGACTTCAGGTAGATTGAAAAAAACTGCAACAGACTTTGGAGTCAAAAAAGAAAACCAATGAGAAATATACTATTACTATTAAAACTCATATGACCATTGTTATCATTTCACAAATACACTCAAATACACTTCAAACAGGCACGAAAGAGAATTAGACAAGCTTAAATATACTCACAGGTTCTTAACAGACTGAAAATTATAATCACAAACAGACCCAAAATTCGACCAGACTCGCAACTGGTCTGAAAGGGATCCATGCCCAAAGAAGCAGAATCTGCCTAGCCGGGAGACTAGGTGCTTTTCCAAGTATATTTTCCTGGTGTCTGCACCCCACCAAACAACTAAGGTGAAAAATTGAATGACGAAATACAGAGAGGGCTGAAAAAAAAATCCAAATTGTTTCTTAATAGAGAATAAAACAATAAAGCAACATTTCGTACTCTTACTTTCAATTATAAAAAACGAAATTAAAGAACAGAGATCAATAGAAACTTCAATAAATAAACGGAACATGATTTTAACAGATATAAATATAGAGTAAAGACGAATAACAACGACATATCTTTGGAAGTTGTATAGTTGCATCGTTGGGCACATACAGATGCTCATCCAAGTCGTCAATAGTTGGATTTGCTTGACGTGATTTCCTGATATGTCGTGGGCGTTTTGGACCATTTCGGGTCGGGGCATAGGTCTACAGAAAAATTTTGGGGATGAAAATATCAAAACGATTCATCAAACCATCAGAATTGTTTGCGTACAACATTTGGAACCTCTCCGGTTGTATGTATCCACTGAAAACAACATGTGTGCGGGCAAGATGACGATGAGGATTCTGAACCGTTCACATCTCTCACTTCCCTCCTTGTTTAAGACTCAATAGACTTGATCTGTCAAGTCGTACTCCACCTTGTGCTTGTTTGTGGCAGAGATCCATTTTTCTAAATATCGTCGTAAGTTCATATCCTCGAATGCAATGAGTTCAAGATTTACATTCTCCAGAAGTGCTTCAAACATTCTTTCGAATGTCTCCTGCAGAACACACAAAAAAACAGCCATGAAAGATAACAGAAAATGAGCAAAAATAAGAATAACAACTTTCAATTTCATACAACATAGGGAGCGCATTCACACTGCTCAAAAACAAGTGAAAGACTACAACAACACACACATATAGGTCGTCGCTCCCATGCATGATCACTCTCAACATGCGTGATTGACTATCCAATCTACCTACTACTCAAGAACAAGTGAAATACTACAATAGGATAAACATACACCGCTTAAGAACAAGTGAATGTGTCACCAGCAATGCAGCAATCACTGCTTCCCACCAACATGCCTGATTGACTATCCAATCTACCCACTACTCATGCATGCAGCAAATAGGGCACCAAGCCAGCACTCAGGTATATGTGAGAATTCCTTAAACCCATGAAAAAACAATCTGAAACCATTACACCACCTTCACTTCAAGAATGTAAAATTCAATACCTTTGTCGATCCGTGAACAAACTTCTCACACTTAGGTGTGATTATTGAACTTACTGGCCCTTGGTGATTCATAATTCTTTTCTGTTGATCTAATTGCATCTGTATTTCAACAGTTCACCGCGTGTACTCACTGCACTAGACCCATTTCGTAAGATAACTTGAGAAGAGATTTTGAAAATTGTCAAACTCTGACTGGACAGGCAGCCATCCCTTGAGCAGCTTTGGAGGCTACTCCCCAAATAATAATAATAATAATAATAAGTTACCGCATCGGACGTCAGGGATCCCCCCGACCGACCGGGGTGTCCGGTCGGACAACCAGTCCGAATGTCCGTGGAGGGAGCTCTGTATGAGCGGTGGAAAAAATGGAGAGGGGAGGGGGGTTAATTAATTGGGGGCATGGAGGTGGCATTGAGGGAGTTGTGTAGAAGGAGTTGGGGAGGGCTATTTGTTTTCGAGGTTTTAAGGACCTCCAAATTCAAAACAAAAAAGGCCCAATTCTCGACCGTCAGATCGTTGAGATCTTTAAATTCGAAATATTAAAAAATATATATATTTTTTATTGGTTTAAATATTTTAAGATCAATCAATCAATCAGAGAACCAATGAATCGATTCCATTGATAAAATGGTTACTTGAATTGATTGATTCCCCACCATTCCCCTACTCATTCCCACACTCATTTCGAGTCCCCGAGTATTCCCTCACGATCGAGCACTCTCTATCGTGCGGGGGATGGTGGGGGAATGAGCGGGGAAACGAGCGGGGAATGACGAGGCAGGGCAGTCAAGACCCAAGATGGAGTGAAGGAGTAGCGGCGATAGGCAGAGTGTAGAATGGCGTAAAAATTGGGCTCAAAAAAATATAAGACAGGATTCAGAGCGCTGGAAAAAATAGAGAGGGGGGGCATTTTTCATTAGTTGAGGACACATAGGTGGGTTGAGGGGGGAGGACTTTTTTTCTTTTTAGTTTTTAAGGACCTCCAAGTTCAAAACAAGAAAAGCCCAATTTTGAGCCGTTAGATCTTCAAGATCTTTGAATTCGAAAAAAAAAAGATAGATTTTTGAATTTTTTATTATTTTAAATGTTTTAAGGTCAATCAATCAATCAGGGAATCGATGAATCGATTGCATTAATCCAATGGCTCATTCCCCTACTATTCCCTCGCCATTCCCCACTCATTTCCCCGCTCATTCACCCATCATCCCCCGCCATTCCTCGCTCATTCCATTGCCATTCCTCTGTCATTCTCCACCATTCGCCGCTCATTCCTCGCTCATTCCCTGCTCATTCCCCGGTCATTTCCCCTGGTTATACCCCCATCATTCACCACCATTCCCCGCTCATTCTCCAAATATTCCTCCGCCATTTTCTGCCATTCCCTACTCATTCTGCGCTCATTTCCCCGCTCATTCCGGCACCATTCTTCGTCGTTCCTCGCTCATTCCCCAACTGTTTTCCGCCATTCCCTGCCATTCCCCTCCCATTCTCTGCTCGTTTCCCTGCTTATTCCCCCACGATTCCCCGCGATTCTCCGCTCATTCCCCACCATTCCCTCACCATTCCGAATCGCATCTTCCCCTGCTCATTCCTCGACATTCCCAATCTCCGATCCCCCACCCGCTCATTCCCCGACATTCCGAATCGCGTCTTAATATGTAACTGTTTGGGAGGATTATCTGCTTTTAATTTAAGTTTGTCTATTTGTGAAATGACCTAAGATCTGCCTCTACTTTCATGTACTTTTTCCATGACCTTAAATCAACCTTCGATTCAGTGTACTCTCGAATTGAGGCTTAGATTCGCCTCTTAAGTAGTCTACATTCAGAATGACGAAGTTTTGGTCACAAAAGTGGATTGCGAACAACATCCATGTTGATACACGTCACAGTAGAGAGTGCTCGATCCAACCCAGCCTATATGGGCATACTAATCATCATACTAATTGCCATACTAAGAGCATACGAGGAGCATATACTAAGAACACTCCACTAGGAGTCAAACTGATGGTTTTACATCCCTTCTTCTCGCAGCCTTTCCGCTTTTCTATGTACTATTTTGCTGTACCCGCCTTATCAACAAAGTAAATCTCACCATTATGATACAACAGTGGACCTAACAAAATTTTAAGGAAAACATTGTGGGACAAAATGACGGAACGAAGGGGCAAGGGATCAACAGTGCAAGCAATAAAACCTACCAGTGCATACACTTTCAAAGACCTCCTATAACGACTTATCCCCTTCTCTCCCCTCAATCATCAATTTGACTCCCCTCCGTTGCACATTTTTTATTTTCCCCATGTTTCACACTCTCMCCYCCCMTCGCCTTCATTTTGGTTGTCACCAAMCYCYCYCYCYCYCYCYCYCYCCMMCCCCCCCCCCCCCCCMCMCMCMCMCMCMCACAAATGAGGCGAGAAATGCACATGTACTCAACTCAGAAGAATCACGAGAATCAAAAGGGGAAAAATTATGAAAAAAAATAAAAATATGAAGACGAACACAAAACGAAAAGAGACAAGAAGAACGAACATGCAGAGCGGGGAGTGGAGTGTTGCATGAGAGCACATTCATGAAAGCAACTTACCTCTGTTAGATGGAAGTCAAGTTTTTTCTCGACAACTGTTTTCTCATCAGCATCCACAATTTGCGTGACATTTTCTGCACTCGTCTTCCGAGAAACGATCTTTTGTACCTGGGATTCAGCTCTGTTAAGTGCAGCTACTATTCTTTGGTGCACTGGCGATTTACTCATACCACTGAACGCGATTACAACAGACCAGAAGATAGGTTTCTCGAACCATATATTCCCAGAAAAAATCGTGGAGGTTCGACATCCCATCATCAGACTGGCTATGGAGATGATTGGTCCCCCCATCATCCATGGGCAACAACCAGCTTCCGCAGAAATGGTCTTCAGTAGCTGTGCAAACCTGAATGGCAAGACATTTTCAATTGGTTCAAGAGCAGCGAGTGCCCGAGTGACGATTTTCGCCATCTCCACATTGCTTTCATCTTTTTTACCATACATGCGCGTCTGCTCGTAGATGCCATTGTCAGATAATGCTTGTTGAAGACTGATAGAACGACCAGTCGTAACACGAACTACCTACAATGGAAACCATGCATTAAAAGTGTCTCATGATCTGCTACAAGTGGTCAACGAAATTGTTGGTATGATTTTGGCAGACTTAAGCAACTTACATACTTCACAACGATATGCGACAACACACACACACACACACACACACACACACACACACACACCGAGAGAGAGAGAGAGAGAGAGAGAGAGAGAGAGAGAGATTACATGTGCTACTCGAAGATTTGACATTCACCGCCCAAATCTTTTGCAAGATTTGGCAATGGAAAATGAAGTCTGAATCATGGCGGGGTGCTTGTGAAGCAATGACTGAGAAAATTCACTCCAGTTCCGCCATCTCTCGCAAGGAGGGTATAACTTGACCTCGCCATGACAGGATACTTTTGGGTACAGTTCACATCGGTGGGGTTGTTCTTCTGACGCAAGAAAGAGCTGAAACGCGATGCAATACCATGCACGATGGCACCAAAATAAGACAAGAGGCGGAAAAAGGGAAAAAAAATGAATGTTTAACCCGCCATGCACGACGTTTTTTTTTTTTTTTTTTTCTTTTGGCCGGGAAAAAAAAGGCTCGGTTCTTCTCCATGCCAGACATTGCCAGTCTTGTCAACATGGCGGGAGGAAACATCTTGTCCATCGAGCTTATCGATGATGTGAGGAAAACAAGAACAATTTTTTCTTCCCGCCATCAGAATATTTTTTTTCGCCAAATCAAAATAATAATAATAATAAGGATTATGAATTAAAAATAATCCGAAAATGGCATAAGTCGGCGGCATGATTCTCTTCCGTAATCGTGCATAGTCCGGGGACGATATTTGCTTGAGGACGGGGAAAGATTGTGAAAAAAAAAAACGGGAAGACTGCTAAAAGTAACCGGGTTTCTGTGATCGTGCAAAGTGGGAGGCGGCGGAATTTGCCTATGGCGCATCAACAATGGCAGGGAAAGCTTGTGAAACCAAAAAGGGAGAGGTCGCGAAAAGAAAGCAAGGTTGCCTTTCAGGCAACATGGCGGGATGCTCATGACAATTTTTTTCGCCAAATCAAAGTAATAATAATAATAATAATAATAACGATTATGAATTAATAAATAATCCGAAAATGGCATAAGCCGGCGGCATGATTCTCTTTCGTGATCATGCATAGAACGGGGGTGATCTTTGCTTGAGGGCGGGGAAAAATTGTGAAGAAAAAAAAACGGGAAGACCGCGAAAAAAAATCGGGTGTCTGTGATCGTGCACAGTCAGAGGCGGCGGACTTTGCCTATGGCGAGTCAGCAATGACGGGGAAAGCTTGTGAAAACAAAAGGGAGAGGTCACAAAAAGAAACCAGGGCTGCCTCTCACGTAACATGGCGGGATGCTCGTGCCTCCGCCTTAGGAACATCGGAAGTTCGTTTTGAACCCTAGCGGTTCTTTTTTTTTTTTGACAAGTTCTGAACCCTAATGTTTTTTCTTTTAATTCCTTTTCGAGCAACTGAAGAGGGGTAGATGGGCCTCGCTGCACTACTCTCCAAATGCACAAAATGAGAATGAATCTTCCACTAGAACATAGAAAGATACACCGCCATATTTTTTGTCTTTTGTGCATGTGGAAAGTAGTGCAGCGAAATCCAATGTTCGATCGTTTTGAACACCACACACCAAGTCTAGAAATTGAGAATAAACTTTCAGGTACATGCCCAACAGATACACTCACGATATTTTTATCTTTTTTACATTTGATCAGTGCTGAGAGCCTTCTTTTTCTCCCCCTAAAAAATATGGCAGGGGCCAAGTCCCACGAGCAGGGTTGAGTTTCCTCAACGCCTGAATCTGGACGTGTTTTTTTAGATGTGCAAAAATCGTGTTCAATTTTCTCAACCGAAGATCTCCACACGCTAGAGGGACTAAACCCCCGACAATGAATGATTGAATTTGGCAAAAAATATATAAATAAATATTAAATAAACAATTTTTTATTTATTTTTTTGCTGCCTCCTTCTAATCGGAAGACAGCCATATATTTTTCTCTCACCTCACATATCTTTTTAACTTGTGTTCTGTCATGTCAAGATGAAAAGGGAGGCACAGTTACTGGCAAATGCTCGGTCCTTATGTTAGCAGGGCCCCAGTGGGGGCCCCAACCTTAAACCCTAAACGCTAGGGCAAAGAGGCAAACATGCAGTTACCCCTTTCCACCGAGAGAGGTAACCGAAGAGCGGTAGAAAGCTGTGCTTGCAGGGGCCCCCTGTATAGCCTTAGGAGTAGTGGTAGGTAATAAATAAACAGTTATTAAAACTAAGCTATATTATTTTCTCAATTTCACTTTGCAGTACACAAAAGAACCCTGCAAGCATAGCTACATGTTGATCCACGACCTAATACGTGATAGTGAGGGAGTAGGGTGGCGCTCACGATGGGGGTTCTCTCTCCCAACCCCTTCACCTTTGCTTCCCATTGACTATATCCCTCCCTTTTCACCCTTTGCCTTCCTATGTACAACATAATCTCTGTATTGCACCGTGTATAACATAGTGGACAATAGGGGTGCAAACCTGATTGCAATTTGTGGGCGTCAGAATGCAACTTTACTCTTGTAGTATTGCTCGATAATGAGCGAATGCATCCCTTCTATTGTCACCAGTAGACATGTTAAACAACTTGAAAAAAAAATGTTTTTTTTATTTTTTCTATTTCTGCACACAAAGTTATGTTATTGGAAGTTTGCAGACATTTTTTTCTTCTGGTATTATAGAGAACAACCCCCTTGACCTTACAACTCCATCCAACTTTTTGCGCAACAACATTCATCACTTTGGATTATGAGCATTCGGCATCCTTGTAAGGGTTACTGTGTGGGTGTATGGGTACTGGTAGATCAGCATGCTGGCAATGGTGAACACCGCCAACTAACGATTGGTTGTACCAAGCGAGCTTGTCCTTGTACTCCATCCCCACAATCGCCGCCGTCTGTCATCCAATCATAACAAAAAAACAACTAACGATCCGAATCAACATCATTCAAGCCAAGCTGCAAACAAAGAAGGGACATTGTTTGCACTCCCCTCACCCAAACACCCAATAAACAAGAGACCCCCAATACCCAACAATACAGTTTCATTTATCCATCAGTGTGTACAAGGTGAGTCTGTGGTGGTACTCCCTCTACGCAATCACCACCCTCTGTCACCCAATGAGAACAACAACTCAACTCATAATGCCAACCAATGGCATTCAAACCAACCTGTAGGGTTATCAGCGATAGTGTTTGAGGTCCTTCAAGCAAACAACCAATGCATAATAAACTCCGTACTTCTTGGCAATACATTTCCATTCATGCCCTCCCACCCTCCTGTTCACTGCTCACCTCTGTCAACCCCCTATTACCAAATTTACCCCTTTTGGCCGTCCCTGCTCACCCCCTCCCCCAACATATCCACCACTTGTTGATGCATCGCAGCCAATGAACCCCTACATCCCCCCAATCCAAGAAACCTTGACACACATAAGGACCAACTGCCCAAGGTAAAATACATCAACAAGGTTATTCTCTTATGCTATAAACGGGTTTATGATTTCGAAGATTCGTGAGGAGTAAGGAGATAAAATGATGTTCAAATCCTCCGTTTTTGCTTTATCGAATCCTACACAATAGGGTGGTGAACTCATACAATATGACATACTTCGTTTATGATCTTCCCGACAATCAAGATGAGTGTATGCTCCCTACCAATTGATGAAGCTTTCTTTTTTAGAGGGAAAAAAAAAAAAAAAAAAACGTGTATGACATGACACAATGAAGAGTTTATGAATATCGTCTTCCGCACCTTGAACTCAACGACACCAACTATGAGGGGTGTCACACCTTGCTCGACTGCCTATACCATCTAATTCTATACTAGATTTGTTAGTGAGAAACATGCATTGATGAATGGTCCGAAAAAGACTGCAATGAGAGATGTCTGTAAAAATGGTAAAGAGCCACTAGCCATCCCTTCTCGCCGCACTCCGAACATATCCACCACTTTTTTATGCATCCTAGCCAATGGCTCTCCTATATCTCGCCAACCGAAGCAAGCCTCACATGCATAAGGGTCCATTGCCCAAGGCAGAATGCATAAACAAGGTTGTACCCAGGGACTGAGGCCTCGACTGTCATTGTCATGGTGGTAGCTCATCTTACTAGTTCTGATGCATTCGTTTGTCGAGATTGACATTTAGCTTAACTCTTATGAGAAAGGTAGGGTCGTTAGTTATGTTGGTTGTGACGGATGTGTGTTTTTTGTTTCAACTTTTACGAGAGAGGTCAGAATGTTAGATACACATTTTCTTCACCCCCTTGTTGGTAGTGTCAAATCATACGCAACAGGTGGGAGTGAGAGTCATGGTGTTGTGGTGATTACTTATGTTATCCGTTTGCTCTCATAGGAGGGGCCCAACCCCAAAAAGAAAAAAGAAAAAGGGGAATGCCGGGCCCGGATTCAATGTTGTTACTGTTCCCATTCTCTTCTGGCTACCTTCAAACATTTGTTAGCTAAAGTATAATGCATAATCTTTCTTGCCTTTGTATAGGCCTTGTACAATGATACTTATTTGTACAAGGGAGTGGTTCCACCTAATGTGCAATAGGATTGCAGGCCTACCGACACTTCAATCTCGAACATTTTTTTCATGTTGAATGATGAGGGGGGAAAGGGGGAGGGGGAATGAGGGATATGAAATAGAAAAAAATTGTAGGTCCATCGCTGGACATATCCCAACGCTTTAACCTAATCCGGGTATGGTGATAAAATGAGCTGAATTGCTTAAAAATATATATATTCACAGCCCCTCGTTTGTTGTCCTCTTCTCCCTCTCTGCCTACGGTTTACCGGGCAGTTCTATTTGACGATATATATATATATATATGCACACAATCAATAGAAAAGACAGATGATGATGTCACATCTTGGTCGGTGACAGAGAATCGTCGATTTCTATTTTGTCTATATATATATACATACACAAAATAGAAATCGACGATTGTCTGTCACCGACCAAGATGGGACATCATCATCTGTCTTTCTGCTGATTGTGTTGGGATGCTGGACCCAATTTCCTGCAGGTGTTGCTTTCGACCAATAGACTGGAGCCTTCGACATGAGACCCTACCCTGGGGGAATACAAATATCGCCCTCCAGTATAGGTGACCACAATGAAGTTAAAAAAAAAAAAAGCCTAAATTCGCCCTAAGCTATTGATGCTGAGCCTAAATTTACCCTAAGCGAAAAAGAAAAAACGAGCTGACGCGGGCCTGATTTTGGTTTGCGCGGCCGACCACTTCTGTCCAGTACCCAAACCACTGAAAAACGCGCTTGTTTAAAACTTTATACAAAACTCATTTTTTTATTTCAAGCTGGAAAAAAAGAAGGAAAAAAAAAAGGAAAAAAAAGTCGCAGTACGCATAGTTGCGCAACACCCGAAGCTGGACGTCTTTGTGGAGATATGCGGTTGAATAAAGTCGACGCCATTTTACGACATCGACGCATCAGCATCCGAGGGAAAAGTTGATGTTGCAAGCGGGAGCCGGTCCACATTGACCTGTCCCATGAGAAGGTCGCGTTGCGCACTGACTAAGCGCCAACGCTCGACGCTGCTTGGCAGGTGCATTGAGAGTGGAGGCCGCCATAGCCGGCTCATCCCGAAGTCCCTCGCACCGTCCGCAGCTATGCGTCGTGGTTGTTGAGCTGACTCTGTGTGTGCATGCACATGAGCGTGCAGTGGTATGGGTGGGGTGCAAGGGTGGGGCACTCATACGTTCAATTTCGACCAGTGATACAGATGATGTGGAGACTAGGGTTGTTTTCGGGAGTGATCGCCGAGATTGTGGCATGAACGTGGTGACTTCAAGTGTGAGTCACTAGCGTAACGTTGTTGGGAGGACTTTGTCAGAATTACTTCTCGTCTAGGGTTTATGGTGGTTGTTGTCACGTCGACTTCAACCACAATTTGTCCACGTGCGTTTGGGGGGATTTACTGCCACTAAGGGTCTTGATGCTCTCATAGAGCGACGATTGTCTTTTTTGCTCCAAGTAAGTCAGCTAGAATCCTACTTTGACAAGAGTGGAACTGCTTTCTCGCCAGGGAGTCGTTGCTTTGCCGGATTACTCCGACTGAATCTTGCCTTAGCTGTATCAAAGTGGTTCCCCTACCTGAGATCGACGTGCAATGAAGTGATCTACGCAACGCGTGCAAGGTAGGCGCGGACCCTAAATCCTTAGATTACCTGGCATACAATGATTTGATAATGTTCCTTGATAATTTGATGCGGTTCGGATAGACGCTAAGTTGAATGGTTGCAGGCATGTTGTTCTCCCCCCCCCCCTCTTTCTCATACTGGACATCATGGAGGGGTATGTTTGTCAGATATGGAATGGGAGAAAGGTTCCATGTCTGGATGATATACTTTTGGCATCATATGTCCCGCCTCAACTTGTTTATCCGGCTGCCACGTAGCTGACACCGTATCATTTCCCTCTCTGTGCTTTTTCATTCCTTCCTCTTGTCAGCTGCTGCGTCTATTTTGAGTGTTTTTTTCTCTCCTCCTCTCTCCTCTCCCCTTTTCTCGCTTGTCTTCGGCCTTCAAGCCTCTTTGAAGGTGATGTAATGGATAACACTGAAGAATGTGCTTTGGCATGGAGTGTCGTTCATTCTTCCCATTAGAGCAACGGAATAAGTTGGGGAAATCTCCTTTCACGGAAGAGTCAAATATGCAAAGTATAGTGAGAAGTGCAGAGAATAGTGGGCGAATCTACTTGCACAAAATAGAGAAAAGTGCACATAATACTCGAAAGTTGAAATAGTAGTGAAAAGTGCAGAGAATGGCGTAAAGTGCAGAGAATAGTGGGCGGATCTACTTGCAGAAAATACAGAAAACGGCACATAATAATAAAAAGATGAAATAGTATAGAAAAACACAGAGATAAATAGACAAATCTACTTGCATCATGGATTATGGCGAGATGCGCACTGACATCACTAGCATCGTGCTCATGGGGTGTGCTACTTAAATAAATAGGTGGCAAAAGGAAAAAATGTGGTCATGACGATACAAGGCTTACGAGTAAATCCACGGGGATGTGCAATCTTTAGGTCTTTCCACGCTGATAGTTATTTCACAGTCGACTGCGGCTCAGGTCCTCCTCCTACTCCTTCATCTCCGCTGCCTCCACCTATCTCTCCTTCTCCTCTGTCTCCTTCGTCTTCCCTCTTCCTTTCTCCTCTACATCCCCTCCTCTACAATAATCACCTTGTATGGATGCACTTTATTCACATGCATGCATGCACGCTGCACAAACTCCAACTCATATATACTCTGTTTGACGATATATATATATACATATATGTGTGTGTGAATTCTTTCGGTGTGAAGTACGTCTTATATTTGCGAGCAGATTAATTTTAGTGTGTAACACATCAGAAAAGAAAATCGCTGGTTAAATGATCGTGGTATGTTCAGTGACGAAAGTTCTTGCGTTGCGGTATATGCATAGCAGCATAGGGGGGAGAGAGAGAGAGAGAGAGAGAGAGAGAGAGAGAGAGAGAGAGAGAGAGAGAGAGAGAGAGGGGGGAGGGGGGGGGGGTTACTATCTTCACCTCGGATACAACGCACCTCGTGATCAAAGTGCTTTCTATTCAGGGGGGAGAGGGGGGGAGGGCAAGACCGTGGTAACACGTGTCCATTAGGGAAACTATCTTTGTGTCTCTTGATGACAACAATTGCTATTCAATTAATTAGTGCCTATCCAATGGCGACATAACTCATGTAGACCATTTTAAGAAGCGATTATAACATGCATACATGCTTGCATGCACGCTAAAGGTCGTCGTCATGATCTGCAGCAAACCTAGAAAAATCTCGAAAAAGCCATTGCTACCAAACACACTATTCACAAGCATACAACCATTGCTACCGAACACACTATTCACATGCATACATGCATGCACGCTATTCGCATGGATGCATGCACGCTATGGATCCTCATCATCATCTACAAGACTAGAACGAGTTTTGTTCGTTCTCACGTTAGGTAATTTAATTTGTGTTAGTATTCGCAATTTTTTTTTAATTTTTAAAAGGGGGGTAGGGAGATGATTTTGCCAGTTCTTTACCCCTTCCTCACAAATATTTTTTTGCTCCCTCTTCCTCTTTTTCCCGTCAAGGTTTTGATTTGTTTTTTTAATTCGATATTTTCGTTTTTCTTTTCGTTTCTTTTTTTCCCAGTGATGCAACTTACAAACACCCACATACACACACACCATGCTTCTTTTTTCTTTTCCTCCTTTTTCTTTTCTGGGGGTTGCGAGGGGGCGGGGGCAGCACACACCGCACTTTCTTTTGCTGCTTCAACAATTTTTTCCTTTTTTGGGGGAGTTCCTGGCCGGCACCCTTCTCTTTCGGGTTTGGCGTTTGTCTTTTTGGGGGCATGCCTCAAAACTCCTTTGCCATGTTGTCACCTTACACTTTTGTTTTTCATATTTTGAAGTTTTTTTTTCTTTTCGTTTGGGTCACCTTACACTTCTGTTCGTCATGTTGGCTTTTGTGGGACGTATAGTGGTCTCAAAGTCTTTGCAAGTTAAAAAAAAAAAAAAAAAAAAAAAAAAAAAAAAAGAACGCTTTGTGCAGCTCCACGTATGACGAGTGTTACACGATGTCAAGCTGCACTGCGCCGCACTGCGTACACGATGGTCGGCATCTTCAGTTATTATGTGCGGGCGATGATAGCTTATTACTAGTGATATGAAAGATGGGTGTATCTGTCCACGTTCTAGGTGAAGATCCACTCGCCGGACAACTCTCCTGATACACAGCTGACGACTGACGTTGCGGGTGTATCTGTCCACCTTCTAGGTGAAAATGCACTCAAAATGTATGGATAATTCTCCTGATACACAACTGATGATAAACTTTGTATGCATCACGAGAAGTTGACGACTAACTGTCATCATTGGAACTTTTTTTTTTTTTTTTTTTTCAGCGATCGACTTTCTTTAGAGAGACCGATGGCAGTTGTTACGGTTGAAAACTAGTCTACCTAACTTTTTTTTCTTTAATTATTAGTGTATTTATATAAGAGACTTTTTTTTTTTTTTTTTTTTTTTTTTTTTTTTTTTTTTTTTTTTTT